>OX457033.1:31755802-32266438 GCA_949752745.1 Protula sp. h YS-2021
GGTTGTACTAGAATTAACCAAATTTGGCGTGTGGTCGCAAGAACGCTAAGAATCGTCACCATTTATTTTGCGAATACTAACAAAATATTTTAGAACCATATTTTGGTATTTTTTTATTTAAATTAATTTAATTAATTTTTTTCACTGATAGGGGCATTAATTTGCATCATTTTGTCACGCGGAAAATAAGTAACAACACCCACCAGACACGTAGAAAATGGCCCTAAGAATGCCTAAAATTCAAAGGCTTCCAGGTGGGGGAGGGGGGCTTACAGCGCCCCCCTGCACCCCTCCCCCCCCTCCCCAGCTGGCTTAGGAGCGAGCTGCGCGAGCATGCCCTACGTCCACGCTGACCCAAGTTGAACTCTCCCACCCCCCCCCCCCCCCCCCCCCCCTCTTGCCCGAAAGTTGTATCCGCCACTGTGAGGGTCACATTATATAACTAGACTCAATGATAGCAAGTGTTTATTTCATTTTTCTCGTGGCTGTGAGGGGGAAAAAAGAAAAGGATTTTAGCTCTTAAATGAGAATCAAAATTATACTTAGATGGTAGCACTTTAAAAAAGGGATTGAGATCAAACCACTGGAAGAAACGTAATAATGTATTCTGTTTCCCTGGTCCTGTTTGCGACAGTTACATGTGAGTAAAATGTATATAATATTTAAAACATTGTCATCAATGCTAATTTCTGGATAACTCGTCATTGTGACGTAATAATAACATTATTCTAACTTTGAAAGGTTACTTTTTTTCACTCGAGCGTATCCAAAATGCTCGTTGGACTAAAAGTTAAACTGTTAACTTAAGTAAGGTTCTAATTAGAAGGAATAACTGTTCCCAGCAAACATCCGACGTCTTTGTGGTTGTAAAATGGTTGTTATTTGGTCATGACGTCAATACAACACAAAAATTTAAACTTTCGAAACGTCTTAAAAATGTTGGGTTTGGTCGCGATGTATGTGGCCAGAAGCCGACAGGTTGTAAATACAAACACAACCAAATTTGAGCTTTCGAAACACCGTGTTATGTTGTCAATCAACCAGTACTTCGCTTCATTGGCTTTCGTAATGACCTTGAGTACCTAAGGAATGTTCTAGAAAATACTCTGTTTACTCATGCGTTGTCGTGCTTGTAAACCGGTTTTTTTTTTTTTTTTTTTTTTTTTTTTTGTTTTTTTTTTTTTTATTTGGGAAATCCAAAGCGAAGTTTAAAAACAGCTTTGGAATTCTTAACGGTTCGCAAACATTCTGAAGATGTCGGATAATGAATGAAACTACACATTTTAAGGTAAAAAGAACGTTTATGCTTATTTTTATTTATTCTTTTTTTGGCAAGGTCTCAAATTTTCCAAAACTTTTTAATGACCTAACACATCACTTAATTTCGACGTGCATTTGCAATAAAAATTACCTATGTATGTTACTCTCATATTAGTTAAACACAGTGAAAGACAGGGGGTGCGTTTTGAATCTGACGTCATACTGACGTTGAAAATCGGCTTTGAGGTAAAAAATTACTTTGACCGTGAAGGTCAAGGTCAAAAAGTTTCGCGGATTGGACGACATCTCATCACTTTCTATCACTGTGCCAAATGTCATCATCCTACGTCAAATAGCGTAGGAGGAGTTTTCTGGAAACCTCCGTGACGGAAAAAAGAGAAGAAAAAAAGGAAAAAATGGCAGAAATTTCGAGAAAAACTACAAACTTATACCCAGTTGCAAACGAAGTTTGCAAGTGGGAATGAATGCATAGGATTGCAGCGAAGTTTATTCAGTGAAAAATGTTAACCAAGATTGCTACCTCACTGAAAATGCCATAATGTTATGCATTTCAACACGTTTTTTTTTTTATAATTTCCAAGTACATCCTCCTCAAAGATTCCCGCACTTTCCCATAAACACTTGCCGTTGAATAGATGTTAGATAGACGTCTTGATATGCATAAAGGCAATTTTTAAAAATAATTTTAAACGAAGGCGGAAAAAGAACGTGCTCCTGAAACGTTTGTGATTCATCTTTTATGTCAATTTTCAAAGCTCTCTGTCATGGCTTCCATTTTTGGTAAGCGATAACATGAAGGATTTCTGATTGGTTAAGGACCGGACTTCTACCCTATCTCGTCATTTCTACGTCATAGAACATTGATTTTCCGATATCTAATCAACATTGCACAAACACTTAATAAACAGTGCAGAAAGTGAATGTTTGTCGGTGGCTTCTAAACATTGTGGTTTATCCAACGTCTATTCAACGGTGTGTCAAAGACGTTGACTAAACGTTGATCTATGGTCGAGACCATCCATGACCAAATTACAACCAGATTTAAAGTTGCATTTTGTCGGGTCAACTTCGAAATTTCAAATCAACGTTGAATCGATGTCAAAATGTTGACATGGCCTCGTTTGTATTTCTGTTTAACACAATTTATTTATGTTTTTCATTTTGACAATGGATATTTCATTATTATTAAAATACTTGGCTTTGATTTCTTTAAGGAAACACCGTGTTGTTTTTATTGTTATAGCAGTGGTACGAGCAGGGAGTACTTGCGACGCGGAGCACACCTTGTGTATCGCTTCCATACGAAAATCAATAACATTAACATGTGGTGAAGAAGAATACTCTAACGGTTCCATGGAGATTGGTTACAGGTTTGTACATTAATGTCATGCATTTATCTAAAAATACTTAAATTTATCACTTCTGTAGTGGATATCCCAACACTTGCATGGTAGCTACAGGAATCCAAAAGTTATTCCAGATAAATAAGAATGTTTATGTTTATTTCTTATCACTGGGGTACCCACACTAAAATAGTTTCAAGTGAAAGCTCCAAAATCATCCCATTCCATAAAGACCTGGAATGAGATATTAAGACCTTAAAATATAGTTTTGAAAACAAAGCAAAAAGAATGTTTATGTATTATTAATGAACTTCGGGTTTACGATAATAATCGCGGTGTAATTAAACATCTAAAACCCATTGAGTATTTTCAGCCTTAATGCTCTTATTCGTTCTGATTTTCAATAATTACAAAAATTGTTAGCAATTTGCAACACAATTGAAATGTATTTTTCTCAAACCTTACTTCGGCCGAACATATTTTCAGCATAATTTCAGCAACAAAACTGAAACAACAGGCTTCCACCTCTTTCCTAGGAAACGTTAAGTCAGAAAAAAATGAGATTGTTGGAACATGTAGTTTTTAAAGATATTTTATTTTTTAAATTTTACCCTTTCAAAATGTTAGCCAACAACTGAACTTGTGCTGCTTATCGATAGATTAAGAGCAGCCTTACAATGGCAAGGCCTGAAATCAAATAATTAGAAGAGTAATTTTGGCGTGATAATTTTTTGTCTAAAATCGAATGAATTTACTTCTACTTTGTTTTGGAATGTTTAAATGTTTATGATTTTGTTGGCAGGAAAGACAGAAATGACAGGGAATTGTCGGAGAAGGAGACAGATCATTTAAAAGTTGTTGAAAATGTTTATGAGTATTTCTGGAAAAGAGGGATAAGCAAAATCAAGCCACAGAGAGAAAGATATCTTGGTCTGCATGCCGTGTATTTCGTGGTGAAGGAGTTCCGATGCGAAAAAGGTATGGCTTTGTCTTAATTTCTTGCAGACTTTCCATTCCAGTGTATTCCACACATGATATATTGAGAAAAGTGTGCAATGCCTCTCGTTTGGAGTTCTGACCAATCACAGTGCTATATTGAACACACCTGACAAGTCGAAGACTTTCAAAGAGTATATTGAAGTTGTACGGGGCCAATGATTCGAACCTTTTTCTCTCTTTAACGGCCCGCAGTTATGTCTTCCTACTCTTCTGTCCGTAATGACACTAGGACCACCAAATTTCAGACATACAGCCACACTATGCATTACATAAATGAGGTGTGGTTTATACGAAATACGTTGAACGTAGTGACATGCTTGCATGGATTATGTAAGAACGACGCATAGATGCAAATTTCACTCGATTATTTTAACTAGACTGAACGTTTATATAAATTATCAAGTTTAGTTACTCACAATTACTGGTGAGGGTGGAGTGGGAAGCCATTTCATAGAGTAAATAGCAAAAGTTTTTTTTGTTGAAAACTTTTGCACTGGCATAAAGCAACTCAGAAATGTTTTAAAATTTGAAGAAAATATTGGTTTGTCTATAAAGAACAACCAAAACCAACCTGAAAATTTTTAAAATGCTACTAGAGGGAAGAGAGGGATTAAAATGTTATTTAATGATAAAGTCTTTAATATTTGAGAAACAGGTTCTCGTCCTTTTTATGTTAATGATAAAATGTCGGTTGAATGTTTATTCTCTTGTCCTTCTTGAAATCGTCGGCGTCTAGAAATTTGGATAAAAACTCCAGCGTGCTTCCACTTGAATTCATTATCAATCGCATGTAGATGCTTTCTAATTAGGCATTCCACTGATACCAATCTGAACGCCCATACTATTTGGGCTGGTCCCAGCTGTCATTTCATTCCACTGAATTTATTTCCAGGGCTTTTGTTAATGTTCTTGATATCACATATACTATACTTATAACACGAACATCACAGTTTTAAAAATAAATGATTAGCAATAACCATAAATGTTTAAAATTATTAGATCACATACAAAATATAAACATATTATTTTTGGTTTCAGTGAGTATTCTAGCACGCGATGCAGTTGAACTCAAAAACGAAGTCTTAGCAGTCGGTGAAAAGAAAACTGTTGGTTTCATAAAATCCCACAAATATCCACAGAGTTCGTACTTTCGATTCGAATCGGCGATGAATTTATCGACGACAACACGACATGGATTTGGATTTGAAATTCAAGTGCTATTTTTAGATCTTCCACGCCCAGACAAAGATGGAAAGTGTTACTTAGATGACGACTTCTTGGAGATAACAACCGGAAGTACTTTTGTTGATCATAATTCTCAAAGTAAATCCATGAGCAATGGTTCGATTATTCTGTGCGGCAAGCATGACGCATACCCAAAACCCTTTATTATAAACTGTGATCATTTCAACATGCGGTTGGTCAAACAGAGCGGTGTCATCTACAACGGCGTATTCTTATCATACAGACGTGAGTCCTACTTGCATTTTGCTTACGCTAATTTATCTAATCATAACAACAAAGTGCAATGAAAAACAATATAACTAAAATAAAATATGACAAAATAGAAGTCCGATATATAAATATAAGTGTTTTCTTGGAAATTCTTCCCTTACTACTGTTTTTAACAATATTTTGAGACCGCTAAGATCATGAGATATTTTGCTCAGATATAGTATTTGTTTATGCTTCATATGAGGTCATTCTCCAGTTGGCTTTTTCGTTTATGAGGTGTGCAAATAATTGGTGAAATAACGAACTATGAATTCCTTTTTAGTAATATTTAAAATATCTAGAACATATTCATTGTGGATGTATTGTGACTTAGGACCCCAAATTGGGTCCTAACAATCTGACAAAAAAATTGTGGAATGGGGGAACTCTCATAGCTCACGAAAGACCCACATTTGAGACCTTTGGTTTAGTCACTTTTGACGTTTCATTCAGCAAAATCTGCACATGGCGTAGAATATTCAATAATGGCCTGGGCAGGGACTTGTGATTTATAAAAATTGTGAACATTTATTATGGATAATAAAGTGTACTCAACATGAATTTGACAAAAAAATGCTTCTGTTGTAGGAATATCAGTGAGCCAAAGGAAACTTATTGCGGCTGTGACCAGTCACGTATGTATACATTACAGCTATTTTTTACCAATCTTATTCACGCATATATGTTATAGGGAATCTGTGTAATTAGGGATTTCATGAAATCCCTAGGGAATTCGTGTAATGAATAAGCTCATATTGATTATAAACCTATTTTGAAAAATTATCCATTCAGAAAGGCTGTTTAGTGGTTCTTCAAAACTGAGTATCCCTTTTCACATCGAAAGGAATTGGAATTTATAACATTACCATCCAAAATAACAGAATTTGGCGTGAAATGTGACATAAGTTACATAGGATAAAAATATCGTTAAATTCAGGTACTGAAGTATCTCATGAATGATAGTCTGGCCATCGAGTGCTTTGAGTATATTAATTCAAAATCTACTATTAATTTCGGTAAAATACTACATTGCAGACATGAAAATTCTCAATAAAAACTTCGAAATTGATTGAGCAAAATATTACACGAATTAGCTAGGGATTTCATGAAATCCCTAATTTTACAGATTCCCTGTAACATATATATCGCTGGTTTCAAAGAGGCATTTTATTTCCAGCTAGCACGCAATGTCCATTTAAGGTGGTTTTGATGACCAAATAATGGTTTTGACGTACGTCAGTATGACATATTCTGATGACAGCGAATTTAAGTAGTACCATTGCAATAATGACACAACACCAAGTCTTGCTTTTTATTTAAAAAAGGCATCAACGTTCATCCGTAATTTCTCACTCAAAGTATTACATGCGCACTTAAAACGGCTTGAATGTATTATCGCGTTTTGTTTCTACCACAAACGGTGCATTCACTAAATTCGAAATAACAATTCCATTGATATCGTGATTGTTTTACACTTTAGACCTCATGACCTTTTGCACGTTACGTCACTGCTTCGATGACGCTTTAAGTTTTAACGTGAAAGTTTACTTTTAAAATAGGCTCTTTTGTGCAGATTATTTTTAGTTAATTTCTGTACAATTACATTTTGGTAAATCTTCAACAATTCTCGTACAATAAGCCAAATCACACTTTGACTTTTATCGAAAAGTTTTTGGGCGTTTCAGCTGAATTCAGTTGGGATAAGGATATAAAGAAATGATAGAAAAAAAACTGGCAAAATTCAACAAGTTTCCATTTTGCCAGAAACATATCCACATATTGGCTATTAGAGGGACTGAATAATATGTAAAATAGTTTTTAAAAGATCATATGATGGGTTGATAAATTTAAAAGTGTGCATGTTGAAAGAAAATTAAAATGATTCTCTTATCAGTTCTTTATAATTTCTCCAAAAAAAAATTTGCAGTCGAAACAGCACCTCCACCGGAAAGACCCGAAAGTGCGAATTGGCTTATTAACATTAGGTTGAGGCAAAATTATTTTACATTATTTTTTTTCATTTAGTTCAGCCTTAATTTTGAGTTTGCAGGTATATAAACGTTTATTTTAGCAACGACTACCCCTTTATACAAAATTGTTTAAAAATTGACTATATTTAAGACATTCCCTCCCCGAAAAATAGAGAAAAAAATCAGTTAATATTTCGGTTTCTGTAATATTCCTAGATCAAACAAACATTTGCACGTTGAGGATATTTTCTTCCAGTGAAAGAGCACATCGTATGTTTTTCCCCTTGCTTTACTGCTCTTCGCAGTTAGGTAAGGCCCCTTCTTAGATATTTATCAATCTAAATAGTTTCTACACATGACCATCTGATTACACGTCACATACAGTACGTGGTTACGTGGATTTTACATATCCTTTCCATTCTTGTTACCTGATGAATAAAAAGGTTTAGTCTTTTAAAGTACAATACAGGGGATATATACAGTTAAATGTATTGTCTACCCACACCCATATTTTCTAAACGCGTAACCAAAAGAAAACAAAGTGTAAACTTTAAAATGCTATAAAACGTGCCTTAGTTTCAGGTGCGACTTATCTCTATCCTAATCTATCCCTGTATTAAGGCTTTACATTGATACAAATAGGATGATATATATATATATATATATATATATATATATATATATATATATATATATATATATATATATATATATTTCATTAAGTCGAGACAAAATATGAGAGTGAGTTTCTGTTTGTGGCATAACTTAACGGTTTTCATCAAGCAACATTTCCTCAGTGTTTTTCACGTCCAGGAAACACTGTAATTTAGTCGTGACCATTGAGAGACTTTGCTAGACGTCTCATCAACGTATGATTAAGACCTGAAATACGTGTGGAACAAGCAATGTTAATTTGACGTATTCTTTTGCCATTTTTCGACGTATGTTAGCCTTGTTTTGTACAGCGTTATTTAAGCTTAGTTTATTGTTAAGAAACTTTAGATCACTTTTCGTCAACATTAGTTCTACGTTGGATAGACGTTGAAACAAAGTTGATTATAGTCGTTACTCTTTGTTGTGGCCACAGTGACGTTTCTTCGACGACTGGTCGACGTCCGCGGTACTACACAGTTGTCTGCTCCATACATTTATGAGACCTCTATCCCAGTTCTTTCACAACGTTGAATAGTAGCTGGAAAATAGACATTAGAAAGCCAACGTTGTAAATATGCCAGGAGTTGCAACGAACCAACAGTGTAGTCGCCATGCTGCTGCTGGTAGGTCTTTGATGTCGCAAATTTTGCGGATTCACTACTTCCTATTTCCGATATAAGAGCGACGTCACGTTACGCTCAGTCGTTACGCTAAGTGAAGTTTCAACGACGTTTTCCGACCGGAAAGATAGCCCTTGGGGTGGGCGCTACAAGCACACCACGTTAACGATATTCCAAGGCAGTCTTGATGGTTCTGCTGAACAACCTAGTATTTAGTTGCTTTAGTGACGTCATTTCAATGACGTCGTAAGCTGTGACTACGTCGCATTGGCATGTTCTCTGTTACGACCTCGATATGGCTTCACTTTTAGATTACTATAATGATGTCGCTTTTGTGACGTTTAAACGACGTCGATTTAAATAAACTGCCGCGAGGTATAGCCATTACTCTTACGGAAAAACTTCCATCAAGAAACAGAGGATCAACTTATTTTATCGACCGCGTTTCTGCTTGATTGTAAGCTTGACGTCTGCATAACATCCACAGAAAAGACGTCTATAAAAGCGTTTTTTTTTTTTGCAAGCTTTTCGAAAATTCAAGCAACGAGGAAAAGACCAAGGGAACCACTCCTTTTGAAAGTTAAATTTGTGCCGAACGACGACTCACTCTCCACTAGATTAGACAAGTCTTTATTGTAGTCAGCACTCTTCCCCTTTCTCCAGAACCGGCTATGTCTGTGAACCCAACCTTTAAAAAATAGATTCTACTCTCACTCTGCTTTCGACCACCAAAAACTAAATCAACTCAACTGTGGGTCATTTCATTCATGGGCCTGAGTTTGTGGCCGATCTTTACAAGACCAAATTAAAGTGGACCAAAGTTTCCGGAGAGTCATTTACCTGCTGCAGTACCCTTAGTAGCAAAACGTCCAGTTTGGGATGTCTCGGATTTAAAAGGTTTTTTTTTTTAGCTTGTTAACACACAATACGGACACACCATCAAACGAACAGACAGACTGTTCCGAGTTCTTGAGAGGTCGCTTATGCAAATTAAAAATTGACGTCATCCGAAGGAATTTCGTGGCTGAGAATCCTCAAGCAAAGACAAACGATGACATCACCGCTATGGTTTAAAGTTTGAGATGTCTCAGTTTTTGTTTTTTACATTTGGTACTGGAAAACAGAATGAAACAAATCTAATAAATAATTTTATTGAACAGACTTAGAAGAGACCAAAACAGAAGAAGGAATCAAAACTAAGAAAAGGAGAAGAACAACAAAGAAAAAGAAGAAGAATGCGAGGAATAGGAGAAAAACTCTCCGTGAAACACAAACTGATACGAAAGCTTTGATAATATTAAGTGATTAAAACATTAATGATGGAAGGAAATTTACAGAGAATAAGAAGAAAGTATGACTGTGAAGAGAAACATTGTCCAATTTTTGGTTGTACCTACCTCAGAACTGAATCAACATCAACAACAACAACAACGGCAACAACAACAACAAGGCGTCAGTGTAATAATTAACATATACTTACTTTATTTTGAGTCAACATGAATATTATTGGCCAGAAAATGTTGTCCTTTAGGTAACTGTAAATGGTCAATAGTATCTTCGTTCCGGTCAACATTGAAAAATATTAACTTCGGAATCAACCAATGAAAATTCAGCATTTACCTAAGTCGTGTAACAATAAGAATTTCGTGATGTTATTTCTTGGATTGGTTAAACCTCAAGCTATAGTGGTACAACTGAAATGTTCATTCAAGTTGCGACATGACCTTGAACTGTAGCGTTCCTACACGGTGGTGGGTGTTCATTAGTGAACCATTACAGAGAGCGTTGCTGTACAACGTTTCGTTTGTGATGTGAAAAAGCTGTAATGGGTCGTAAAACAACGCTCTTATTTTATATATGCTAAACAATATTGTTGAGAGGGGTGAGAGGGGTGGTGGGTGGGGGGTGGGGCAATTGATATCTTATGTGCTACAATGCGTGTCCAAAACAAAAAAAAAACACGTCGAAGGGAGGGTAATAGTGAGGTCAGACGCGGTCCGCTCGGAGTGCCAGTTTCATCTAGAAAGGTTTAATTTTCATTCAGTACTCCGCGTTACCCACAAAAAGGGGAGTTTTCAGAATTATGCTGAGTTTGGTTAAAAAAGGGGGTATCTGAGTCATGGGCAGGTATGGTAACAAGTCGGTATCTGAGTGCCCCCCCTGCCCCCCCCCCCCCACCTCACTTCACCACGGGGCTTCAGAGACAGTCATTCATGTTCACAGAATGGTACTGATGTATTTTTATGTTTGCGCTACGTTGTGTAAGGTAGACGGGCTGTGAAGTAAACAGTGAAAGTGTGAACACCCCAGTGGTCCTGTCACGTGACACCAAATGTCACGAAGTGCTAAGTGACAGTGGCTGTCATGGGACATTGAGGGTCACATGACGACAAGTGTCATGTGACATTGGTATTGCACATTTCTATTGTTCATGCCATGGACAATATTTTTATTGTTGCTTCTTTTATGTCTGTTTGTTTGATTTTTTTATCTGAGTGAAAGAGATAACTGTATTTTCAGAAATATTTGCGAACAAAACAATTTTCTGTCTGCATTTATCCCCGCATTTAGTACATTGAATTGTTGAATTATTGTTAATCTTGTAAAATAAAAGTTATGTCAAATCTTCGTCACAATTTCATAATATAGACATATCCATATCATTACGGTCATTAAAAGTTTAAAACAAAGGTTCTGATTTTACTTCAGTTTTTTTCTTAATTTCTGTTTCATTAATATGTTATATGATTTTGAATCTGGTTTTAATCTGTTTAATATTTTTTAATTTATTTATTCTGTTAATATGGAGGAAGAAATTTTAATGATGCATTTGAATTCTTGTACTCGAATGAACGGAGACATTCTATGGTGGGAGAGAGGGGGGCAGGGGTAATTTTCATTCAGTACTCAGCATTTCCCACAAAACGGGCAGGTGGGGGTGGGGGAGGGTACTTCGGAATTCAAGGCTGTGTTTGGTTGAAAAGGGGGAGCATCATTTAGGGGGTCGTTTCAATAAGTCATGAACACGAATAGTAATTTTCAAGAGAGGACAACCCAGTGAACGTTTATGCAAAGGCAATCCGATCAAAATTGTGGAAGAAATTGGCTACGAGAAAAATTTAAAAAAAATGCCTCTATTTGGCCCATTTTGGTGGCTCCAAAAGAGACGTACCTCGTAAACATTTGTGCCAAATTTAAAGGAAATCTGATCCAAACTTGCACGATTGTTCCCCAGACATTTCTGTCTTTGAAAATTATTTCTTGTGAATTTTAACGTTATTCAAAAGGTCATCACCAAGAAATCTATATATGCTCAAAAGAGAGTGGACATAGGCAATATATATTCAAGAAGAAGACGATGTAGCACGACAGAAGCAAAAAGAATAGTCATCGATTTCGTATCCCGCTAATTCTCTTACAAAATGCATATAATTTTGTAATAGAGAAAAAACCCTGGAATTTTCCAAAAATTAAATTCCCCGAGTTTTCCCTGAGATTTGCCGGAATTTCTAAATTCCCGGAGTTTTCCCTGACTGGAAAATATCGATCCATTTTTTTCATGAATTCCCTGATTTCCATGGGTTGGTGGCCACCCTGGCTGTTGGACAACAGCAGTTCCAAACTGTGCACATCTTAACGCAGGTCTTTTCATGTTAGCTGTCACGAATCTGAACCACTGGAGTTGACAAACATTAAAAATTCATATGGTCTTATTTCAGTCGCTACAAGTTCTGGTTTTGTGCCAACACCACGGTATCAACACCAAAAGGCAATAATAGAAAGAAACAACATCCACGTAAACAGCAGCCAGCCGTTCAAAATAAGTATGGTGTTCTTTGTAGCATCCTTGTGCCTCTGCGCGTTCACAGTTCTGTTTACATGCGTGGTTCACTTCAGACGGACACGCAAAAGATGCAGATCTCCGAGAGCACTTTTAACTGCCAAAGATGCGATTTCGAGGGCGAGTGGATGCAGTGCCTAACTTCACCACCAATCCATTAGGCCAGGAATGAAAATTTGGTTTGTTTCTCATCCCATTTTTTTTTAATAGGGCAGGCCGGTCGGAGATTCTTTTCTCGAAAAATTTAGATCCGCCTGAGCCGAACTTTTTGTTGAAAATTTCAGTGACCCGGCATTGGCCAAAATTCTTGTTTCGTTTTTTTTTTCTTTCTTTCGCAAAGTATTTTTTAATTAAACTTTATGTATGTAACACTTGTATTATCAACTGAGGTGTTTCTTGTATAAAAATGCGAAGGAGCATGCGCAGAATTTTAGCATAGATTTCTGGTCTGTAAGGCCATTTTCAGTACTTTTTTCAGCTTATCAGGTATATCTGTTTAACTTCAAAATTTTCAATTTGTACACATTCCGCACGTCGGCTTCTGTGTTTGTTTTTCCTTTCGACTCGAAATTTGTTAGATCAGCCGAGTAATTTGATTTATTTATTCATTCATTTCTTTTTTAATTATTTTTTTTTTTTTAGCGATATTGTTGACCCGGCCAGGGGATGAGAAAAAAGGTTTTATTTTCCTTCGCCTTACGCAGTTCTTTTTATTTCTGAGGAATAATTATTAAATCAGTTTCTTTTTCAAACTATTTTCAACATAAACACTTCTTTGTAAACCCTGACGCGGATTATGTGCGAAAAGCGCGAGCTCTACGCTATGGTTTAATAGCCAGATAGACGGGGGTCCGCTAGCAAGAAAGGTTGCCTAATCTGAAACAATCTATTCCTTAAAACAGTCACAGTCCAACACGCTTTATTCGAGGTGCCTTTGCCGGTCCCATATTTTTCGCCATATCATGTATGCAGCTGCATTCGGTTAATTTGAAATTCGGTTTATTCGAGGTAAAATTTGGAGCCCCAACAGGCACTTTTTAATGTATAATTGAAGAGTCAAATTTGAAATTTTCCTGTGCATTCAGGCACAAAAATGTGTATTCGTTGGTATCAGGACATTTGAACTAGATCTGAAAAGTGTGGATGAGAATTTCTTACGTGTACATGGACACAGTTTCAACTTATTGAGATTATTACGGCAAGGTAGTCATTAGATTAACTGTTAACTTCGCTTAATTTGAACTATGGATAATTCGAAATAACCTGTTCGGTACAGAATACTTTGAATTATCCATGAAGGGTTGAATCTAGGTGGAGAAGGGGAGGGTGGTGGTATTTTCTCCACTCGTAAATTACCAAGTGTGACGATAAGATAGTCCATGGACAATGCCCCAGCTCAGAAATACTGATGTCAGGATTTGTGACATACAACCTTTAACCAAAATTTCAAGACAGTAAGGCGCTACGTTCATATCTTCAGTCAAGATTGTGATACAAAAAATCGTTTATCGTCAATATTGCCGCCAATTTTTGGCGAATCGCCAAACCAAGCAATAGTCACGTGTCCTCTGTTAAGACCATATCCTTGCGTCAGATAAGAAGTTAATAAAAACCGATATTTTTTCGCTAATAGGTCCATTATTTATTTATTTTATGTTTTTTTTGTTTTGTTTTTTTGATAAACTTGAATAAAAAAATAGTTATAATAGCCAGGTGCCCTCTACATTCAGCCAATATGTTACGTTTTCACGAAACCCTAAAGTGACGTCTTGTAACGTTTTGTAACAAATATTGGATTTCGGTCCACATTTTCGCCAATATTTGGCGAAAGAAAAAAAAACAGGAAGGTAGTGCTTCCTACTTCAAGACAGTAAAGCAATAATTACCCTGCTTTCAGTTAAGATTTTAAAAAAATGAGAAAAAAAATTTCGTACGTATTTCCGCCAATGCTTGGCGAATCGCCAATAGCCAATAGACATGCAAACCAACTTTCCAGTCAAATTTTAGGATTTTTTCCTTTAAAATCATCGCACTTTTCGCTAATATTATCGCGAATTTTTGGCGAATCACGGAAACAAGTAAGCAAAATGCCCACTACCTTTAACCAAAATCTTCAAGAAATAAAAGCATTTACCTGATGTCCGTGTCAGACTTCAAGAAGAAAGTGGGGTTTCGCCAATATTCCTCCAATTTTTGGCGAATCATAATAAAAAAAAAGCTCGGTAGCTACTAATGTCCTCCTCCATTCTTCAAAGTTTCTGACAATAATATTAAATCCCTAGTATTTCTTAAGATTTTAGATAGAAATTGGTTTTATATCACTATTTCCGCTATTTTTTTTTTCTTTTTCGAATGACGAAAAAAGAAAATGTTTTCGCTGTCTTAATGAAGATTTTAATTCTCTAGCTTGGGTTAAAAATGGACTAAAAATGTGGTTTTTCGCCGATATTACCGCCAATGTTTGGTAAATAACCAAAAAAAAAAAAAAAAACTAAAATAATAAAATAACCGGCAGATACTTTCCGCTTCCCTAATTCATAATGCCAAGAAGGTAGGACTATATCCCTGTCGTTAGTAAAGATTTTAGTAAGGGAATGATTTTTCGCCAATCTTTCCGCTAATTCCGCTAGTACGAAAAACAGCAATAATCAGGTAGTTCGAATTACGAAAACTAGTAATAGCCAGTAATTACCAATTACCGCTATCTTTTACCGAAATTTCAAGAGAGTAAGGCCATTTCTCTTGTGTGGGTTGAGATTTTACTGATTTTTTTTTCTTTGCCAATATTTCGAAATCACCTAAAAACAAATAGTTAGATAATAATGCCTGCTGCCTTTACTTGACATATGAAGACAGCAATGTGATCTTCCTGGCGCCAGTTAAGATTTTACAAAAAAAAAATGAAAAAAGGTTTTTCGCTAATATTTCCGACAACTTTTGACGAATCGGCAGAAAAAAAAGCTCGCCAGCCAAAGAAAAAAAATTGGATACAAAGCGGTGTACAACTACAATATATATTCTTTCACTGTATAAATTCTCAAAAGATTCTCCAAAATAGTTTTGGAGACAATGGAACAGATAATTTCGTAAAAATTTCTTTATTCTTGTTCAAGTCCTGTGGTTCCTTTTTTAGGCCAATAAATAAAGTGATCCCTAAGTGTACAACTACAATATATATTCTTTCACTGTGTAAGATTTCAAATAATTTCTCCATGGTGTTGGAGAGCCAACTTGGAACAGACACACACCCCCAAAATGGAGACACAGACACCGAGAGCGGCGGACAGACAGACAGACATTACTTTAGCCCCGCCCCCCCCCTCCCCCATCCCCCTCCGGGGTGGTGACCCACAAAAAGCACAGGATGAAAATGACATTGAACAATGATTAAAACAACTTTGCTTTTCCACATATGTATTATACAATAAATAAAATAAAACACAGGACAATGCACATTTCATATGGACAATGCACATTTCATATGGACAATGCACATTTCATAAAAACAATAGATGTCTGTTTCTAGTAAAAGCCGCCATTTCATTGACTCACTCACCAAGTCGTCGAAAACAGCACAGCCCCAACCGGAACCCAAAATCAAAGTTGGTTACTAGCGTGACCCTGAAATTATGTCAAGGTCCAAAGCAAAAATAACATGCACCTACCCACACGGACAGGCCATCAACATACCAAATGTCATAGGACAAGAGCAGAACAGCCGGCGACGGACGGACGGACAAAAAGACGGACAACACCCCAAACCCACGGTCCCCCTCCGGGCTAAAGCCCCGGTTGGGGGGGGGGGGGGGGGGGGAGGGCGCAGGCTAATAATCCATCAGCTTACATATGCCTTACAAACAGAAATTTCAAAATATTTTTCCCCACTTCGTGTTTCAGTCTAAAAACAAAGGTTATTCTTTACTGATTCTGAATCTGTATATCAGTTTGCAGTATGTTGCTACATACATTCACAACCCCAACAGCTGACGGGGAGCCTAAAGCATTTACAAGTCTAAACGATTCACAAGCCTAAAGCATTTTCAAGCCTAAACGATCCAGAAGCCTAAACCATTTACAAGCCTTAACGATTCTCAAGCCTAAAGCATTTACAAGCTTAAAGGATTCATAAGCCAACGGAACACAGCCATTATCTAACAATGTTCTCCACTACGTTCATAAGAACAATTCAGCACAGTAAAGATGCGACTGAGACTTTGTGCGATGGAGGACTTGGCGGATGCGGTCACGTCGTCGTCTATACGCTACAATGGTAACTAGAAGTACCCGTATAGGTAATGTTAACTTAAAAGGAACGTAAATTTGAGGTGGGGGTGGGGGGTATATTACGGAGCCAAGGGCAAACATTTTCAGGAAAAATAGATATGAATTGTCACAATTGATATATGTAATGTCCGCCAAAATGCAACATACTGATATAATAAAAAAAATAAATAAATACATAAAAGACAAAATAGCCATGGCAACTTAAGCTAAAAACATTTAGAATTTCTTGAACACAGACGCTTTTGGGTGATGAAAATCCCGCAGTATTGGGCTTTGTAGTTAGGTAGTTAAAGTCAGCTAACTTACGGTGGTATTTTTGAAAGAAAGCAATATTTTCTTCGATTTTCACAGTCGCTCTCCACAATTCAGAAATTATAAAGAAGTTACAACGCTCCCTTAGATGCAGGACAAAACCACGCCACAGTGTAAGCGGCAGTCACAACAACGCCACAGTGGCAGTCGTAACCAGGCCACAATGGCAGCAGACATAACCACGCTACAGTGGCAACTGCAGACATAACCACGCCAGTGTCAGCAGCAGACATAGCCACGCCACAGTATCAGTAGGAGACATAACCACGCCATCGTGGCAGCAGACATCACCACACCGCAGTGGCAGCAGCAGACAGAACCATGCCACAGTGGCACTAGCAGACATAACCACGCCAGTATCAGCAGCAGACATAACCACACCACAGTGGCTGAAGCAGGCATAAACACACCACAGTGGCAGCAGTAGACACAACTACGCCAGAGAGGCAGCAGCAATACTGCAATGCCTAGACGACTTCCTCCAGTTATCTCAGCCTTGTTCTCGCACTATGGGTATCAAGGATGAATGGTAGTTCACATTTACCATCTGTTTTTCGATAGTTCTTGAAAACGCGGTCTTTCTTCCTTCTCTGGTGTGTGGCGTGGCTTCGGCCCACAATGCTACGCCCAACGCTTTTAGCTTCGCTCAGACGCCAAGCTCCAAAATTTGACCCTCCCCAGCAGTTCACAACACAGCGGCCCATTGCTTCCACATGTCAATTCGGCCATTTCTAAGTAAGTACAGCTCCCTCTCCCCTCCCCGCCCCCCCCCCCCCCCCATCGCACGCCACTCACACCACCCTAAACCATCCTTCACCCACGCATGCGCTTAAATCACCCGGGAGAGAAACAGAAACAACAACTGGTACAAGAAATCTGATCCTCTCGTCGACCCCCGCCCCCCACTTCCCCCCCCCCCCCAAAAAAAAAAAACAAAACAAAAAACAAAGATCAAGCTCAATTTGCATACTCTCTTCTGACATCGTTAATTTGTTTTTTTTTTTTTTGTTTTTTTTTTTTTGTTCAGCCTGTTTTCACAACTATACTTCAACAATAAGAACATGTCACAACTGTTAAAAACATTATTAGTACAAGTACAAACATTAAAAGTACATGGCCCCTCAAGTGTGAGATGTCTATAAAACACATGGTCCCTCAAGTGTGAGATGTCTATAAAACACATGGTCCCTCAAGTGTGAGATGTCTATAACATAAGGATCGTGGCACAATGTGGAATCAAAATAACACAACAGTAAAATCAGAACACTTTAGGTCGGCAACCACCAGAGATTGCCGAAAATGAATAAACACTTTAAACACGACTGACACCACACAGCTGTACACACTAATCACTGACTCGTCTATTTCATTTTCATGCACCTCATACCAAAACACATGGTGTCATTACTGTTACACATTGTTGTTACACATTTGAACATTTGCGATTCAGTAAAGCAATTGTTTTCTTTCTGTGTCTGTTTGTAGTTTTGTAAGTCCTGTGGTAAGACTTTACCCAAATAATAATAATAATAATAATAATAATAATAATAATAATAATAATAACAGTCTTACAAAGAAAAGTGAACTGAACAATTCAATCAGTAACTTTATCCCACGACACCATACAGACTGCTTAAGCACTGAAACAACACCTGAGTATGACGTCACGCTACGGGGCGTTCTCCCACAAATATCCTGTGCATTTGCCACATTAACAAATTAAACTAAAATAAATAAAATGTTAAAAAGTGAATGCTCATGATCATACTGTGCCATGGTTAAAAAACTCACGCTTCTAAAATCAGATAAGTGATACCATATTGTGAGGCACTCACCCGCAGCACAAGAAACAGGAACAGCTGCTTGAGAAAAGGGGAATCCCCCCTCCCCCTTAAAAGCCGGGGGTAATTCACATAACAATATCATTATGACCTTTGAATAACAAAATGCACTCCTATCGATACAAGCGAAATACATATATATATAAAAATATATAACACGTTTGCCAGAAGCACCTGGGTGAAATGTGGGGGTGAGGGAGGGGAGAGGGGGCGGCGGCGGGTGGTGGGATGTGTGGGAATGGCGCGGCCCGTCATCTCTCTCCGCGCAGACGCCTGGCGAGCTGTATGTCGCGCCGCATGAGGGTGACGCGCTTGGCGTGGAGAGAACAAAGCATCGCGTCATTAAACAAGTGCACTAAATAGGCCTCCGATGCCTGCAAAATTAAAAATAAAAGACACAGTCAAAGTATAAGCAAAAGATGTACCTATTACACAGGCAGTGCAGATACCCACTGCGTCCAAAGAAAATGCAGCCTCTGTGCCACACACAAGACACACATTGTGCCAAACCAAAAACACCATAATGGTCATTCGGAGACGGTATTACGACAATTTTTTTTTTTTTTTCTTTTGCTGCAGAAAAAAAGACGATCGGATTGGAGCTGAAAGAAAAAAGAATGTTATGGCAACGGGTCCAGTCAAACAGCTGAGATATATTCTGCCTTTTGTCACGTGGGATGACCATATACGATAATAACTAGCTTTATTTCTTTATCTGGTATATTTATCAGATTCGTCAGTTTGCAGCAGTCAAGTTGTTTCCTTAAAAAAGAATACGAGTTTTTTTTTTGGTTTAACCAATACGTCAATATAGACACAGACCTCTTGCAGGGCTAGAATTGCCTGAGACTGCCATCGCTTGTCACTGCCGCCAACCGTGTCGCAAATCTCCCGCACCTGCCAATCATAACAAGTATCGTCCAATCAAAACGCATCTCTCCTTGGACTGACATAACCCCATTCACTTCTCTCCGCGACCACCAAATTTGTCATCAACAGACCAACAGTTTATCAACAAAACAGCTGTTTCTCAACGTTGGTGTCAAAAAGACAATTCAGTTTGCGTCTACACTACACCAACAACATGACAAACGCATGATACAAGCTACGTACCTCACACAAATATCGCTCACGTACGCAACAATATGCACGTGAATATAAGCTATGTACCTCACACAAATACCGCTCACGTACGCAACAATATGCACGTGAATATAAGCTATGTACCTCACACAAATACCGCTCACGTACGCAACAATATGCACGTGAATATAAGCTATGTACCTCACACAAATACCGCTCACGTACGCAACAATATGCACGTGAATATAAGCTATGTACCTCACACAAATACCGCTCACGTACGCAACAATACGCAGTGCATCCTGGAAGACTAATATTCTCGAATATTACACCAGTATTCTCCAACCGGAACGTAAAATAATCTATAAACAGACAAAAAATTTTAAAAAAATAAAAAATTGCAGCGAATACTTACCACTCTGGCAAAAGGCATTTTCCTTATTAATAAAAATGTGGACTTCTGAAACTGACGTATTTCTTGCAGAGCCCGGGTCCCTGGCTTACATCGGTATTTCTCTGCAATGAAGTGACAAGGGTGTCAGAGGACGTTATGTCCGGCTACAGCTAAAGGGTGAAAGAAATCAAGTGAATATATACAATGCTATTACAACAAGTAAGTATTTGTGAAACACGAGCAGACCCCAACCGCCCCAAATCCAAACCACTTCCGGATGACTAAATCTGACCAAAAGCACCAAAAGGCACATCTGCATGGCGAAACCTTTCATTTAAGCCTATTCTCAATGTTCTATGACGAAAAGAACCGAAGATATAGCGTGTACAAGCTTATTTCCCTAGAACGCCAGTTTTCGCCCATTTTGGTCAATTTGGCCACTTTCTGGTGACCAAACCTGGCCAAAAGTACCAAAAGACACATCTACATGTCGAGACCTTTCATTTAAGCTAACTATTAATGCTCTACAACCAATAGAACCAAGGATATGGCGTGTACAAAAAAGCGATGACGGACAGATGGACGGACGGGCACCCCAAACCTATAGGCCCTAATCCGAAGGATTGGGGCCTAAAACCGAAGCAAAAGTAAAATTAAAATATTAAAAACATCTACGAATAAGCTGAATTAGGGTGAGGAACTTTTTTTAGCCATGGAGAAGACGCGAATCGTAAAGCTGTACTCAAATAAAATTTAAAAGAATTTGCTAGCATTTTTGCTAAGCAGTGGCGCTTACCACAACACGTATTTGTTGCCTACAGAAGTGTTCTTTGACAGATGGATTGCGTTGCGTATTTATTGCAATCAGAGATTCCGGACACAGCATCGGCGGTCAAAACGCTCGATAGTCAAAGGCGGGTGGGGGCGGAGGCTGAGGGTAAAGGTAGCTAAACCGCCGACCATTTCTTCGTCAAACATTATACCTCGCTTTGCAAAGGTGGCACGATGAAAATTAAAAAACGAAAATGCATCGTTTGAATTCAATAACCCATGAGGATTCTCTAAGTGTAATGACATAAAACATCACAGAAAATTTTATGTCACCCAAAATGCTCAAGAGTCCTGAGTCTTTCGGTTCACCCATCTGAGAACTTTTGCAACCAATCGTGTTTGCAGTCCGCGTTGATGGATAAAGCGCCACCCGTATCGTCCCCAATCAGTTACACTTAATTCCTTAATTCAAAAAAAAAAAAAAAAAAAAAAAAAAAAAACATTATGAACGATTGTCAAGAATTATTGCTTTTCTGACAAGAAGATCACAAATTTGTCGATGCTGTATTCAACAATGCTTAAATGATACCCGGAGTGGATGGAGATGAACCCCAAGTGCTTAAAACTGGACAGTTTTCAACCGAAACATTTTTTCTAAAATTTCAAGAATTGTGTGTACAATTTATTTTACTCTAGGGTTTTGTCTAACTATCAATTTTCTGACCAGTTGGTAACTGTCGCTTGAAAAAAAAAAAATACCGGTTTTAAAATACGCATTTTGAGTGTTCTGAATAAAATACACAAGAATTCCGTGTTAAAAATAGCGAAAAGTTTGGTGTTTCGGCCTAATTGGGGTTGGTAAACGTATAGAGAAAGACAGATAACATGTCTTTCTGTTGGCATTGTGTTCAGCCGTAAAAGTGAAGACATTACAAAAGTGAAAGCAGAAACCTACCAATCTTGAAAAAAAAATTAATTTGTTAAAAGACCTCATGGGCAACATTGGTATCAAGAGCAATCGGACTGTATCTGTGGGACGAACAGCACTGTTTAAGGTTCTCTTGGAAGTTATCCGGTTTTACCAAAACTTGGCCAGTTTTGACGGAGACGATAGCAAAAATTCTACAACCCCACTAAAAAGTTTACTAACTTATGTTACTTATGTTGCTTATGTTGAAAGAAAACTGGAATTCTGTTGTTTCCTTACCATTGCTTTAAACCAGGACTGGTAAAAATTTCGAAATTTTTGAAATATTTCAGAAATATTGAAATTTGTGAAATCTTTCAAAGCACATTAGAAAAAAAACACATTTCCAGGCTATGCGTAATATCTGTTGGTTTAATTTAACAAATACCACCGTCAAAAACGCACAGACAGATAAAATGACTAAATCGCATACCGGTTAAACGCATAAATCGGTTGATTGCATAAAATTATGTATTTTAACGGGATAATTGCATACCGCTTTATCGTAAAACCGGATAAAGGCAAAGATTTTTTTCGTTAAAATAGGAAATACTGCTTAATTGCAGATTTAGGGGTGACTATTCAAGCAGTGCTAGAGTAGAGTTATGCCAACGCAGTGTGTTAACTGACAACTTAAGATGAATGTCCGTTGATAGTTATCCGTCAGTATTTGGTATTCTCGATGTCCAATTTATTTCTTATTTAAAAATTTCAAAATATGTGAAATTTTTACAGTGAAATATTTCATGAAATATTTCAAGAAATATTTCATTCGAAATATTTCATACCAGTCCTGCTTTAAACCATATTACAATAAACTTGCAGTCGAAACAGTAAGCCAAATCACCCCTTGGGGGTTTCGACTAAAATCACACTTTGGGCGTTTCCAATAAATATGCGCAAAAATTCTGCATTCCGAATAGAAATTAAAGGGTTTAACAAATAGTTTCAATTTATTTTATGTTATGAGTATAAGCTGTTTGTGCGATATTTCTTCTATATTTTCTATCATTTCTTTCAATTTTCCTGGTTCCCTCGCAGTCGAAACTCAACATTCTATTGTATTTTATTCGAAACACTTAAGGTGTGATTGGGCTTAAACAGGGCAAAAGAAGGAAGAGCTGACTTGGAGCTAGGGAGTGGCCTTGTTTTAGCTCTTTTTCTTCTCCTGTCTTTTCTTAAGCTTGCAGTATCATTTTGTACTTAATCTACAAAACTGAGCGATTGTTTGAAAACCTAATAATAAAATGCATAAACAATTAGAAATAAAACACACTCCGAGGAGACTTTGGTGGGCTTTGAGCCCGGTCCCGGAACATCCCCTTTCGCCCATGTCCCGGTGGGGTTTTCCGTGGTCCTGCCGAGCGTTTGGGTGTGCTCGTCGTTCTAGTCATGGCTCATGGTTAAAATTTTCGAATATTGCTGGCTTGATAACTTTATATCCTTAATAATGTTAAAATTTTTCAAAATTCGTGCGACAAACTATGGCTCTATTCTTTTGCTAACAAGTTTTGTTCGTTGTTGTGTATATGTGTAGCCAGTGCAGTTACTTCCGGTTGTAAATAAAACATCGCAACTTAGAGTCTATTCAATTTCATGAAGTGTTTCCACGCGACCTCCTCGCGTACAGAACACATGGCGACGAGCAAATTGTGTTGCAGTGTACCAAGGAGGTTATGAATATCTGGTGGAGGAGTAAGGCGCAGAGGATAGTGCTGAAATAACGGAAAAGTGAGTGTTTGCTAAAGTTGACTGCTGAATCATGGCATTGCTGATCGGACGACTGGAGCTCTTTGACGAGACTGCTGGTGACTGGGAACTGTACGAAGATATCCTTGAGCAGTATTTCATAGCCATCGACGTGACCGATGAGAAAAAGAGTTGCTGTGACTTTTAGTCTGATTGGCAAAACCTATTCCTTTGTACATAGCCTGTATTCACCGGACAAGTCATCGACAAAGACGTTTGAGCAAATTGATGAGTTGCTGCAGGAGTATCTCAGTCCCAAGCCAAACGTGATAGGTTCTACAAGCGTCAACAACAGATGGGTGACGCGGTGACAGATTACTTGGATGTCCTCCAGAAGTTGAGTGAGCATTGTGAATTCAGAGAGCGTCTGGCAGAACATCTCAGAGGTCAGCTGGTATAGATAGATAGATAGATAGATATTTTATTTATCGAAACCTGCAACGAGATAGTTGAATTGCTTTCGAAAACTAAAAAAAAATAACAAACAGTTTTTCTAAAAGTTTTTTTAGATTTTTTTTAACGAATGCTCTTTTTATATGTGTTATTTTAATAGATAACCAGAATGTACGTCTCTTTTTATTCTTTGTTTCTGCGAAAAAAGCACTTAAATAGAGAATTAAAATTGAAGATTAAAGAGACAGTAAGGATTGAACGAGTTCTTATAACGATTTGTATTAACTTGTGGTACTTGCAGTTTCTCAATAATTCTCGTGTTACAATTTTGTCTTGTAATGGGTAGCAGGTGGTGTATCTTGTCACTAACATCTTAGATCTTCAGGAAGACTCTTCGACATGTTTTGTTCTTCTATCTTCGAGAGTTTGAATGTTTAGTTCCTTCAGGCTTTCAATATATAGTTGATTGGGTGTTATTTATTTTTTTTTGCATGTGGTATAAAGAGCGAAAATGTCCCAAAAAGATTGTTATCCGAGAAGAATTTCACCTACCAGATAGCCAAAGAGATAGCCATCGGCATGGAAATGGCTATGACGGATGTATCAGAGATCCAAGGAGTATCAGCAAGTGTCAACAAGTTGCTAAGGACAGCTGGAAACTGTTGCTTCAGGTGAGGTAGAAATGGACATGGTCCTGAGGATTGCCGTTTTGTTGACGGGAAATGTCACAACAGCGCTAAGAAAGGCCACATTAAGAGAAGATGCGAGGTGAAGAAATCCGGTAAGTTATTTTCTGAAAGCAAAACGACCGAATCAGATCAGAAGCGAAAACCAAAGAAGAAAGTTTTCCATGCTGACGACGATGGAGTGACCACTGAAAGTGAGGAATCTACTAGCGACAGTACTTCCTGTTCAGATCTCGGCTATACGGAAGTTGCTTGCGATATAAGCAACACTAGCGAGAAGAAATGTGCATCCATTACGATCAGTCCTAAAATAAACAATAAAGATATCAAAATGGAGCTTGATACGGGATGTCTGCGCCTTCTATAACATCGAAAAGGGATTATAAGCGCCATCTTGGAAAATTACGGCTGTGGAGAACAAACGTTGTTTTGAAGACCTATACTGTGTAAATCCAAAGGGATACGTGAATCTTCTGGTGGAACAGGAAGGTAAGGAACATCATTTCCGATTGTATATTCTTCACGGGGAGGTCCACCTTTGTTCGGTAGAGATTAGCTCCGACATACCAAGTATAACTGGCACGAAATCAAGTCCATACAGATGCCTCAAGGTAAGAGGAAATTATGTTTCGGCAAAGACTTGGGTGAGCTGAAAAGAATAACTGCGAAGTTGCACCTCAAGGAAGGAGCTACCCTAAATTTTGAAAACCCAGACAGGTCTCACTGAAGGACGAGGTCGGCAAGGAATTGGACAACATGGTGAGTAAAGGAATCCTTTCATTGGGCTCCACCCATTGTCCCAGCTCTGAAGAAAAACGGTTCTCTCAGGATATGTGGCGATTTTAAGGTCACTGTCAATCCATAGCTCAACAAAGACTTGTACCCACTGCCTACGATCGAGAGCATGTTAGTAACATTGGCAGCTGGAGAGAAATTTTCAAAGATAGACTTCAGAACGGCGTATCTTCAAGTGGTAGTGGACGAGGAATCGCGAAAATACCTGACTATCAACACCCAGAAAAGACTTTTTGCTTTCAACCGCCTGGCGTATGGTATTTCCCCAGCTGCATCCATTTGGCAACGCGCAATTGAACAAGCTTTAAAAGGTATCAAAAACGTACGATGTATTTTGAACGATATGATAATCACCGGTTCAGACGATGCAATTACCTACGTACCCTTGAGAAAGTCTTTCAGCGATTAATCGAATAATGCCTCAAAGTCAACCCCAACAAATGTGAGTTTTTCAAAGATTCAGTTGAATTTTGTGCCCATATTGTCGACAAAGACGGAATCCACAAGACCGATTCAAAAATCAAGGCAGTTACAGATGCGCCAGTTCCAAGAATTGTTTCTGAATCACGAAGCTGGATCGCTTTGGTGAACTACTACCATCGCTTCCTACCCAACTTGTCTCCAATACCACATCCATTGCACCATTTGCTCCATAAAAGACAGAAATGGCTATGGACAGACTCATGCGAAACGGTCTTCAAGAAAAAGAAAGATCTCATCACATCTGCTCTCGTTTTATCCCATTATGATCTGAAATTGCCGCTTCGACTGCACTGTGACGCGTTATCAAAAGGTGTTTCTGGTGTTATTTCACATATTTACCCAGATGGAAGTGAGTGCTCCATTAGTTTTGCATCCCGGACACTGTCAAAAGTTGAACAAAATTATTCGCAAATCGATCGAGAGGCCCTCAGCATTGTTTGGAGCATCAAGAAATTTTGTACCTGTTTGCCCGAAAATTTGGTTTCTATTTTCAATCCGAAGAAAACCATTTCAACAAATACGGCTTTGCGGATGCAAAGGCATACCATTTTGCTTACTGGCTAAAATTATGACACTGAATACCGAAAGACAAGTGAACACGCCAACGCCGATGATTTAAGCAGACTACCCACAACCAGTAAGCCAAAAAAGAATCATCAGTAGAAAAAGCAATATTCTACGCTACCCTTCTCGACAACTTCCCGATTGCACAGGCGACATCAAAAGACTAGGTATTGTCACTAGTTTACGAATTTACAAGAAATGGCTGGCCTGCAAAAGTTGAAGAAATTCTTTCCCCTTACCATTCACACGAATAAGAATTATCCATTTCACAAGAGCATATGCTGATTGGAAACAGAGTTGCTATTCCGGAAAAATTCCAGAGAACTTTCTTGCAAGAGCTCCATAGTGCCCATCCTGGTATGGTGAAAATGAAAAAAAAATGGCCAGATCGTACATTTGGTGGCCCAGTATCGACAGAGGTATCGAATCACAAGCGACAATGTGCCCAAGTTGCTAAGAGGTAAGCGAAACTCCAACAAGAGATACAATTCACCCCTGGGAATGGCCAAGTCATCCATGGAAAAGGATCCATATTGATTTCAGGACCTTTTCAAGGTCATATGTTCATCATAATAGTCCACGCACACTCCAGATGGCCAGAGCATGGTTCATGAAAAAAATACCACTGCCCAAGAAACTGCCAAAGTACTTCAAGAACTTTTTAGCGCCTAAGGAATTTGTGATGTTATCTGTACAGACAATGGTACCAAGTTCCATTCAGAAGCCTTCCAGAAATTTCGGAAGCTCCATGGAGTTATTCACAAAACTACGATCCCCTTTAAACCCCCGCGAAACGGTTTTGCAGAGCGTATGGTTCAGAGTCTCAAGTCTAATTCCAAATCGATGAAGCACGAGCCTTGTTCCATGCACGAGAAAATAGCAAAATTTATACTGATGTATCGCTCAACTAAAAACGCAACTACCAACGAGATCCCAGCATTGTTATTCCTGGAACGTGAAATCAAAACAAGGCTGGATTTGGCAAACCCAATTTACGTGACATCATTTACAGAAATGTAAACACGAAAGACGAATTTCAGCGCCGTTCTTTTAGTGTGGGGGATGAAGTGGTTTTGAGGAACTATCGGCAAAAGCACGAAAAATGGACATTTGCAGTTATTTCAATTCAATCTGGCGAAGACACGTTGACCGAATACGTCGTTCGTAACACCCGGTTAAAGAAAAACCTATCAGGAGCGATTATACCACTCAACCATCAACCGTTTTACCCAAGCCCTCTGAACCTATCCCGACAGTAGATCATACAACTATTCCGTGTAGAATAGCGCCACGTACATCTGGTGAAACCATGACGTCAAAAGAGAAACCCTTTGTTTCTAGCCGAAAAACTATGACAGTTAAAGCCTTCTGCCACTGTTTCACACCCCGTTTAACCTGTGAAAGTAAAATCTGAAATTTCTATTGTCGGTAGTCGTATATCGCGATCAGGTCGTCCTGTAAGATCGCCAAAAAAGTACGGTTTCGATGACTAACTTTTAGTTAAATGTCGTGCAGTTAAGATATTTTGCTATATTTAATGATTACTTATTTATTCTAAGTCAATATTAGCGTTTTGTGATTTTTTATGTTGTACACGTGCCGATTTGATAGCTGGTTGCAGTTGAGTTAAAGTGCTGATAACGTTGCTGTAATTAAGATAATTTTTGCAGTTAATCATCATTTCAGCTGCTGTGATTGTGTACGGTAAATATCAAAAAAAGAGAATTTTGGATTGATCGTTTGCTTTTAAATGCTTATAACATATCTGAACTATGTTGCAAGTTATGATTTAGATATCACTGAAGTAATTATTTTCCTTATTCATTGTCTCTTATTGTTGCTTTGAGCTTCATTTCCATGTCTGTTAAGTAATTCTTAAAGTCACACTCATGGATCAAGTGTTATAATCAGAGAACGTAGAATCGCAGTAATAGCGATAATGAAGTGTAAAAAAGTGGAAAAGTAAAAATTCTGCAGTCCTCAGGTAATTTGATTGTTATTTTTATGCTTAGTATACTCATTATCTCTTTGTATTATAGTCAGATAAAGTGTTCATCTGAATGCTGGTAGCAAAATAGCAGTTAAAGCACAGTTAAGCAGTAGTCTAGACAGAAAGTCTTGTATCAGTACGTAATGTTGTGTATATGTGAAGCCAGTGCCGTTACTTCCGGTTGTAATTAAAACATGGCGGCAACTTAGCGTCGGTTTAATTTCACGACGCTAGTGTTTCCCCGCGACCACTTTGCATACAGAACAGTTGTTATAGTTCTATATTCAGATCTGTGTTATTTTAAGCTTAAATGGCTCTGGGACGTTGACTTCTGATGGGATCTATCTGTTATACTAAATACAGAGCGGACAGACATTTTAAAATGTAGTGCTTCCTTAATGAGTTTATTTCTGCGGAATCTCCAGTGGGTCTGCGGAGTAAAAAGGTGTTATACACAACAGGCTCGATACGCTGAAGAGGTTTGCGGTTGAACAAAAACGGCTCTGAGAATGAAATTCTGTATTCAAAATGAATTCAAGTAAAAACTTTAATATGGGTAAATGATAGAGACTGTCTTCATGAATATCAAAACAGGTAAAATGAACTCTGTACTGTGAATCGTAACTGTAAAAAAAGTCAGGAAGGTTTAAAACTTCATACATGTATGTTGAATTTTACTCATGTGCAATTATTATTTACAGAAGCCAAAGGAGAAAATAAATCATAGTTAACTGATGTTCTGCTGAATATATAATCTAAATATTTCAAAATGACTAAAATTATGATCCCATGATGTCGAAACTAAGTTAAAAAGTATAGACAAGATACTGTCAATAAAACTGTTATAGAAATCTGTCAGAAAAGTTGAATGACAATGTTAAACAAATTTGGGATGTTTAATCAGCACAATCACAATAAAGGAAAGCACACACACAAAAAAAAAACAAACAAATAAACAAAAAAAAAGAAAAAAAAAACAAGCAGTTTTGCTGAAATCACTTGAAAATAAGATAAAGTAATTTGTGACGAAAGGCATTGCCAATGGATTCAATAAATTCTTTATTAACGTTGATCCAAGCTTATCTAAAATATTGGAAATGTAGGTAAATACAAGGAAACTTTTAATTACATAAAAAAGGTAAACTGTAAAAGCTGCTTTCAATTAGATTTTACAACCTTTAAAACACATAACTATGATATCATTTCAAATCGGTATATTTCAAAAATCAAATAAAAAAGTTTCAGTTTTGCCTAAGCAATATCCAAACCAACCTTCCCATGCTATCGGCTAATTTGAATGTTTTTATAATTTTCCAACATTCTTGACAGATAGTACAGATTTCGGTTAGGCATTTGAATTATTTAGCTCTATAAAACTGTTAGGATACCTCACTAGGTCTTCTGATAAAAGGGAGTCTGACTGTTTGGTGTGAGTATTGATAAAACACAATCGAACTATGTAATAGAAAACAATTTCTCCAAATTGATGAACGTGTACCTGATATATTGAAAGTATTATGCAGAGTTCCTCAAACTTCTATTCTTGGGCAAAGTTATTCCTATTTTTCATAACGATACACTTTAAAAAAAAAATCAAAAATATTTCGATGAACTAAAAATCATAAATAAGAAAAGTTTCACCGTATTGCAGTGTACTTCTTCCTTATATTGCACAGAGTACAAAACAATAAGCTCTCTGAAACTTGCTTGGTTACCATTTCCGACACACCTGATCTTTTAGAAGCTATCAGACGACGACAAGCCTGTATTGTGTGACAGAATGATTCTGTCAAGCTGCAAGGTTTCCCTAGCTCAAGGGAGATCTTGCAGCTTGACAACTTGTAGATCGGTCTGCAAAATCCTAGAGGTGCAAGGGAAGTAGAGGACCTGATATTACCACATGAAGGACTGGCCGAGAGAATGTCTAATTATTTGTGAATGAAGCGCAACGCTGTAAGTCACCTACGTGACTTTTGGAAAGGCAGGGACGTTTGACGTGTTGTGCTAGCCCCTTTTTTTTTTTTTTTTTTTTTTTGGTTTTTGTTTTTTTTGCTTAGGGGGGAATGAGAAACAAGTGGCTTGTTTTTACTTTATTCATACCCCATCCGTCCACAATCACGCGACAACCCTTTCATACGACACTAGCGTTTCTTCAAACTTCAGTAAGCTTGATGTTTTATTGGACCGTCTGAGTTTCAGGTGAACAACGCACGCACGAACGAACGACACGAGTAATACGCGAATATGGCCGGCTGCCACTCTGGCAACAAGCTCTCTGACACTACGCTGTCTGCAACGCGATTCTCTGTTAACAGATAAACAAATAAAGGGAATAGTAAATTACATGTTCTATCATAGTTCAAATTGAACGCACTAAAGTATTTTTAAAAAACCTTTAAGTATTCTTGGTACAATCCTATGATTCGAATTACGACGGCCTCTATCTCTAGATAACAATAACATACAAATACTTCTCCAGATAATGCAAATAACACAAATAACTTGACGTCAAAGATTCCACACGTTACTTCGTAATACTCCACTAAATGCTAGTATATTCCCGTAAAACGAACCGAACTATGGTCGCTCTCCCCCTTTGTTTTCACCCTCTTAGTTTACTAGCTTCTGGTTCTTCTTGTGTGCTTTAGTACTCCAGTTGTTGCTTTCACAAAAAAAAATGCTTGACACACAGCTAAAATCTGACTATATATATATACACACTCCACGTGACCCCTTAAAAGGAGCGCTCTGATTGGTAAACTTTCGGCACCCTCTTTGTCCCGAAACCACATTTATATGCAAAGCCGGGTGACGTAACACCGTCGTAAAGCTTGTTTACAAACATGATGTTTGCCAACAATGGGTTCCGTGACTAACAAAGCACTAAACCTAACCCATCTTTGGCAAACAAACAAAACATAACGACAGTCACTAAGGGCGTCTTTTATTGGCTAGATTCTCGACCTCATTAAAAATTTCGCTCCCTTTTTGACACAAAACGCCGGAAGGAAGAGAACCCTTAAAAACACTCAGAAATTAATATATTTTAATCTTTAAAACAGTAGAGAGGCACCGAGAAGGTCCTCAACACATATACACGACAAAAATTCACTTTTAACACGGAAACAACGTAAAATTACACGTACACGCTTCAACCCTAAGGCGAGTCACTCAACCTAAGAAGGAACTATAATTTCCCTCACACGCCGTACGCATCCGAGACGAAACGTTATAAAACTAGGTACACCCAGAACAGAAACATAACATAAATACACATTTTTTCAACAAACGCCTCAGGCGTTTACACTCCCCCCTCCTGGCCACGTAAGTGCCTGAACAGTACGACATTCAATTCTACTAATCTGAGGCTTCTAGCAAGCACAGTCTCGTAATGGGCCGACTGTAAACGCGACCCCGACTCAAAACGGAGACGCTGCGTACTAGTCCGTCTCGGCCGACCTCGACGTCTGTCACCCGTGCGAGCGGCCACTGTCCCCTTGCACAGTCCTCCACGAGTAACACGATGTCTCCAACACGGACGTCACGCTGAGGCTTCCTCCACTTCTGGCGCTGCCGCAGTGCTGGCAAATACTCTTTTAGCCAACGGCGCCAGAAAACGTTCGCGATGTGCTGGGCTTGGCGCCACCTTCGAGTCGCGAAGTTGTCGTCCCCGGAAACCAGCGCCGAGGGGAGGCACGAGTTGGTTCTCAGGATGAGCAGCTTGGCTGGCGTCAGTACTTCCGGATCCGCCGGGTCGTCGCCCACCGCGGTCAGCGGGCGGTCATTGACGATCCTTTCGACTTCCGCTGCTACGGTCATCAGCTGCTCGTCAGTAAGCAGCTGCAATCCCACTACTGCCGTCATCACCTGCCGAACAGAACGAATCATTCTTTCCGCCGCACCGTTCATGTGACTGGCGTGTGGGGGATTGAAATGCCAGTCTACACCTCTCTGGACGAGGTCACGGCTAACTTGCTCGGCATTCCATCGCTGCAGCTCCTCCCTCATTTCTCGCTCGCCTCCGACCAGGTTGGTCCCGTTGTCACTAAAAATCTTCTCCGGCTGGCCGCGGCGACTGAAAAAACGCGTACATGCATAAACGAAGCTTTCTGCGGAGAGTGAATGTGTAATTTCCAGGTGAATCGCCCTCGATGCTAAACACGTAAACAAGCAGCCGTACCGCTTGTCCGTACCACGTCGGAACTTCACGTGGAACGGGCCGAAAAAATCGACCGCCGTGTGCGTGAAAGGACGGCAGCCCGGCTGCAGTTGTTCTTCTCGCAACGGAGCCATCTGCTGGTGGCATGGCGCCGCTCTCATCCTTCTGCACTTCACGCACTGGCTCAGCACGTGTTTCACCGCAGCACGGCCTCGAACTACCCAGAGGCTCTCTCTCAGTTTGGCTAGGACTTGATTCACACCCACGTGGCCGTTGCTCTCGTGGATGCTTCTTACAACCAGCTTCGTGATATGGTGCTTATCTGGCAGAACTGGTGGTTCCTTGGCGCGGCTAGGCAATGAAGAAGGCTGTAATCGACCCCCGACAGTCATCCAACCATCCTGGATTTTTGGACTTAGCGCGGCTAGGCTACTCCGCGCTGCCACGGCTTCACCCCGCGCTACTTTCTTCCATTCGTCTCCAAAGTGAGTGCGCTGCACGTGTCGAATCAGCGCCTTCTCCGCTTCGCGCAGGTCGTCTGTCGTCAGCTCTGTTCTCACGTCTGGCGGTTCCTTCCGGACTCTGCTTCTCAGCAGCTGCTGAAAACGTAGGAGCCATGCTGTACTTCTCAATAGATCGCACCAGCTGCTGTGTCGGTTTATCATGACGTCAAGACCGCTGATGACGTCTGACGCTGCGGTCAAAACGACGCGCTCCTTCTTGACCTCCGGGTCATCTACTGGTTCCCCTCCTTGAGTAGAGACTTTCGGCCACTGCTGCCTCGGCAAACGGAGAAATTCTGGCCCGCTCAACCACGTCCGTAATCCCTCATCGTCTCCGGCACGCAGGCCTCTGGATGCTATGTCAGCGGGGTTGTTGCGTCCCTCTACGTGTCTCCACTGGTCAACTCGGGTCAAGTCGAGGATGGCTGCCAATCGGTTCGCTACGAACGTCTTAAAGCGGCGGTTGTTGTTCCGGAGATAGCCGAGCACGATCATGGAATCCGACCACAACGTCACGTCGTCGAGCTTCCAATCCAGCTCCCTCTGTATCTGGTTAGCGATCCTGGCCCCGACTACGGCAGCGGTAAGCTCCTTTCGCGGCAAGGTTTGCACCTTAACAGGGGCCACTCTGGACTTCCCGAGGACCAATGCACAGGAAACAGCACCGTCAGTGCCTTCAAACCTAAGGTAAGCACACGCGCCGTAGCCGACCTCACTGGCATCGCAGAAAACGTGGAGCTGAATGTTGTTGATTTTCCGGTCATCCTCTTCACGCAACGATCAATGCGCAATCGGCGCAGTTCCGGGAGCTCTCTCCTCCAAGCTTGCCACTGCTCTACGGTTGAATCCGGCAAAGCGTCGTCCCATCCTAAAGCTGCACGGCTCATCTCTTGCAACAATCTCTTGGCCGGTAGTAGGACTGGTGCCACTAGACCAAGGGGGTCAAAAAGGGCACAAACTTCTGATAAAACCCCTCGGCGGGTCAGCGGCTTCTCGAGCTGGTTCACTTCGAATAGGAAGGAGTCGCTGCTGACTTCCCAAACCAACCCCAAGGCTCTCTCTTGTGGCAGTTGGTCACCGAGCTGATAGTGAGTGACGCTCTGAGCTCGCTTTTCCTCTGGAATGGCATCCATCACGGCCTCGTCGTTGCTCAACCACTTCGTCAGGTTGAACCCCCGGCGTCCGAGCATCTCTGTCAGATCGCGGCACATATCCAGGGCTTCGTCGGGAACGGCCACAGACGTTAGGCAGTCGTCCACATAAAAGCTCCTCAACACGGCGTCGACGACCCCTTTCGGAAACTCACTTTTCTGGTCCTGTGCCGCTCTCCGGAGCGCGTAGGCGGTACAACTCGGTGACGAAGTTGCTCCGAAAACGTGGACGCACATCCTGTAGTCGCGAGGCGGTTGCGTGACGTCACCTTCTGGCCACCAGAGGAATCTCAGCACGTCACGATCTTCTGCGTTCACTCGGACTTGGTGGAACATTTGCTCGATATCTGCCGACAAGGCTATCTTCTCCTGTCGGAAACGGAGCAGAACTCCGACCAGATTGTTCACTAAGTCCGGTCCTCTCAGCAGCTGGCTATTGAGCGATATTCCTGATGTCTGGGCAGCACAGTCGAAAACTACTCTCAACTTTTGCTTGTGTGGGTGTAAAACTCCGTGGTGAGGCAAATACCATGTTCCCCCTTGTTCTCCTGGCGTTGCAACTTCCTCGGCGTGACCTCTCTCCAAATAGCCCTCGATAGCCGCTGTGTAGCTTTCTCGTAGGGTCGCGTCTCGCTCAAATTTTCCTTTCAGTGCCGCCAGTCTTCTTTCTGCCATGCCTCGGTTATAGGGGAGTTGTGGTTCGTCCTTCTGCCATGGCAAGGCCATCTGGTAATGCCCATCCTTGTCGACCGTTGTGGTTCGCTCCATAGTTGCTAGCGCCTGCTTGTCTTCTCTTGACATGGCAACTTCGTGGCTATCGTGTTCACTAAAATCAGTCTGCCACATCATCTCAAGCTGCTGGTGTAGCTTCGCGTCACTTGTCCTGATGAAGTTCATGCTCACCCTCCTTGTTGCTGCGGAAGCTCCCTTCTCTCTCGGGCCCCTGATGGCCCAGCCCAGTTCACTTCTTACGGCATACGGTTCGTCATCTGCACCGCTTCTGACCTCCAGAGGGATGTGAGCCCTAGGCGCGTCAGTCCCGATCAGCAAAGACACGCAGCCCTGGTGCAGCTTCGGTCTCTTGACATCTCGAAGATGGGACCACCTCTGCAGCTCCTTCTCTTCCGCAATGCCGTCAGTGCAAATTGGTAACCTCTTCACGGACCACACCCGCGATAACTTCAGAAGCGGGCCTCCACCTGGAGACCTCACTGCCAGGTCGATCTCTCTGCCCTCAAAGTCTTCCCGGTTCGTGACCGAACTCACGCTGAAAGTGACCAGCTTCCCCTTAACTCCGAGTTCTTTAAGAAGACTTTCACTACACAGAGTTTTCTCGCTCCCATCGTCAAGCAGGGCATAAGTCAGACATGCCGACCCCTCCGCTTCCACAACTACAGGCACTACGCCCATCAAACTGGTCTTGCTACCAGTCGCCGCCGTGCAATTCACGATGGCATTACTCCACTCATGCAGCGTGGGGTGGTGTTTGCGGACGCACTCTGGCACTTTGCACAACTTCTCTCTCTTACAGTCGCGTGAGAAGTGACCCGGCTTCAGGCAATTATTGCACAGGCGTCCCTTCCGGCAACAGTCTAGACGCTGCTTGACTGACATCTGGCGGTAACGCTCGCAGTCTGCGACGTTCTTGCAGCCGCCGGCGCACGATGGGCACCTTTTTGGCCTTTGGAATTGTTGCTGGCCTTCCGTGCTGGTCACCAATGTTGTCACTCTACCCGCTCGGCTCGGTTTAGGGTCGTGATTATTGTTTCTGGTGGCCCTGTCTTCGCGCTTGGCGATGTTTTGGCCATAGAAGTTACAGGCCGACCGCGCCTTCTCGCTGATAAACTTCATCAGGTCGCGGAAAGTCGGTTCTCTACCATTTTCGTAGCACTTCTGGGCCGCATCCGTCCACTGGTTCCGCAGGTAGGAGGGTAATCGCTGCACGATCTTCAGCAGGGTGTCAGGGTTATTTGCTCTCTCTTCACACCGCATAGCCGCCAGGGTCGTGATGGTCCTTTCCATGTCGCAGGCCAGTGTCATCATTGCTTCGCCATCGCCGGGTTTGATGGACGGACCCTGTAGCACAGCATCCAAGCATGCCTGAGTCACGACGTGCTGCCGGCCGAAACGTGACTGTAGGATACTGCGGGCGTGCCGGTACCCGTCCTTGTCTGGAAGTAGCCGGCAGGCTTTTATGGCTTTGCGAGCGCGTCCCTCACAGCAGGCAACCAGGTAGCTGAGCCGCGTTCTGTCGTCGGGGATTCTGGCTTCAACTGAGGTCTCAAATTCGTGTATAAATTCCGCAAAGTCCAGCGGCGCTCCATCAAACTTGGGTATCTGTGGGCACTGCATTAATCCCGGGAACCACGGAGCCATGGGCTGCATCATCGGCACCGCGTACGAGGGCTGCAGGTTTGCCTCTGGTGTTTTCTTCGCAGGCTCACGTTTTTTCGGTGTGCGCGGCAGCGGCAAGTCATCGTCATCGGAAACGATCAACGACTGGTTGAGGGGACGAGTCACTCGTGTAGTTTCTCGGGCTGGTTCCGGTGATTCTTCTTGTAGAGCCGCGTCACCTTCAAAATCTTCCCCGGCCTCGAAACAAGCTTTGTCGTACTCTTCTTGGGCCTGGAGGAGTTCTTGCTTACGTCTGAACTCTAGCTCTTCCCTCTCTAGCTGCAGCTTCCTCTGCAGCTGGCGCCGACGCAGGGCAGCTTCCCGCATCCGTATTCGAGCAGCTTGGCTCCGGTCTTCGGCCATCCCTCCCTGTTCTGCTTCTAGCTGGCTGGTGGATGGTTGTACCTCGGCCCTTTTTGCTCTGGTTGTCGGGCGCTGTGGGGGTGTCGTTGGGTGAGTTTCTTCCTCCTCCTCCCCGTTCATCCATTCTTGGTAGCGGGCCTCCAGCTGCTGGACTGACGTCATCGCGGCGTCGTATGTCCTTTGCAGCTTTCGGGCTTCCTCATCGGTGACTGCAGCGACGCACTCGTCATGGGCCTTGGTCAGCTTCTGGAAGTGTTCCTGAAGCTTTTTTCTCAGCCCTTCAGCGTAGTTGTCTGGCTCTCCCTGCATGGCTTCATCAAGCTCCCGGGACCACTTGGTTACGGCTTCCAAGTGCTTGCTTCTGGACTTGGTAGACATATCCAGGGGCGGTGGAGTCACGCGTAACCGTCAAACGTTAAGCGAAGTTCGAGAATTGTAAGTCACCTACGTGACTTTTGGAAAGGCAGGGACGTTTGACGTGTTGTGCTAGCCCTTTTTTTTTTTTTTTTTTTTTGGTTTTTGTTTTTTTTTTGCTTAGGGGGGAATGAGAAACAAGTGGCTTGTTTTTACTTTATTCAAACCCCATCCGTCCACAATCACGCGACAACCCTTTCATACGACACTAGCGTTTCTTCAAACTTCAGTAAGCTTGATGTTTTATTGGACCGTCTGAGTTTCAGGTGAACAACGCACGCACGAACGAACGACACGAGTAATACGCGAATATGGCCGGCTGCCACTCTGGCAACAAGCTCTCTGACACTACGCTGTCTGCAACGCGATTCTCTGTTAACAGATAAACAAATAAAGGGAATAGTAAATTACATGTTCTATCATAGTTCAAATTGAACGCACTAAAGTATTTTTAAAAAACCTTTAAGTATTCTTGGTACAATCCTATGATTCGAATTACGACGGCCTCTATCTCTAGATAACAATAACATACAAATACTTCTCCAGATAATGCAAATAACACAAATAACTTGACGTCAAAGATTCCACACGTTACTTCGTAATACTCCACTAAATGCTAGTATATTCCCGTAAAACGAACCGAACTATGGTCGCTCTCCCCCTTTGTTTTCACCCTCTTAGTTTACTAGCTTCTGGTTCTTCTTGTGTGCTTTAGTACTCCAGTTGTTGCTTTCACAAAAAAAAATGCTTGACACACAGCTAAATCTGACTATATATATATACACACTCCACGTGACCCCTTAAAAGGAGCGCTCTGATTGGTAAACTTTCGGCACCCTCTTTGTCCCGAAACCACATTTATATGCAAAGCCGGGTGACGTAACACCGTCGTAAAGCTTGTTTACAAACATGATGTTTGCCAACAATGGGTTCCGTGACTAACAAAGCACTAAACCTAACCCATCTTTGGCAAACAAACAAAACATAACGACAGTCACTAAGGGCGTCTTTTATTGGCTAGATTCTCGACCTCATTAAAAATTTCGCTCCCTTTTTGACATAAAACGCCGGAAGGAAGAGAACCCTTAAAAACACTCAGAAATTAATATATTTTAATCTTTAAAACAGTAGAGAGGCACCGAGAAGGTCCTCAACACATATACACGACAAAAATTCACTTTTAACACGGAAACAACGTAAAATTACACGTACACGCTTCAACCCTAAGGCGAGTCACTCAACCTAAGAAGGAACTATAATTTCCCTCACACACCGTACGCATCCGAGACGAAACGTTATAAAACTAGGTACACCCAGAACAGAAACATAACATAAATACACATTTTTTCAACAAACGCCTCAGGCGTTTACAACGCTATAACCTGGATAAAGAAGTAGCATGTACATAGTTACACATACAGAGTTGACAACTATACCCAGATGCTACCTCAGTACAGAGGCGGGCTACTAAGCGATTTTTCATCCCGATAAAGTTTAGTTTATTAATTATATGAAGAGCTTGTTTTTTATCAGTTGCATTTTTATTTAATTTTTATTAAGTTAAAAAGCTGTACAAGATTTAAATCTTGCTATTGAGAAAAAAGTACAGAACACAAAGTACAGAACACATGGCGACGAGCAAATTGTGTTGCGGTGTACCAAGGAGGTTATGAATGTCTGGTGGAGGAGTAAGGCGCAGAAGATAGTGCTGAAATAACGGAAAAGTGAGTGTTTGCTAAAGTTGACTGCTGAATCATGGCATTACTGATCGGACGACTGGAGCTCTTTGACGAGACTGCTGGTGACTGGGAACTGTACGAAGAGATCCTTGAGCAGTATTTCATAGCCAACGACGTGACCGATGAGAAAAAGAGTTGCTGTGACTTTTAGTCTGATTGGCAAAACCTATTCCTTTGTACATAGCCTGTATTCACCGGACAAGTCATCGACAAAGACGTTCGAGCAAATTGATGAGTTGCTGCAGGAGTATCTCAGTCCCAAGCCAAACGTGATAGGTTCTACAAGCGTCAACAACAGATGGGTGACGCGGTGACAGATTACTTGGATGTCCTCCAGAAGTTGAGTGAGCATTGTGAATTCAGAGAGCGTCTGGCAGAACATCTCAGAGGTCAGCTGGTATAGATAGATAGATAGATATTTTATTTATCGAAACCTGCAACGAGATAGTTGAATTGCTTTCGAAAACTAAAAAAAATAACAAACAGTTTTTCTAAAAGTTTTTTAGATTTTTTTTTTTAACGAATGCTGTTTTTATATGTGTTATTTTAATAGACCAGAATGTACGTCTCTTTTTATTCTTTGTTTCTGCGAAAAAAGCACTTAAATAGAGAATTAAAATTGAAGATTAAAGAGACAGTAAGGATTGAACGAGTTCTTATAACGATTTGTATTAACTTGTGGTACTTGCAGTTTCTCAATAATTCTCGTGTTACAATTTTGTCTTGTAATGGGTAGCAGGTGGTGTATCTTGTCACTAACATCTTAGATCTTCAGGAAGACTCTTCGACATGTTTTGTTCTTCTATCTTCGAGAGTTTGAATGTTTAGTTCCTTCAGGCTTTCAATATATAGTTGATTGGGTGTTATTTTTTTTTTTTTGCATGTGGTATAAAGAGCGAAAATGTCCCAAAAAGATTGTTATCCGAGAAGAATGTCACCTACCAGATAGCCAAAGAGATAGCCATCGGCATGGAAATGGCTATGACGGATGTATCAGAGATCCAAGGAGTATCAGCAAGTGTTAACAAGTTGCTAACGACAGCTGGAAACTGTTGCTTCAGGTGAGGTAGAAATGGACATGGTCCTGGGGATTGCCGTTTTGTTGACGGGAAATGTCACAACAGCGCTAAGAAAGGCCACATTAAGAGAAGATGCGAGGTGAAGAAATCCGGTAAGTTATTTTCTGAAAGCAAAACGACCGAATCAGATCAGAAGCGAAAACCAAAGAAGAAAGTTTTCCATGCTGACGACGATGAAGTGACCACTGAAAGTGAGGAATCTACTAGCGACAGTACTTCCTGTTCAGATCTCGGCTATACGGAAGTTGTTTGCGATATAAGCAACACTAGCGAGAAGAAATGTGCATCCATTACGATCAGTCCTAAAATAAACAATAAAGATATCAAAATGGAGCTTGATACGGGATGTCTGCGCCTTCTATAACATCGAAAAGGGATTATAAGCGCCATCTTGGAAAATTACGGCTGTGGAGAACAAACGTTGTTTTGAAGACCTATACTGTGTAAATCCAAAGGGATACGTGAATCTTCTGGTGGAACAGGAAGGTAAGGAACATCATTTCCGATTGTATATTCTTCACGGGGAGGTCCACCTTTGTTCGGTAGAGATTAGCTCCGACATACCAAGTATAACTGGCACGAAATCAAGTCCATACAGATGCCTCAAGGTAAGAGGAAATTATGTTTCGGCAAAGACTTGGGTGAGCTGAAAAGAATAACTGCGAAGTTGCACCTCAAGGAAGGAGCTACCCTAAATTTTGAAAACCCAGACAGGTCTCACTGAAGGACGAGGTCGGCAAGGAATTGGACAACATGGTGAGTAAAGGAATCCTTTCATTGGGCTCCACCCATTGTCCCAGCTCTGAAGAAAAACGGTTCTCTCAGGATATGTGGCGATTTTAAGGTCACTGTCAATCCATAGCTCAACAAAGACTTGTACCCACTGCCTACGATCGAGAGCATGTTAGTAACATTGGCAGCTGGAGAGAAATTTTCAAAGATAGACTTCAGAACGGCGTATCTTCAAGTGGTAGTGGACGAGGAATCGCGAAAATACCTGACTATCAACACCCAGAAAAGACTTTTTGCTTTCAACCGCCTGGCGTATGGTATTTCCCCAGCTGCATCCATTTGGCAACGCGCAATTGAACAAGCTTTAAAAGGTATCAAAAACGTACGATGTATTTTGAACGATATGATAATCACCGGTTCAGACGATGCAATTACCTACGTACCCTTGAGAAAGTCTTTCAGCGATTAATCGAATAATGCCTCAAAGTCAACCCCAACAAATGTGAGTTTTTCAAAGATTCAGTTGAATTTTGTGCCCATATTGTCGACAAAGACGGAATCCACAAGACCGATTCAAAAATCAAGGCAGTTACAGATGCGCCAGTTCCAAGAATTGTTTCTGAATCACGAAGCTGGATCGCTTTGGTGAACTACTACCATCGCTTCCTATCCAACTTGTCTCCAATACCACATCCTTTGCACCATTTGCTCCATAAAAGACAGAAATGGCTATGGACAGACTCATGCGAAACGGTCTTCAAGAAAAAGAAAGATCTCATCACATCTGCTCTCGTTTTATCCCATTATGATCTGAAATTGCCGCTTCGACTGCACTGTGACGCGTTATCAAAAGGTGTTTCTGGTATTATTTCACATATCTACCCAGATGGAAGTGAGTGCTCCATTAGTTTTGCATCCCGGACACTGTCAAAAGTTGAACAAAATTATTCGCAAATCGATCGAGAGGCCCTCAGCATTGTTTGGAGCATCAAGAAATTTTGTACCTGTTTGCCCGAAAATTTGGTTTCTATCTTCAATCCTAAGAAAACCATTTCAACAACTACGGCTTTGCGGATGCAAAGGCATACCATTTTGCTTACTGGCTAAAATTATGACACTGAATACCGAAAGACAAGTGAACACGCCAACGCCGATGATTTAAGTAGACTACCCACAACCAGTAAGCCAAAAAAGAATCATCAGTAGAAAAAGCAATATTCTACGCTACCCTTCTCGACAACTTCCCGATTGCACAGGCGACATCAAAAGACTAGGTATTGTCACTAGTTTACGAATTTACAAGAAATGGCTGGCCTGCAAAAGTTGAAGAAATACTTTCCCCTTACCATTCACACGAATAAGAATTATCCATTTCACAAGAGCATATGCTGATTGGAAACAGAGTTGCTATTCCGGAAAAATTCCAGAGAACTTTCTTGCAAGAGCTCCATAGTGCCCATCCTGGTATGGTGAAAATGAAAAAAAAAATGGCTAGATCGTACATTTGGTGGCCCAGTATCGACAGAGGTATCGAATCACAAGCGACAATGTGCCCAAGTTGCTTAGAGGTAAGCGAAACTCCAACAAGAGATACAATTCACCCCTGGGAATGGCCAAGTCATCCATGGAAAAGGATCCATATTGATTTCAGGACCTTTTCAAGGTCATATGTTCATCATAATAGTCCACGCACACTCCAGATGGCCAGAGCATGGTTCATGAAAAAAAACCACTGCCCAAGAAACTGCCAAAGTACTTCAAGAACTTTTTAGCGCCTACGGAATTTGTGATGTTATCTGTACAGACAATGGTACCAAGTTCTATTCAGAAGCCTTCCAGAAATTTCGGAAGCTCCATGGAGTTATTCACAAAACTACAAGCCCCTTTAAACCCCCGCGAAACGGTTTTGCAGAGCGTATGGTTAAGAGTCTCAAGTCTAATCCCAAATCGATGAAGCCCGAGCCTTGTTCCATGCACGAGAAAATAGCAAAATTTATACTGATGTATCGCTCAACTAAAAACGCAACTACCAACGAGATCCCAGCATTGTTATTCCTGGAACGTGAAATCAAAACAAGGCTGGATTTGGCAAACCCAATTTACGTGACATCATTTACAGAAATGTAAACACGAAAGACGAATTTCAGCGCCGTTCTTTTAGTGTGGGGGATGAAGTGGTTTTGAGGAACTATCGGCAAAAGCACGAAAAATGGACATTTGCAGTTATTTCAATTCAATCTGGCGAAGACACGTTGACCGAATACGTCGTTCGTAACACCCGGTTAAAGAAAAACCTATCAGGAGCGATTATACCACTCAACCATCAACCGTTTTACCCAAGCCCTCTGAACCTATCCCGACAGTAGATCATACAACTATTCCGTGTAGAATAGCGCCACGTACATCTGGTGAAACCATGACGTCAAAAGAGAAACCCTTTGTTTCTAGCCGAAAAACTATGACAGTTAAAGCCTTCTGCCACTGTTTCACACCCCGTTTAACCTGTGAAAGTAAAATCTGAAATTTCTATTGTCGGTAGTCGTATATCGCGATCAGGTCGTCCTGTAAGATCGCCAAAAAAGTACGGTTTCGATGACTAACTTTTAGTTAAATGTCGTGCAGTTAAGATATTTTGCTATATTTAATGATTACTTATTTATTCTAAGTCAATATTAGCGTTTTGTGATTTTTTATGTTGTACACGTGCCGATTTGATAGCTGGTTGCAGTTGAGTTAAAGTGCTGATAACGTTGCTGTAATTAAGATAATTTTTGCAGTTAATCATCATTTCAGCTGCTGTGATTGTGTACGGTAAATATCAAAAAAAGAGAATTTTGGATTGATCGTTTGCTTTTAAATGCTTATAACATATCTGAACTATGTTGCAAGTTATGATTTAGATATCACTGAAGTAATTATTTTCCTTATTCATTGTCTCTTATTGTTGCTTTGAGCTTCATTTCCATGTCTGTTAAGTAATTCTTAAAGTCACACTCATGGATCAAGTGTTATAATCAGAGAACGTAGAATCGCAGTAATAGCGATAATGAAGTGTAAAAAAGTGGAAAAGTAAAAATTCTGCAGTCCTCAGGTAATTTGATTGTTATTTTTATGCTTAGTATACTCATTATCTCTTTGTATTATAGTCAGATAAAGTGTTCATCTGAATGCTGGTAGCAAAATAGCAGTTAAAGCACAGTTAAGCAGTAGTCTAGACAGAAAGTCTTGTATCAGTACGTAATGTTGTGTATATGTGAAGCCAGTGCCGTTACTTCCGGTTGTAATTAAAACATGGCGGCAACTTAGCGTCGGTTTAATTTCACGACGCTAGTGTTTCCCCGCGACCACTTTGCATACAGAACAGTTGTTATAGTTCTATATTCAGATCTGTGTTATTTTAAGCTTAAATGGCTCTGGGACGTTGACTTCTGATGGGATCTATCTGTTATACTAAATACAGAGCGGACAGACATTTTAAAATGTAGTGCTTCCTTAATGAGTTTATTTCTGCGGAATCTCCAGTGGGTCTGCGGAGTAAAAAGGTGTTATACACAACAGGCTCGATACGCTGAAGAGGTTTGCGGTTGAACAAAAACGGCTCTGAGAATGAAATTCTGTATTCAAAATGAATTCAAGTAAAAACTTTAATATGGGTAAATGATAGAGACTGTCTTCATGAATATCAAAACAGGTAAAATGAACTCTGTACTGTGAATCGTAACTGTAAAAAAAGTCAGGAAGGTTTAAAACTTCATACATGTATGTTGAATTTTACTCATGTGCAATTATTATTTACAGAAGCCGAAGGAGAAAATAAATCATAGTTAACTGATGTTCTGCTGAATATATGATCTAAATATTTCAAAATGACTAAAATTATGATCCCATGATGTCGAAACTAAGTTAAAAAGTATAGACAAGATACTGTCAATAAAACTGTTATAGAAATCTGTCAGAAATGTTGAATGACAATGTTAAACAAATGTGGAATGTTTAATCAGCACAATCAGAATAAAGGAAAGCACACACACACAAAAAAAAACAAATAAACAAAAAAAAAAAGAAAAAAAAAAACAAGCAGTTTTGCTGAAATCACTTGAAAATAAGATAAAGTAATTTGTGACGAAAGGCATTGCCAATGGATTCAATAAATTCTTTATTAACGTTGATCCAAGCTTATCTAAAATATTGGAAATGTAGGTAAAGACAAGGAAACTTTAATTACATAAAAAGGTAAACTGTAAAAGCTGCTTTCAATTAGATTTTACAACCTTTAAAACACATAACTATGATATCATTTCAAATCGGTATATTTCAAAAATCAAATAAAAAGGTTTCAGTTTTGCTTAAGCAATATCCAAACCAACCTTCCCATGCTATCGGCTAATTTGAATGTTTTTATAATTTTCCAACATTCTTGACAGATAGTACAGATTTCGGTTAGGCATTTGAATTATTTAGCTCTATAAAACTGTTAGGATACCTCACTAGGTCTTCTGATAAAAGGGAGTCTGACTGTTTGGTGTGGGTATTGATAAAACACAATCGAACTATGTAATAGAAAACAATTTCTCCAAATTGATGAACGTGTACCTGATATATTGAAAGTATTATGCAGAGTTCCTCAAACTTCTATTCTTGGGCAAAGTTATTCCTATTTTTCATAACGATACACTTTTAAAAAAAAATCAAAAATATTTCGATGAACTAAAAATCATAAATAAGAAAAGTTTCACCGTATTGCAGTGTACTTCTTCCTTATATTGCACAGAGTACAAAACAATAAGCTCTCTGAAACTTGCTTGGTTACCATTTCCGACACACCTGATCTTTTAGAAGCTATCAGACGACGACAAGCCTGTATTGTGTGACAGAATGATTCTGTCAAGCTGCAAGGTTTCCCTAGCTCAAGGGAGATCTTGCAGCTTGACAACTTGTAGATCGGTCTGCAAAATCCTAGAGGTGCAAGGGAAGTAGAGGACCTGATATTACCACATGAAGGACTGGCCGAGAGAATGTCTAATTATTTGTGAATGAAGCGCAACGATATAACCTGGATAAAGAAGTAGCATGTACATAGTTACACATACAGAGTTGACAACTATACCCAGATGCTACCTCAGTACAGAGGCGGGCTACTAAGCGATTTTTGATCCCGATAAAGTTTAGTTTATTAATTATATGAAGAGCTTATTTTTTATCAGTTGCATTTTTATTTAATTTTTATTAAGTTAAAAAGCTGTACAAGATTTAAATCTTGCTATTGAGAAAAAAGTCTGCATTAAATTCAATGTGTTATCTAATTTTCAGAAAACTGACATGCATTTCGAAAACATCGGATAGCAGACTGCGAAGTCATCACTATGGGTTCTTAATACATTGCATTGCAAATCGCGATCTAAGAAACAAAGATTATTTACTTAAGGAAACAATCAGTCAGCAGTCGCGATAACTATCACAGTACTACCCATCCGTCATATTTGGGTTTTTGTGTACTGATTGGCTCCAATTCTTCGAAATTCCATGTTGAAGGTTGTTGTGTTGCAATTCTAGATGATTAGTCCTCTCACTTCCCCCACAATATTTTTTGTTACTGGTTCTGGTTTTGTATCCAGTTCTTAAGATATATTACTGCTGAAAAATCCAGATGAATCTATGAAAAGTGTTCAGAAGTTGTGGATTAGACGTTCAGACGATTTCCAGGTAAACATAGATGGTTTAAGCTTCAAGTAACATCCTTTCCCCGTTAGGCGGTTAAAGAACCCTTTTTATGGCATCTATAAGTACTGAAGCTATGGGTATGTTCGTTTTGTTTGCACAGATTTCTTTTACTCATTTTATTCCAGAAATGACCCAAGAGCCACCTGGCTTAAGAACCTTACACTATTCATATCACCTACTAATTGCTTGCCTTGCTGGGTGTATGCCCAAATGGGGAGAAGACACCAGCTGTTCATGTTACCAGCTATTTTCTAACTCACGAAGCTATGCATGTACAATGTGGAGATTCTCCTTGTACAGCTACTCCCCACCTAGGGCAGCTATACGTCGCACACGCGTAGTATGTGATATGTTTATATACGGGTACTATAGAAGACCTGGGTACAGGGGTCCGCAAGTGAGACTCTGACTCTGCGTAGTGTCTTGTATGCAGTTTATGCGAGTTTGCTATATGAGAGAAACTTAAGAGAACGTGCTTTACCACACAGCGTTATGAAATACAATGTGCTCCGTCACTGAGCAGCAACATCTAACAGTTCCTAAGTTCTTGGAGGTCAAGATTTTCTCTCAAAAAGGCAAGACCAGTGAGAGGGGTAAGGGCTTCGGGTAGCTTCTAGTACATCTTCTTCTCACATCCACCTTTTCCTTTTCTATTTCTTCCGTGGAGAAGGGCTGGGAAAGAATTGATAAAAAGGTGTTGAAACATGTGCATCACTTGGCCTTTTAACTTTGGTACATAACAGGTTCTGCTTCCAGAGGGTCTGTAAACGGGGAAATAAGCCAGTCTATACGCCTATCTGTGCACTTCCTTTACTGTGTAACTTTGGACAATACTATATTTCAATTGTTTGTGATGCAGCATGAAGTGTTGCGGGTGGAATTGCATTCCTGTCTCTCAGCTGGTTAGTGCTGCCTGTCATATTGTTCAGGTACAAATAGCTGCGAATAATCTCCCTGTAAGAATCCGAACTTGACTTCATCCAACAAGGGCAGTTCATTCTATACGATATGGTTCTGGGGGAAACCAGAAAATTGTACGCAGAGCCGTTATTGCGACAACAGTACTTTTCATCAAGCGCGCCTTACATCAAACATAGCTCTTTGGAACACATTCATTGTTCACTGTTCAGGTAGATATAAGAATCCTGGTGTTTTGTTACATGTACAGAGATATTGTCAATAAAACACAACATCGAAGGCCTCTTTTGCCTCAAAATGTGACAATGTAGAAGAATATAGACACCAAACCCTACACGTCTGTAAAAAATGGACTATCTAGCTATTCGCGATTTTTGACGAGTTGCGTAGAAAAGATTTGCCGATACAGAACAAAATAAGAGAATCATTGACAGTCAGCTACGAAATTGCACTAGGAAAGTGAAACTTTTAAATTGTGCATAACGTACCGCAATATTGGTAACAGTTTATAAGTAATTAAGTAGTAAATGGTCAATAAGCACAGACACACAATTCGCCAATGTTTGTATTTACACGCCCCCCCCCCCTTTACTCTGTTGTGGCGAACTGTGGTTGCACGCCAATAGCTCGCCAAGTCATCCAATCTTGCTTTGGGATGATAATCTGGATGCACGTCCTGCCTTGCTCTCTGGTGACGGGGTGCGGTTGTGCTCCACTACCTTACTGTGTGGTGACGAGGTAAAACTGCACACCCGAATCAAGCTGTGGTAGAGAGGCCAACGCTTCGTACTCCTACCTTGCTGTTTGGTGGAGAGCGCATGTGTATATCTCCCCCACCATTGCGGTAGGTGTCGGTGATCACAGCGTAAATATTTGTATGTTTGCTTCTATGAACGAACCAATATGACACCACCCTTAAATGAGTAATTAAGTAAGAATTTACTGCTAAGAAAAGATTTGATCTTGATTTTATATTTATTTTGTGTGTCAATCTGGAGAGCACAGGATTGTAAATATAGCATTCACATTAGAAACTGATTCTGCGTTACTATTCATCTTCTTACCTGAGCTGCCTACACCTAAAGGTGCCAAAAATACGATCCAAACCAGCCGATTTTAAATAAATGGAAACACTGCTGAAGAAAAATAAAAACTACTTTATGAACTGGAACATTTACCAGTTACGAAGTGATGCGTTCAGGTAGGACAATTTATTGTATCCAAATTTAACAGATTGTAAACTTGATGAAACTAAACTTAACAGATTGTAAACTTGATGAAACTAAACTTGAAGATAATACTGTGGAGTCTTCAGTCTTCAGGTGAACGTGCCGATACTTGCATCAATGCCATAAAGTCTCTAGGCGCTAGACTTCAAAATACCGGTGTTGAAATCCGAGATGCCATTGCAACAGGTTAACATTCATCCCTGAGAACAATTCTTGTTGGGTCTGAGCCGCAATCTGCTGATCAAGAAATTTATGTAACTTAAATTCTACCAGCTCGCTTGTGAGTCTCATTTTCAATGAACATGGGGTTGAGACCAAGATAAGCCAAGCTATAACAGAGAAGATGAAATCAAGAAATCAAATTTGTAAAATCCGATAATCATAGTGCATTTTCGTTTCGAAGGGGGCACAGCACGCGGATACTTACACAGGCTTTTTGGGCCCAGGGCGAATCGCTGTGCGTATAGAGGTTCCTCTCCTGCTTCACGGTCACCAGCTCCTCCATCATTTATTACCGAGACGTTCCAAAAAGGCCACATTTCTCGAAAGAAACACTGCTTAATTTAACATACTTATTCTTCACAATTGCAGTGTGATATTTCGATTATTAGAAATAAAAAGTAAATAAATAAATAATAATAACAGTATCCTATACTTGGAGGTAGACGTTATTTAATAATTTTATTTGTAGCGTGCTAACTCACTGACATCTTCTCCCAGATATGTCTCCTGAGTTGAATGCTATCTCAGCTTCCCCAAACTCGGTCGCTTCAACTTTCTCCAGTTCTTTTGCTTGGCAGTAGTTGGCTATAATCTAAGTGTAGATTCGTCTTTATCTCAAAACCACAAAGATGACTGTACACCTTCTCACCATGTTGAAGTTTAATTTTTACCAGGCTGGAGAAAATCGTCGTATGAAGACTTTATATTTGTTGTGGCTCTAAGCTAAATCGCCTCGGCAAAGCGCCTTCGGTTAAAATGCCGCGCCGTGGGCTAAAGCGCCCCGGCTAATGCGCCCCCGTTTTTTCTTCTGAAAGTATTGCTATAGGCCTCAAAGACACTTTTATTTCCTTTCAGTGCTAGAAACACTGGACATCAATTATTCTTTTAAGTGCCTTTCTAAATGCCTTTATTAAGGATTGCAATTAGTGGCTTTTTTATAATTTACTTTCTGCAATGAATGATAGGTAATTTCTATTCAATTAGATTCAACTCCATCTAGAGTTATATGGCCATAAAAGGGGAACACGTTAACTTTTAATCATGCGTTGGACCCCTGAATTGTTATTCCTATCCTTGGATTATTACCGAACCCGTGAATCACGAATCAAATTATTGAGTCGCAAGTGAATCGTGATTCAAACCCATGAATCCTTATTCGAATCCCTGAACCACACCTGAATACTTGAATCAGGATTCAAATCTTTAAATCTGTTTTATAACATTTAAATCACAACCGAATCTCCGTATCATGAGTCCAATCATTGAATCCTGAATACAAATGATTCAGATTTCGGTGCCAAACATGATTCTGTTTTATGAGAACATACAGGTCTTATTCTTGAAATAATAGAGGTAGCTACGATTTTCTTGCGGTTATGTGATGAATCTTATCCTTCTTTTGGCAAAAAAAGATTCCATTTATGATTCTTCAATTCGAACCTGGTAGCCTGACAGAGGTATACCAGTGACTATATATAGTCACTGGAAGAATCCGTCATTTTTGTGTCTTCACTCTGTGACAGAGGTATCTGCTTCTGAATCTCCTGAAGGCTATCGCGACATGGTTTCAAGTAAATCCAGACCGATCAACCCCTATACAAAATTTGGTGAAGTGGTTGGAAAGGTTAAATTCTGGATCCAGCTCTGTAGGTGCCTTAAAAAAATGTACGCTGTCGAAGTATGAAACAACTGACTGCCATCGTTAAACAACAGAGGGAGATAGATGAAAAAAAAAAAAAAACACTGCAAGCCACGCTTTGTACGCTCACTCACGTTCTCCAAGCAATGAATGTTTCGCAACAGCGGTAGCGAACTGACACACCATCAACCCGATCGGATGCTGTCATGCGTAGATTTGTATCAACGTTATTTACAATTTATAACGCTTCCATTGTCGTGCCTGACGAAAAAGTCAGGCATCTCACCTGAAACTGCTCATAAAAATAACAAGAGAGATCTCTTGGCGTTACGTGGAACTCAAGTGGATAGCATTTTTCTCGCACATTGTTGGGCGTGCTTTGGAAGTGAAAATTATATAACATGCTATACAACGCTTATTGACTAAGAGATTGGTGATACTTTCCCTCTGCTAGAACACAGAAACATCAATTCATGATTTCAAAAAGAGTTGAAGAAAACGAATAAGAATTTTTCGCAACAGTTTATTGCAATAGTGTATGATTACAATATAACATATATATATATATATATATATATATATATATTTACTGTGAACACTTGCTCGCTGCAGTGTCTAATTCTCTACTTTAAATGACAACAAACCGGTTTACGTTACTGGTTTACTTTACCGTTTCATTGTGTGACAGTGGTATCAACCCAAACTGGTGTAAATATTTTTTTAGCAAGTCACACACATATATACCTGGTTGCAAATGACATACACTGGTCATAGACAGATAACCTGATATTGTCAGGCTAAAAAAATAGGCAACCTGATTAAAGTCACAGCCTGTAACATATATATTACATATTAAAATATTCAAAAAAAAATGTGCTAGTTATTCTATATACTAAATATTAACATATGAACAAATGGTGATGTTTTTTCTTATTGTTTAGATTTTAGCCCATATATATATGTATGCAATACAATTCTAACTGTTTTGAATGAGGGCATTTTCTCTCTCTCTCTCTCTCTCTCTCTCTCTCTCTCTCTCTCTCTCTCTCTCTCTCTCTCTCTTTCTCTCTCTCTCTCTCTCTTGTCTTTTTTTTACTTCGATTGTTTGCATATATTTATTCCCGCTAGGCCAAAAATCTTTCCAACAAATGAAACTAAAAATTATGATAAAAACATAACCAATGGCATTTTAATTATCTTATGAATTCATGGAACTGAATCTAAAAATTACCTAGACCAGATTAAACGAAACTAAACGATTGTTAAACGATACAACGGAATGACAACAGTAAAATATTTTAATAGACCATATATTTACACAGTTAAAAATAAGCTTTTCCCTTGTAAAAATTTTAGGCTAAAGAAGCACCGTCAAGTTGCAAATGCACTTAAGGCAATTAAGAATGGCAAGCACGGCAGTTAAGTGACGTCATTAACATAATGTGACCCAATGTACCTTCTCGTTTTTCGCTATACATTAAAGATGTTGTTGAATAGTGGCACGAAAGGGAGAACCAGTACCAACACATTTAAAACTGCAGACATGATGTTTCTAAGTTACACCGAAGCTTGCTTGGGGTGGGGAGGTGGGTGGGGGGGGGGGGTGGCGGGGGCGATGCTGTATACGTGTAAATCTCCAGCTGAAATTTCTGAAATTAGTTATCACGTAGCAGTATTATAACTTTTGGCAACTGAAATTTATTTCAATGTACTCAGAAAACAATCTGAATAATGTTATTTAGTGAAGGTTCTCCTTCTCTCCGACCTGACTCTTTTGTTTATTAATTTTCTACACAATAACGATATGCTGCTTCAAAGATTCCCCTCTGTTTCAGGAAACCCTAACAGAAAGTTTCGTGACGTTGCGCCTCGCGACAAAACGTCTAATGGTAGGACAAATCGTCTTATGCAAATTTCAAAATGTATGCACGGTATTTCTTAAATATTTCTTCTTAATTTGCACGCACTTGTCAGTATCAGTACAATTTTTTTTGGAGGGGGAAGGACCTTAAAAGGAGGGCGGGGGGAGGGTGGCTGGAGGGAGAGGGGCTAGTTCTATTTTTGTCTTGAGCCTTGTGTAACATTCATTACTTTGTAATCTGGAATCAGGCTTAAACCTATCCTCTGTGTACGTGATGATGCACAGTTGGTGTGGAAAAAGTGAAACAGTTTTCTTATGTTGAAATAATATGGCGTTTGTGGCGCATTTCATTTTTAAGCGTCCTCTTACGGCGTTTCTGTGTCACAGGGAGTCATGCGCTGAACCGTTATGTCACGAGGCGTTATGTCCCGAGGCGTTATGTCCCGAGGCCTTACATCACAAGACACTATGTCCCGAGGCCTTATGTCCCGTGGACTTTGGTCGCAAGGCGTTCTGTTTCAAACAGTATAGTGAGAAAAGGAACTCGCCTGCATAGGCGGCTTATTTTACAAACAAAATGCCCTGTATGAAAATTATAATTACTGTTTGATGTTTTACACGATACAGACTTGGCTTATGGCGACGATTTTTGCGCACACAGAAAGCGCAAGTGGATACCCAAATATCAAAATTGCAATTCGGAAAAGGTTAATGTAAAACCGTGTGTCGTTAGGTGTACACCAAAAAAGTGATGTTAATTCCCTACAGATATAGGATGTACTCCCGTATAAATATCTTGTATATTCATGATACAGACCTCTGATTTAAGACTGTATCATTTACCTAACGGAAGAGAGGGTAGAATATTTTCGAGATTAAACCAAAACATCTTTCTTGACGTCACTGAAAAACTATGTTACACCATGCCACCTTCGTCTTGGGATAATACTCGACGTTGTTCGAATTACAACAACAATTAATAATTTAAAATTTCGGTGGTAAATTTTGACATCATATCCAGGATTTTTAAATTGCAATTCATAGCTTTGAGGAACAAACTGAACAGGAACATTTTAGCCAATTTCAACAAATTCAGTGCTAATGATATGCAAAATTCCGCGCCAAGCTAGGCCAATTTTCTTCAATATTTGATGAAACATCTAGGTATTTTGATATGAATTCCAACTGACATGAAGAAAAGTACGAATATATTACAGGCTCGGGATGCGCGGGATCCTCATTTACAAATCAGTTTTGAAAAGAAATGCTGCACCATAGCCAGGAGTATCAAATTACAATTCATAGTACAACTTTGCAATTTTAGGCAAAATCTTGTTCAAAATAAAATGACCTAAAAAAAAACTTATTACACCTCAGCGTTTTCTAATTTCTCACTGGCCGGTGTTCGGGAACCTCACACTCTCGTGCCATAAGCAATTTATTACTATTAATTTATTACTGCTTTACAATGACGAGCTCAGTGTTTTTTTTTCCTTTTTTTTGTAAATTATATCAAGGCTTTTTTTTATTCGAAAGACGAATCAGAAGACGGGATCAAGGCTGCATCTTCGGGATGTCTGTCTTCAATATCCTTTTTATTCCGCGGCAAATTTATATAATGTTCATAAACAGCACAGATAAGATCTCGGACTGTTGCTTTGTTCGTGTTGTGTCCTACTAGCCTCATCAATAACACACCGTCATAGCGTAGGTATTTATACACAAAATTGTGTAACAAGTCGCGATCTCGGGGATTATTTTCTTTGTCGAAATCATCGATTCCCAGCGTGATGTGTTTCTCGATGTATTTCTCTTGATCTGACCTGATCACCGTGCGGATGAGGAAGAGAAATAGTCCCACAACCGTCATCACAGCCACGAGCATGAACCACCACCAGAGATACAGGTAGATCTTCTCATTAAACAAATTGATGGTGAGAACACACTGGACGCTATAGCGATGGTTGTTGCCAAGGCGACGCACCTCCAAGTCACACATCGTCACGCGCGGGAATCTGGCTGACTGAGTCCAGTCCACTCCATTCCACATTGCCATGGCAACCTCCACACCGTAATTACTATAATCCTGCCCCAGGAAAAGGTTCATCAACCATAACTGTCCGAGGACATTAGCCAGGAAAATTACCTTTATGATAATGTACAGCACAGTGACGTAATTACCATACTTTTTCCCGCATAATCCGCAGATCTTTTTCACAAAAGTCTTGACATTCCAGGAACCATATTTATTCTCGATCCTTGCCATACCCAGATAGCGGTGTGTCTGGCGAGCGAGGAAACCCAACAGCTTCTGCTTCTGGTCGAAATCCGGAGTCCGCTGTACCTTCTCAGCCGTCTCGATGATGTCGTTCATATCCATGCCGGTGTCGTTGTTCATTGTTCTCCATACGACGATGGGCAGATAGAAGAGCAGCGCTTGTGTCTGCAAACACAAAATCATGCTTTGGTTTATTCGAGAAGTGTAAGTGAATTCGCATTGCGGAATCTACAGAAATGTTTTGATATTTTCACTGCAACATATTGAGTGAAAAATGATAGAAAGTTAAAAAAAATTACCGCATTCCAGTTTACCAGACATGTACAATGACGTTAAATGTCGAAGAAAATTACATCGTTGATGTTTACTTCCTGACAAATTTGCATACGAAACCTACTGGAGATTCCGAAAGTGCAAACTGGCGTATTTCCCCAGTAGCATGGATTGGTTGGATACATGACCAAGCAAAGGTGATTGCTTTTTCGTACGGACTTAATTGGCAAACAGCGGTCATTGTAAAAATGTTGCTTCTGTTACTTAATTCTTCTAATATGAAGCTAACTAGTATATATATGTGTATTTTCTCTTGTTGAACTTGAATTACAGGTTGAATCTGATTTCTAAATTATCTATTTTCAGTCAATCAATCAGTTCAAGGCAACAACAGCATCTTTAATAATAATAATAATAATAATAATAATAATAATAATAATAATAATAATAATAATAATAATAATAATAATAATAATAATAATAATAATAATAATACTAATACAAATAATAATAATAATAATAATAATAATAATAATAATAATAATAATAATAATAATAATAATAATAATAATAATGATGATGATGGTGATGATGATGATGATGATGATGATGATGATGATGATGATGATGATGATGATGATGATGACACAAACTATAAATGAGATTTACGTACCAGGAGAATGAGGGACACCCACTGGTAGTAGACAATGGGTTGTGCCTGCCTCTGTGTTAGGTCTCGATCCAGCTCTCTCTCAAATGGCATGTAATACGTATTCCTGCAAAGTCATGACAAAATTGGACGATTTAATGGCAGTTATGACCAACAGAATTACCATCTGCTAAGCTTCTTTCTGCACGTTTAAAACAGCGATTCCGCTCCAAATACGAGTGAGAACATTAAAAGTTTGATGCGTAAATTAAAAAAATAAAAAATACTCTTTTTCTAGTCACATAATTCGGTATTGTATATGTATTTTTCTTCATTTCTTTCATCGAAAAATAAATAAAATGAGTTTGAATTTACTTTCTTTTAATTTAAGACTAAAAAACAATCAGGTTAAAAATACGACCTTTTTAAAATAAATTTCAAGAAATAGTTATACGTTTTCATTTGGTGCGTGTAGGGTTAAAGCTAAAACATGGCATAAAAGTTGAAACAGGAAAGTCCGCAAAAAAAAAAAAAAGAAAGGAAAAAAGTCCCCATGCAACAAGTATGAACAATGGCAGAAACCCGGCACCGCTTTTTATGTGCTCACCAACACAATCAATTGTGATATATATGTTACAGGGAATCTTGAAATTAGGGATTTCATGAAATCCCTAGTGGATTCGTGTAATAACTTGCTTAATCAATTTCGATGTTTTTATTGAGAATTTTCATGTTTGCAATGTAGTATTTTACCGAAATTAATAGTAGACTTTGAATTAATATATTCAAAGCATTTGATTGTCAAACTATGATTCATGTGATACTTCAGTACCTGAATTTAGCGATATTTTTTATCCTATGTAACTTATGTCACATTTTACGTCAAATTCTGTTATTTTGGATGGTAATGTTATAAATTCCAATTCCTTTCGATGTGAAAAGGGATACACAGTTTTGAAGAACCACTGAACAACTTTCCTGCATGAATAATTTTTCAAATTAGTTTTATAATCAATATGAGCTTATTCATTACACGAATTCCCTAGGGATTTCATGAAATCCCTAAGTACACAGATTCCCTGTAACATATATACTGAATAATATAGAGTACTTGAGCACTTACAGGCTGCGAGTCCCACCATGCAGTGCCCACACAGTCAAACGTGTTGGAAAACCATGTTTATTTTATAAAACCGGTGAAGGTCAGGTACAACTAGAATCTCATTTCGCTAGCGAAATGTTAAACACTTGACAAAAATTAAAACGCAAAAATGCTTCCTTCAATGAGTTATTTGTTGAATAATATATTGCAAACAACTCAGCTTGAATACGTCTGATAAGCCGAGTAGTGTTTGTTGTTGTTGACTTAAGGTTTTATTGACTGATCAGGCATACGCCGTGTTATCTATTTACGCAGTGAGAGCTCGCACAAAGCTAAGCAACTGTGTGTTGCGCTATGCGATAAATGCTCCACATTGACTTGCAAAAAACACATTCTTTTCACATGGCATTTTAAACAAGAAAACGAAATCGAAGGAGAAAATAAAAAGTGTCATGCACACGTTTATATCAAGTTCTACCTAAGTCCCAAGTTTTTTCGTGGCCCTAAGACCCGTAGTGTCAGCTGAGTAGATGACACAAAAACTCCCGTTCACTGTCAAAAAAATGAAGATACCAACGGCTGCTCGAACAAATTCAGAAATACCTTGCAAGTCAAAGGCTTGTCAAGTGTTAACTATAGTCTTGTCCGGTCGATTGGATAATCGGATAATTTTGAAAACACTAATATATGAGAAATATTTAACACTTGGCAAGCCTTTGGCTTGCAAGAGTTATATGAATTTGTGCGAGCAGCCGTTCGTCCCTTTTTTTCTTCTTGACAGTTTTCCGATTTTTTGTGTCTTCTTCTCTGACGCTGTGGGCCCTAGGACCATGAAACTTGGGACTTCATCTGAACATGTGCATGTAACTTTTTATTTTCGTTTTCGATTTTGCTTTCTTTGTAAAACGCCAAGTGAAAAGAGTGTATTTTTGCAAGTAAATGCGGAGCATTTAATGTACAGCACAGAACACTACACAGTTGCTAAGCTTTGTGCCAGCTCTCACTGCGTAAACAGATAACACAGCGTATGCCTGATCAGTCAATCAAACCTCAAGTCAACAAGAAGCAAACACTACTCGGCTTCTAAGGCGTATGCAAGCTGTGTTGTTTGCTAATATATTTAGCTGGTATTAAGTTATCAACCTATGGAGTTTTTTCTTGACATTGGTCCGATTTTTTAGCATTATAAGCCGCATACATGCTGTGCCATAAGCTCTGTACATAGTTGTATAACACACTGTATGCATGTTGTAAAATACTTTATGTTATTCGAGAAATAACCCAATGAAGGAAGTGTTTTTGCGTTTTAATTTTTGTCAAGTGTTTAACATATCGCTAGCTTAAGTTTAATTTACATTTCAGTGGGTCACTTTTAGACTCGAACTATGACCTTACAATTCAAGAACAAAGGTCATCTGCGAAAAGCACATCACTTTTGATGCACTTTTTCATATCCAATCACTTTTTACGTCAGGGATAACGACTGCTGTAATCCAGAGCCGTCCGTTCAAAGGTCACGTGACATCTGTAGGTGGGAAAACTAAATAGATAGACCCCTTTGAATTTAGAATTCCAACGCCTCCTGCGTTGTCAACGCAGGACTCAGGAACGTAACCGATTGTGTAGAATGAAACTGATAGTTCGGAGTTTCAGTATACCTGACCCAGCAGTAGCTGTCTGTGTATTTTTCCCAGCTGCCGTGGAAATGCGCCGGAACCCAGCAGTGGATGGGATCTCCGACATAGGTCGAGGTTGTCACTAGCAACGCGAAGAGAATGAGCTGCGCAGCGGTCCAGCGATGGCTGATACGGTCGTACATATCGTCATCGTTGCGTTGGAAGAGTACGGGCACTTCCGTGAACGCGAACGTCAGTTCGTGGATACCCATAATTGCCTGGGCCACTCGATAGATGGCGTTATGCTGTTGTGTTTAGTTTCCTGGTTCAGTTCAATCACTTGGGGCACTTAAAGTGCGGCAAGACCGAGCTAAAAGGTAGACAATTAGCAATGAAAGTTTTTATTATTTTTTGTAAAAACATGCTGTGTAACAAAAAACCAATCCACATGTTTGGACGCAATCCAACAAATGAGTCACAGTGAATACATATTCTATACGGTGACACAGACAGCCTACTAATTTTGACGTTAAGGCAGAAAGAATATATGATTTCTTTCACCTTGTAGCGTAGGTGAACTGGCGATCAATCAAAATTTTAAAATATACACAGCCAGAAATAGGCACGAAAACATTCGCTACGTGTGTGTGTTGTGTAGCTCTTTTCGATTCTTTGAAATTGCTCTTTTTTTTATTCGGCGCTGAAAACAACTTGACGATTTATGTGATTTTAAGTGAACTGAATCTCACAATTTGATACCACGTCATTTAAATTTAAATGCACTGTGACGTATCTATAGTTTAGTTTGTAGTTTCACCGTATACAATACTGTTTCCGTGACAGTTTAAATGTAGAAACATAGCACAATGCATCAGATTTCAGAAAATTATGATATAAAATGCCAAAACAGTTCATATCGCGTATGGGCTTAGCTTAGAAGTAAACCTTCATAAATTGTTTTTCCTCTGACCTTCATCTGAAATTGTAAAAATTAATGGCATGCACTGGCAGGAAAAGTGACATTTTAGTACCTGTACATAAATGAAAACAAACACATGCAGGGTGGTTATTTCTAGCACTAACCCCATGCAGCTTAACAATAATATTGGTTTAAAACTTTTCGTATATGCGTACCCTCGAAAGCTAGCGTACTGGTCTCAAATTCCCGCCCCGAGTTTTGGTTTTAAGTAGCAGATTTGTTGGTTTTTTTAACCCCGCAAACGCAATGCTGAATGCAAAGCTAAACAGGTCGAAAAATCTATGAAAAAAGGTATGAAGACACATGCTCTACATTTGGGCCCAAATAATACAACCCAAAATTTGAACACGTGTTGGGTAAGTGCGAAGAGTTCGTGATGAAATAAACTTCGCCCCGTATCCAGTCCCGGCCAGAGGCAGATGGGGAGGGGAGGGGTGGGGACAGTTTTCAGGTAGCTGCTCTTTGGTTTTACTCCTTTCTGTGCTGGATTTAAACCACACACACACACAGACGCACACACACACACACACACACACACACACACACACACACACACACACACACACACACACAGACACACACACTCGCTGACAAAGCCAACCTTATCCAGCAATAGCTATCGGTATATTTAGTCCAGCTGCCATGGAAGTGCGCTGGAACCCAGCAGTGAATGGGATCGCCCACATACTGACTCGTAGTCACCACGACAGCGAACAGGAGGAGCGTAGCTGTCGTCCAGCGGTGACTAGCACGGTCGTAAATATCATCGTCATTTCTTTGAAACAATTCGGGAATATCCGTGAACGCGAACGCTAGTTCGTGCCAGCCCATTGCTTCTGCTATTTGCCCCCCCCTCTCTCTATCTTTGTTTGTTTGTTTGTTTTTTTTTTTTTTGGTTCACTTCTAGTATTTTGTTTACATTAATAAAATGGGATACATCCAGTTGAAGATGAAATGATCAACTGCTGGAAAAGTTTTGTGCGCTCACTTGGATTATGAAATTAAAATAATTGTTGTCAGTTATTTACACAACAATTTCCTGATCAATTTCAATAAATTACCTTTTGTTTATTTAACTGAAGCATTACTTAACATTTTATCCTTTTCGTAAGCAAAAAATCAATTTTGGCAAACATCGAATTATACTAAGCACAAGTGGATTCCAAATAATACACTGATTTTTTGCTCTCAAGATCTTTATATCTTATTTTAGTTATCAAGAGATATCCTTTTTTCACATTTCCAATTTATTAAACTGTTTTTTTTTTTTAAAAACAAACGAAAGAGAACAACATGAAATGTTTTTGGGAGATGACAATATTGGCAGTGACTGCGTTGGGGTTAGAACTTTTTCACAGACGCGCCGTTTTTTTTTTTTTAGCAAGCGTTGGCAATAATAACGTCAGAGATGGACGATTAGTCGCAGAAATAAAATGATTAACTGCACACTGACCAACCTCATTCACATAGGGAGTTTGAGCAAATCACTCCGCACCTTCTACTTTAAACGTCACACTCCAGTTCTCTTGTTTTCCGTCTCATAAGACACAAATTGTTAACTTTTTTTGAACACACAGTTCATCAAAACAGTAACAACCTTTGTAATCAGCTAAACAGTTTCACTGTTGAATCGTATACGTCATACAGGAACAATGAATGCATGCCAACTATTTCGCAAGTTGAGAACTTCCATCTGAAACTCTCTAAAAATGTTTGACGAGAGAAGGCCCCATACCCTGTCACTTGCGTTCGCTTCGAGTTGTCATTTTGCCAGTAGGACATAGTCATTGCACACCCAGGGGCACATTTAAAAATAAAATCTCGTGCAATCTCTTTCTTGAAATGGGTGATGGGGAGAGGCGTAGGGTGAGGAAAAATAACACAGAGAGTACCAAATAAAGGAACACTACATGACGTCATGATCGCAGGAATTTTTGCAAATTTTTTTATTGGTCCATATGAAAAGCAACTAGGAAATTTACGGGGAATACATTCAAGTAAAAAACAATGACGGGATGGGAGTGGGGGAGGAGTTGGGGGGGTGGGGGCAGGGGGGCGGGGGTGATAAATCACCTTAGCATAATCATCCGTAGCATATTCAAGTTTTTGTAGATACATGTTACTCATTAATTGTCTTAAGGCAGAATAAAACGTAAAATGTAAACAATCGATGAATACATCTGTGGTATTTTCGGAAGCAGCTGTCAATCAAAGTGTGATGCCAACAAGCATGCGTCATGGAGTGGATGCCCTTCAGGTCTTTCCTTAAGCCACGCCCCAGATTAAATTGCGATATTTTTTTCAGCCGTTGCTATCGGTGGCATCTGAAATCGCCCACCACCCCCTCTCTCCTCCCACCCCATCCCCCTCACACATCCCTACCCTCATCGTTTTACCCCCGCATTTATTTTATACGCAAGGCCACTGTCATCTGAACCACTGTTTATGCACAGGTATATATGATGTGTGTGATGGCAGATAATATATATGAAATTTGGCATGTGAGGTGTTGCTATAGTCACGAGAGGTCGTTCACATTTGTATTTTTTTCAGGTGACAGAATTTCTTTGGTTGCCGTTGTGTGTGTAGGGGGAGGGTGGGGGGGGGGGGAGGGGGGCGTTTCTGAAAACCTGTGGTTTTGGTTTTTAAACTTGAATAACTCAAGGTTGTCTCAGAACTTAAGGAGATACAAATTGTCGCGCCTAACCATTCATTTATGTCCAGAAATTATTCTTCTTTTGCACAGAGTTCAAATGGAATCAATGTTGAAGATCATAACCTTTACTGTAACGAATGTCTGGATTGAGGTCATTCCGGATCTGTGCAGAGGACAGCTTCTTTGTGTGCATCCCCGTATATATATAATATATATATATATATATATATATATATATATATATATATATATATATATATATATATATATATATATATATATATATATATATATATATATATAAAATAAGTGCATTGTTTCACTGGAAATCATGCAAAATACTTTTAGATTTCTTTCTCGCTTTTTAAAATTTTTTTCTTCTTCCGCCGAATCGGTTTCCAGACATCTCCTCCGAGACCTCTGAAGCTAGACCAACCAAACTTGGAACATGTATGGAGGGTCATCTGAAGTGGTGCACCTGATAAAAATTTTTGGCCTTGACCTTACTGGTCAAGGTCAAATCGCGAAAAAGATCAAACGGTTTTCAAACAATTATTGCAAGGCCGTTGAAACTAGAACAGCCAAACTTGGCACATATATAAAGAGCAATGTGATCTGAAACAACCAATAAAAATTTTTGACCTTGACCTTGACCATGACCTTGAAATCGCGAAAATCGTTATTTAAGAAACACAATGAGTTATCCCGAAAACGGTAAGAGATAGAGCAATTTTGACCTCATTTTCGACCTCCACCCCCCTATACGACGATACGTAAGGTATAACTTCCGGTGTCCTTGACCTCCAGGTCACTTTCGAGGACCAAACCGGAAGTTGGCCCTTATCTCGAAAACGGTAAGAGATAGAGCAATTTTCACCTCATTTTCGACCTCCACCCCCTATACGACGATACGTAAGGTATAACTTCCGGTGTCGTTGACCTCCAGGTCACTTTCGAGCCCCAAACCGGAAGTTGATCCTTATCTCGAAAACGGTAAGAGATAGAGCAATCAGTTTCCAGACATCTCCTCCAATACCGTTGAAGCTAGACCAGCCAATCTTGGCACATGAATAGAGGTCATCTGAAGTGGTACACCCGATAAAAATTTTTTACCTTAACCTTACCGGTATAGTTGGTATTTAGGAGGATATTCTACATTCAGACATGTGAAAATTGTTAACAAATAGCAATATCATCTACGTTCCGTTTTAAGTTATCATTACAAGTGGGATCTAATTCGCTGTGCGAATTTCGGTCTAGTTGAATGTGAATGCTCCAGGGCTGACACATATAGGAAATACTAACATGAAGAATTTGACAGAAAGAGTGGGCCCGAAACTATGTAGAAACATAGACACTAACATAAAAAAACTCCTACTGCTTCTACCCATAAACGAAGCATAAAAGGGTTTATTGTGGTTCATAAAAAAAACTTGAAGTACCCTCGGTACAAACGACAGTATATTGGTGTATGTTTGAGCTGTACGTGTGTTAAATTATGCTAAACAATTCTTATGAATTATTCAAATGGTTCTGACAGCGGGTTAATCTTGAATACAACGATATTAAGTGGATAGTCCACAGTCGACCTTTTTTAAGTTTTGAAAAGTGTTGTAAAAAACGCAAAACGTGTTTAAAATCGACATTCCTTCATTAAACCGTGAGGACTAAACAATTAATTTCTAGTCCTCTTATTTATTTATTTATTTTTAAATCATGATTCACAATATGTCTAAAAATTTCAACATACGATTTTCCCATATTTGACAGCATTTATATCGGAGTTCAGCTTGTTCAAGGTGATGTATATTTATGTGACAATAGCCCCTCTGAAATCCTCCCGCACAAACACACACACGGAAAGACACACACACATAAAAATACATATTAAAACATGTCAAATTAAAAGTAACATAGCAGTTATGGAAATTGCTGTTCTTTATGTTCATATCTCTGAAAGAAAATTAAACGTGATTCTGTCATCAGTGTGTTAAGGCAATGTGTATACGCGCCATCGCTATGCTGGAAAAAAAGCTGGAGTAAGCCCCGCCCCCACCGCCTCCGCCGACCCAGTCTGAAAATGCAATGCAGAACGAATATTTTCTCGATTATTATAATTTTAACGTTATTATTTTTTAATATACTTCACAGATGTGATCAACCTGTCTGATGTTTTAATTGGAAGTTTGATTACATCAATGGCCTTTGATTAAGGGGGTTGGGGGATGGGTGGGGGGGGGGGAGGGTTGAGGTGTTACTCGGGGTGGTTAAGGAAGGTGGGCGGTTTTGCCAGACCACCAAGCCGTCTCGGTTATGTCCCACTCTCACAAAGAAGACTGAGACACACCACGTGACTCCGGAGACATTCGTAGTTTTACTAAGGTTTTGCAGGCCCAGTTGAGTCCGGACCGAGTTTAGTCTTTTTGCTGTACATTCCTTTGTAATGAGGCCGATGTTTCGGAAACGGGGGTGGGGGGGGGGGGGGGACTCATTTGGGTCTGAGGTAAATTAACGAGAAAGTGCGAAGTGTTTAGTTAAGGAATATTTACTCAAGTGATGTTTCCATCCGACATTCGTTGTAGTGACCAGAGCAAATTTCTGTTTGTGACATCGAAAATGGCAAAAATCAATGTAAAAAAACCCGGAAGTTTGTATTAAAGAAATTAGAAGTAGTGGGGGGAGGGGGGTGTTACTGTAGCACATTCAGCTTAAGATTCATTTAAAAAAAACACGTGCATTAAGTACGTGTGCCGCAAGTTCATATTTTGACCCTTTGCCATACACGTACGCAAATTTTGTGACGTCAGGCCCAGACACCCCCCCCCCCTCCCTCACACCCCCATCTCCGTGCCCACACGTTCTTTGTGAATGAACCCTTGAAACTGATTATCAATGAATGATCATTAACCAGTGTGATCTTAAGTTTAAGGATATTCACCACAAAAGGGATGCGTAAGCGTTGGGATTTTGTATCAAGGGGCAAGTCAAGGAGTATTAAAATTCTCCTTTTTTTCTTTGTTTTGATCACATTTTTTATAATGCAGAAATAAAAAAAAATTATCGGGGTGTTTTTTTTTAAATTTTTTGTAGAACAAAAATGACTACAGTTGGTAGTATCCTCTAGTGAATATCCTCATGTAAATTCCCTTCGAATAACCCACTTGAACAAATGGTATCATTTATGTAAAACTGTTGAAATATTGTGTTATTAGCGCAGGTAAATACGGCGATCTCAACTCCCCCTCCCAAAAAGTTAGCTTACTATGAATGACTGGTTTACAAATATAAATTTGTTGGCAGCTGTCTCCTTTTGTTTTCAAACAATTCAAACACCTACCCTTTTAAAGATCAAATTAAATGCTAAATTAGTGTTGCCATCAGTTAAAGAAAATATCAATAAATCAATTTAAATAAGTCGTTTTATATACGAAAAAGTTCTTACCTTCCCCTGGGCTTCACCACGATTTCACCAGCGAAGTATCACGAATGCCTTTGTGTTTCTGTGGTACAGAGATATCACCTCAGCTTGTTATTTACCCCCTATATTACTTCCGTTCACAAGACGGATGTAAATACCCTTTTGCAATTCGTTTGTCGTTCTGTTTTTTTTTTTTTTTAAACATCAGTTATGATATCATTCTTGACTCATTCGTCTGACAGCTCCAAAAGTCATTTTTTATTCCACGCACACATTTAAATGAAAGCTTATACTTTTGTAAACATATAATTTATAACTGGTGCAGAAGTTGTGTATAAGTGTGCTTGATGCTACAGTCTTGTGACGTATGCTGTGTGTTTTTTCTTGCTGTGCTTTGGCGATATAAACAGGGAGAGCACCAGAAGGCTTGGCAGTGTTCAACTTAAGCGTGTTTACATTTTGGATGCACTTAAGATGTATGTGCAGCAAACCCCTCTTCTCCTTGGGTTTTCTGAAAGGGGTGGGTTGGGGGGTGGCTGAAGAAACGCTTTGAAATGTTCTGCAGTCATGAAAGCCATATAAGGTAAGAGCACTGTAAAACGAGGGTAGTCCCTGGATTTCCAGGGAAAACCAACGGACAATTCTCAGACAGATATAGAGACATACGATATAGCATGGATACATGGGCGAAACCATATGTTGTGAAGCGTTTTTGTTGAGTTGTTGTCAGGAACAAAAAAAATTGTTTGGACTTTCCTTGTTGACCTGCAATGCAAAACAGCACAGTTCTGAATATTTTTTTGTTGAAAATATACACAAAACGATCAAAACCCAGAAGACCAAGGATACAGCAACCAAAGGCCAAGCAGACCAAGGATACAACGACCAAAGGCCAAGCAGACCAAGGATACAACGACCAAGGCCAAGCAGACCAAGGATACAACGACCAAAGGCCAAGCAGACCAAGGATACAGCAACCAAAGGCCAAGCAGACCAAGGATACAACGACCAAAGGCCAAGCAGACCAAGGATACAACGACCAAAGGCCAAGCAGACCAAGGATACAGCAACGAAAGGCCAAGTAGACCAAGAATACAACGACCAAGGGTCAAGCAGACCAAGGATACAGCAACGAAAGGCCAAGTAGACCAAGGACACAACGACCAAAGGCCAAGCAGACCAAGGATACAACGACCAAAGGTCAAGCAGACCAAGGATACAGCAACGAAAGGCCAAGTAGACCAAGGATACAAAGACCAAAGGCCAAGCAGACCAAGGATACAACGACCAAAGGTCAAGCAGACCAAGGATACAGCAACGAAAGGCCAAGTAGACCAAGGATACAACGACCAAAGGCCAAGCAGACCAAGGATACAACGACCAAAGGCCAAGCAGACCAAGGATACAGCATCCAAAGGCCAAGCAGACCAAGGATACAACGACCAAAGGCCAAGCAGACCAAGGATTCAACGACCAAAGGCCAAGCAGACCAAGGATACAGCAACGAAAGGCCAAGTAGACCTAGAATACAACGACCAAGGGTCAAGCAGACCAAGGATACAGCAACGAAAGGCCAAGTAGACCAAGGATACAACGACCAAAGGCCAAGCAGACCAAGGATACAACGACCAAAGGCCAAGCAGACCAAGGATACAGCAACGAAAGGCCAAGTAGACCAAGGATACAACGACCAAAGGCCAAGCAGACCAAGGATACAACGACCAAAGGCCAAGCAGACCAAGGATACAACGACCAAAGGTCAAGCAGACCAAGGATACAGCAACGAAAGGCCAAGTAGACCAAGGATACAACGACCAAAGGCCAAGCAGACCAAGGATACAACGACCAAAGGTCAAGCAGACCAAGGATACAGCAACGAAAGGCCAAGTAGACCAAGGATACAACGACCAAAGGTCAAGCAGACCAAGGATACATCAACAAAAGGCCAAGTAGACCAAGGATACATCGAGCAAATGCCAAGCAGACCAAGGATACAGCAACCAAAGGCCAAGCAGACCAAGGATTCAACGACCAAAGGCCAAGCAGACCAAGGATACAGCAACCAAAGGCCAAGAAGAACAAGGATACAATGACCAAAAAACCCAGCAGACCAAGGATACAACGAAGAAATGTCCAGAAGACCAAGGGCCCAACATCTAAAGGCCCAACAGACCAGGGGTCTAGCATCCCAAGGCCCAGCAGACCAAGAGCCCAACATCCGTAGGCCCAGCAGACCTAGGATACTACGACAAAAGGCTCAGCAGACCACGGGCCCAAGGACCAACAATTTTCATTCAGTTTGGATGAAAGCTCAAGCGGATGACGGATAAAACATTTTTTTATGTTCTTGTTTTTAATGGTCTTTTTTTTTTGGGGGGGGGGGGAGGGGGTATGGGTTGGGTTTTCAGATCACTGTATTAAGGCAGTGTATGTAAAGTTTTTGGGCCAGTGTTATTGTTATTATAAGACATCAAAGAATGTACTACTTAAGGCTTAGTCTCTGGTTACCCCCTTGTTATATACTATTCACATTGACATTTTATCGCATCAATTATTTAACATCTCGGCAACTTTTTCAAAAAGCCTTGTTAAGATTAAGATAAAAAGCTTTTGTTCCGAAAATCAGAACCACTTCACCAATGCAGTATCAAGCTATGCATGCATGAATCCAAATTACCACATGTTATTACGATGGCGTCATAACAGCAAGCATAACTGAGCCATACTGCAGAATGTATTGACTGCCATTTTCACATCTTTCGAGGAATTATTGATATTAACAATTAATTTTTGATCTCAAAAATTTTTTTTTTTAATATGAAAAATTAATTTTTGATTTAAAAAAGCATTTTTTATATTAAGAATTAATTTTTGCTATCTGTAATTATATTTTTGACATCTCTAAATGCATTCTTGATGTCAAAACTAATTCTTGATATCAATAAATATTAAGAAATATTTACTGATATCAAAAATGATTTACTGATCTCTCAAATTGATTTTTAGAGATCAAAAATTCAATTCTTAATAGCAAAAATGAAATTTCGATAGCCAAATCTCAAATCTGAGCTCAATAATTTATTTTCCTTTTATTGAAATCAAGAATTTATTTTATAAAAATCAGAAGTACACTTCTATGGATAAAATAGTGACTGGTCCTTTTATATAGAATTTTTCTTGTCATTTTTTTTACTGAACAAAAAAAAGAAGCAATTCTTGAGCTCAAAAATTGTGTTGTGATTATTGATAAAAATAATTTAAGTTTTCATCTCCAAAATTTAATTGCCGATTCGTTAAATTTTTATGTGTGTCTCCCTTAAGATTTTTTAAGTCTGTAACACTGTTTTTTTTAACTAAAAAAAGTCATCTAAAATTCAGTTATTTATAGCAAAGTACACATTAATGAGATCTACATTGATTTTTGATATCTTTAATATTTTGATATCAAAGATAAGCATTAAATTTTAAAAGTCCAGGCAAAAACCGAACAGCATATTAGTCCATACACCTGTTTAGCTAACCTGCAGCATTATAGTTCACATGCTAAAGACCATTTGCCATTAGCTGGCATGTACGATTACTTGGTGTATTTTCTGCATAAGAATAGCTTTGAATATTTAAAATGGTATGTTTTTACAAACATTTCTTTAATACTATTGACTGGAAAATAATTGAGCTGTAAAGTTATATTCGGAACGCCTCAAATTAAACAAGGAGAATTTATTTTGTGCTTCGCCGCCAACGGTTACGAAGAAATGTTTCGCCATGTAACCCGGCAGTAACTTTATCGCTACAAGGTGGTGAAAGTCGGTCTAGTTGAAATACTGCTGTGTGTATGAGTGGTAGACAAATTGTTAATTTGATAAACAATCTTCGTTAGTATTAGGTAAACTTTCAGTGACCTATGAAATCTTCTCTGTATCTCTTTATTACACAGAATTTTGATATTATAAAAGTAACAAGAATAACTCGAGAACTGAGCACTTTATTTGTGCCTTCTTTTTTTTAAAGTCAGCTGTCAATGTTTTATATTTTATTGCATACCCCTCATTTATTTCCATGGAATTCCATCGCTTCCCGTCATTTACACTTGAAACATTTTTTTCTCGCTTATGCAAGCTGTTTTGTTGTCAACCCCACTTTCCTTATGTACGCCCAGCAGCGTGTCCTGTTTCACGGGGAGACTTAAGAAAACCTATTCATTGCATTAAAGTCTCTTTATATAAAAACAACCCAGACTAACAGCGAAATGTTTAGAATTATAAATAATAAACGCTATAAATAATAAACGATAGAAAACAGAATTCCCATCCCGGCGAGCCCCCCCCCCCCCCCCCCATCCCTGGCGCCTATCCTTCTCCACCCCTTCCCCCGCCCCCTGCCACCTGCATCCCCGTCCCCTGATTCATCCTGACTGAGGCAAACAAAAGGTACATAATAGTTCACAACCGTTTTTATTAAGAAATTGGCCCTTGCTATTTATGTACCGTTTTCAACCCTCTCTTTTTTTGGGGGGGGGGGGTCGTTTATTTTCATTTAAGGGTATGCAACCCGTTTTTTTTAGGTTGTAGCCCCTATTTTGATACCTGTATTTATTTCATGTATTAATTCAAAAGTGCGTTGGCTGTTGAGTGACTCTTTTGTTGTTGAATCACTTCAGCTAGTGAGAATATGCTTCTTGCGGCCTCTTCATTATGCTGATTTTATTACCACATTTTCACATGCAGTGCAGAAACCTGAGCACCAGTGACGCAATATCCTTTTTTTTTGTTAAGTAATTTCTGGCGCATTGTTGTTAAAATTTTGCCAGTAGAAAATGGGTAAGGGCAGAGCGTACACATGCGAGAACGCGCCCCAGAACAGCACGTAACTGGGAGAAAACGTACTCAGTACAACACGTACCTCGGACAACACGTACCCCGGGCAACACGTACCCCGGACCAAGCGTACCCCGGGCAAAACGTACCCCGGAAAAAAGGTTCTACGGACAAATCGTACTCCGGACAACACGTACCCCGAACAACACATACCTCGGACAACACGTACCCCGGGCAAAACGAACCCCGGGCAAAACGTACCCCGGACAAAACCAAAACGTACTCCGGACAACACGTACCCCGGACAAAACATACCCGGAACATAACTCAGATCAAAAGTTTCGAATAACGCGTCAATATATTTATTTACAGTTAATACAAAATAAGGGCACCAATTATCATCAAAATTCCTCAGCTTCACACACCAGGTAACCATCCCCCCACCCCCTCTTCACTTTGGAATACCTGGTAAAAAGTCACCCCCCCCCCCCCACCCGACAACCACTTACAGCCAGAAATGCCACAAGATGTCAGATTAATCCTTGTAATTACTCCGGCGTCACTAGAACAGTGTACCGAACTTGCAAACCCTGCGTGCACATTACGAGCGGATTAGAAGCCCGCTTACACACAATGCTTGTATTACCCCGCGTCACTAGAACACCATTCTCTCCTTTTTTCTTTACAAATTATTGCCTTTTTATCTTCTAATTGGAGGTCGTGTAATTGTCCATTCAACACTGTCGCAATTGCAATTTACATGCATTTTATATTTCAACTGAAAGCAGGAATTTGTCCTTTCGTGTTGCCTTTCATGCACTCAATTGCAATTACACAACCAGTAACTGGAGTGTTTGTACTTCGAAAACCGACAGATTGTTGACTATTTGCGTGGAATTGCCCACAACATCAGGTTTTAAATGGCAGAAAAGACTTTCGTTCCAGACAGAAGAATTTTGCATTTTTGATTTTAAAGTATTCTACAAATAAAGAAATGACAGATACCTGGCTGTTTTATTCTTGTTTTGGAATTCAAAGTAAAATAAAAATAAAAATTAAGTGGTGGGGGGAGGGGGGATAATCCTCTGGGGAATTGTCCCACGGGGGGAATTGTTGGGAGGTTGTCTGGGGGGGGGGGGGGGTTGTCATAGACGCAATATTCCGACACCTGTTCTCCAGATTATGGGTACAAGCTTGATGAAATGACCGTGGCCACATATATAAAATTACAAACGTATTTGAAGTGAAATCGTACCGAAGATATGATGCACAATTTTAATCGGGGTTATAAGATTACAGTATTAAAGACCTAAACATATGGAATTCCGCAAGAACTAAAACTCTACGAAACACAGCTTTTGACATGCGGTGTCCCAGTAAACATGCCAACGTCGATACACCGTCGATTTTACATAAGACGTCGACCTGGCCAAACCGACCCTGTGATTGGTCGCAACCACATGTTAACGTCTAATCAAAGTATATGATACAGCGTTGATTAGATGTTTGCCAAGGAGCGTTGTTTAGACGTTGCTATTAATCCCAACTAAGCTACTATTTCTCAGTCGTCTAATCAACAGCTTTGGTGCAAAGTTGAATAGGTTTTGGAAAATCAGTGTTATGTAGATCTCGTATATGTATAAAGTTTTTTTTTTTCGACATCTATTGACAACATTGATTAGATGCCGAGTAATCAAGACAATCTAGCTTTGGGAGCTAGACGTTGTTTCGGTTTCCACACAGACACACACACACACACAAACAACAACAACAACAACAACAACAACAACAACAACAACAACAACAACAACAACAACAACAGCAACAACAACAACAAAAACAAAAACAACAACAAAAACAACAACAGCAACAACAACAACAACAACAACGACAAAAACAACAACAACAATAACAACAAAGCCGACGTTGATCCGATGTCAGGTGCGACTGCAATCAAACGTTGTTGTAACATCACATTGTTTGCAGAAATTATCAAATTGCTATAAAGTCATAGCCAGTGACATGACGCGATAATAAAAAAGACGGAAGGTTATCTCTTCGCGGTTACAGAGGTTTAATATTCAAACGAATTCTGTTCCCCAGTTTAAGCCCGAAAATGAGAAATGGCAAATGAAAAAAAAACGAAGAAAAGAAGTACAAGAACTTTTGATTGTGAAATAAATCTTAAATCTCTTTAAAAAAAACTAACACGTAAATGAATGTTAAAATATAAGATAACTAGCTGACCAAATATTCTTGAGTTTTAATCATTAAAATTTCGAATACAACTTAATACTATTTCTGTGCGTTTAACTTCAATATTTGTGTCAGATGAACCTAAACTTAACATCAGAAGCGCCAAAATAACAAAATTGATAAAGCGACGTCATAATGACATCACAGGTAACAAAGTAGGTAGCCAAAAAATTCTTAGCGAAAACGTAGCCTCATAATGTATTTTACACGGAAGCTATAAGTGCAACCATTTTCGAGATATTTAGCTTTCAGAACTTCATGGCGTGACGTCATAGATAAAAAATATGAGGTGAATCAAGACCCCATGGTTAGTTGTAAGTGTGCCAAGTTTCATTTTCCTAGTTCAAGCATTTCGCAGTAGTTGTGTGGAAATCGTGGGAAAATGACGTGAAAAAGAAATTAAAGGAGAAACTTCCACAATTTTCGGTAAAACGGTAACTCTTTGGAACTCCGATCCAAGTGTAAATGAAATAAAATAAGAAACCAGGAAAAAGATCGAATCAATATTTTTCACTTGGTGAAAGAGTTTGTGAAAATTTAAAGAAAAAATGAAGAATAAATCATGAAAAGATTAAATGTAAAATGAACCCCCCCCCCCCCAAAAAAAAAAAAAAAAAACGCAAAAAGTGACGAGGTGGCGGTATTTTACCGTTGCGAAAAACTGAGGGGAGATTGTTGATTGGGCCGGAGAACTTTTGACTGTGGGATGGATGGCTTTTGATCGGCGAGTTTTTTTTAACCGGAAAGGGTTTGGCTTTTTCCCTGGTACTCACTGTTCTCTGTCGCAATATGCCCCACCTGCGAGGATTGGTTAGTACATCAGCTAATAGCATTTTAATACCGGGGTTGTCCGTAATGCCGGGGTGTCCGTAATATAGGGGTTTCTGTAACACCGGGGTGTCCGTAATGCCGGGGTGTTTGTAATACCGGGGTGTACATAATGCCGGGTTTCTGTAACACCGGGATGTCCGTAATGTCCAAGACTGCAGTGTTATATTGTGTATTTTTTGGTATTTTGTTGTCTATATTTGAACTGAGCAATCAAATCTGTGAAGTGCGCACTAAGTTTCCTATGTCCGTGCAAAGTGCAAAATTCTCAATTTCTTTATCTGAAGCAACATATGTTACATGTGACAAAGCGTGTGCGTTAATCATGCTCTGTTGACCCTGTTGTTGTTGTTGTTGTTGTTTATCTCAGTGTCTTTTCTATATTGTTATTTATTTTTCTAACTAACAAAATTATATGTAACTAAGTTATCTTTTTTATTCTTTTCCTTTTTTCACAAAATATACACGTAAGTGAAAAAGTGTCTTCTGTTGTCACTTTTCCTCTCTATCAACAATAGTAGAAAAATCTAGTTCATTTCTGACACATGTTTTGAAATCATGTAAAAATTCAAGGTCCTCACAGACAGAACATCAACCAGAATTCTTCAAAAACACAAGACACGCTTTGAAACAGAGTGTGCATTTTTATTCTAAAAAACACGACCCTGTTTAACCCTGCTATAGGATTCAATACAAGAATGTGATACGAGCAGTTTTTGTGCTTTCTTGTCCTGTCAAGGATTTTAACTGTGACCTCGTTAAAGGATACTGACTTTGACAACAAGATCATTCTCAGTTTACAATAAACTTATGTTTTTTTTCTGTCAAGTTTAGTATTACTGTTATATCGTTATATTGTATCCGCTGAGACGCATTAAACTTGATGCAAAAAAACTTTTGCGTGATTTTATTTATTGCAAATCATGCAATGTTTTTTTTTTTTTTTTTTTTTTTTTTGATTTTTTTTTAAACTCTCTCTATTACTTTGGATATTGAAATACCAGCTACAAGTTTAATCACTCGAGACTAACTGGATTCTAAGCACCAACAACTATACGAATGACTACATTTGACGTTGCTATAGAAACGTCCATATTATTATTTCACGAAGATCAATGCTGGCTTTTTTGTTGTTGTTGTTTCAGTAAAGTAGATATGTTATCATGAATGTTTCCATTTCGATAAAATCAGAATGACATCATAAATGACACAATTTCGCAAAAACTTAAATGAGGCTGCATGTTCCAGCTGTCCCCTCCCAGATGTAATTTGTAATGACATTATGCAAACGAGGACATTGATATAAGATTTTGCCTTATGTCACAAAATTAGGACTAGAATCTGTAGAAAAAGACTATGAATGCTCAGACTCCAGTTCTAGTTTGTATTCCTTGAACAGACATATTTGAAATTGACCTCATTGCACCAGGGGATTTTCATTCCCCATAGTTTATTGAATTTGTGCGATTCGGTAAAGTGTGTCCGTATGATTCTTTTTTTTCTGCCTAGACCATGGCATATGAACTCCTCTGCGGCGGTTACAGGTAAGAGGACCAAATCCGGCAGAGGCACACTGTAGCATGCCCGGTTAATTAATCCCAATTAGAAAAAATCTTAAATGCAAAAATGGGCATTGAAATTTTGCCATTGAATCTCATTATAAGATGCACACTTTGCATATAGCTGACAATAAAAACAAGTTATTGACCTCTCCGCTAACGACAAACAGTGAGCAAATATGGGCTGAACAACAAATTTCTTAGCGGGGACACTTACCTGGGGATACTCACCTCTTTTCACACTATGAACGACATTTTGGGTTTCTCTAGGTCGCTGAAAATTAAACGCGAAAACTGATCTGTCCATTTGTTAGACAGTGACAATCTGAAGGAATAGTGGCCATCGCTCTGTCAAAGTTCCCTTCATGTCATTGGATGTAGCGCGGGTAAGCAAGTCAATGTTCATTTGTGAGACATTGACAGTCATAAGGGATAGTAGCCATCGTTTCCTTTGTGTCATGTGATAACACAGGAAATGCGAGTCAATTTTCATAAATATATTTCCAAAGAAAGCGGCGCACTTTTAAATACCCATTCTTTATTTCCTGATTCTCAATTCTCATTAACTGCTATTAATTACCAGTAGCAGGCTTAAATTCTTTGTGAGACGTCCACATAAATCGTCGATTTTCCCAAATGTATTCAATGGTGTGTCAGAGATATAAACTGAGCATCGAAAAAGTTTAATGTTGATTTAATATTTTGGAAGTGTTTTATGTGGGGAAAATCAGCGCCTGCACATCTTGTTGATTTATGTTGGCCACCAAACAAAACCTAATTACAGCCAGATTTAATGCTGGGATTTGGCTTAAAACTTATGCAACCTCAAATCGAAGTTTTCTCTTCGTCATAATTTTTACTGAGATGTAACATGCCAAAAGCTGTGTTGCGTTTAGTTTAGTTTTACAGAATTCCGAACTTTTAAGTGTTCAAAATAGTACTTTTTTGTTGCCGAAGTGTAATTGCCACCAGTCGGTTGCGAAAACGGTCTAGTTTCATCTTGGCATAGAAGCAGCAGTAAATATGATACTGGCAATGCTGTGTTCCACGGATATACACTTTTTTTGTCTTGTCAAGAATTTCAATTGTGACCTTGATACAAGACAGTAAATAGACAAAAAAGCATATACACTAGTTTCACAAATATTTTTTATTCATATCAAGTTTTAGAACCATGGTGGTATCGAGATAATTCTTAGCATTGCTAGTCTTATTTTTGCCCATTTTACTGTTTGTTGGCTTTATGTATCTCTACGCTATGTCTGTTTTTTTAAACCGCGGGAGGCCAATTGGCGCCATAAATGTTATCATGCATCAAACACGGTCCTCGCGGTGTGCCAATTTTGTCAGAAAAAGTAGGGTGGGGTAATCTTTATTCAGTACTCCTCGTTTCTCACAGTATAAGGTTCTTTCGGAATTTCACTCCGCGCTTGGTAAAAAATAGGAGTGTTATTTCACATTTAGCACTTTGCTTTTACAGGTCATTTTTTAAAATCATGGACAGTCGTGGTAATTAGTTGGTGCGTGAGAGCCAACCATCAACCAACGAGTGCCACTGTTTTAGAGATTATTCATTTATCTACTTTCTGATCAAGCTGTGACTCCTTTCAAACATTTTAAAATAAGATACGATATTATACATTTGTTGTAAGTTCTCATCAAATACATAAATATTTTGAAAATGAAGAATCTAAACTAAACTGGAGAGCAAAATCAGTGCACCTAAATGTTTATTAGCCAGCCATTGCTGTTTTGTTTTTGTAAACAAAATAAAATGTTACTTTTCTGCATTCTTTCAAAATTATAAGATTCTTACCTCATATAAACATATATGCATATATATGCTATGTGCTTAGACGTAGGGCCAAGAAACACCCTTATCCTATTTCTGACAGGGGAAGGTAGGTAGCATGACTTGTTTGTATCTTAATCTTCAGTATTTATACGTGCAAGTGTAGCAATGGGGAATGTGATAACTATATATTGGGCTTGCATTACACGTCTTGCAAATAAAGTAAATATAGGTCTAGAATGTGGTCACCGCAAATCGGTTTGATCGTAGGCTATTTTTCGAGTCTAGAAGGGGGTCACCACAGAGGTTTTATTATATTTTGAGGGACTTTGAAGTAGTCACAGACAATTAGATTTAACTGTACGTCTTTATACGCGTCGCTAAATTGCCAATTCCCTACTTCATTGGTGATTATTTTTGCTTACTGTTATTCCCTCCCACTTTTAAAATAGGTACGGCTCAAAACACAGCCCTAATCCTTTTACCCCTTTCACAGCATGGGTTTCTACCAAAAATGTAGTCACACCCATATTATATACCTATATGATATATTTTTCTCATCAACAAAAGAGGTAACATTTTGCTGCCAAAATGGTGATCTGTTTGTCATAGTGCAAGGTAGGAGATGGTCCACTTAAAAGTGACAAATACTTCTTGGAACCATAACCAATGCTATACCCAGCAAACAACCCACGTCTTTTTTGGTTGAAAAAAAGGTTGGATTTTGGTCGCGACGATTTCACAACCATATTCTGACCTATTACCCCAAAATCCGACATTATTCCGACGCCGAGGCGACGTCAGATTTCTGACGTCATTCCGACGTTGCAAAAGCGACCAAAAAAACGATGAACATTATTATCGCTCACCCGAAATGGAAGTCATTTTGAAAGAGGAAGAAAAAACGTAATTTTTACATGAAAATTTTAGAATTTTGATGGCGCGTCGGTATTTTTCTTCTTAGATTTTAAAAATTTACATGGACAATGCTTTCGTATGTATTTCACAACAGCAGTTGAATGATTAGTTATCTATTAATTATATAACTCTAGTCAGTTTCAGGTCGGAATCCGATTTCGGTTCCAAGTATACATACAACCTAAACCGACTTAATTCTGACGTCGGATTTAGGTCGGAACCCGACGTCATTCTGACGTTGAAAACCCGACGTCGGTTCCATTTCATAAACAACCAAAACCGGCACATCAGTCCGACGTCGGAAACGTCGGGTCACGACGTCGACCCGACGTCATTCTGACGTCTTATATTTGCTGGGTATAAGGTTGCATAACTGCTCCTATATATGGAACTACTTACCAGAGAAGTGAAAGTAAAGTTGGAAGTAAGTAGCAATGCCTTATTCACTTGTCAATCAATAATAAAATGAATCATGCTAGAAGCGGATAAGTAAGCACACATATGTGCTCTGACATGCTATGACCAGCCAACCGAGACGACTTGTGCATTGGTTAACTAACTCTGCTTCCCGAAAGTGCAAAAAGGTTGTGAGAAGCGAGCGTGCAATCACTTTTTGACGTCGTCCAGTATAGGTTAAATGCAATCCCAACCGGCGGACCCGTTTGAAGCTGATCGAACGTTTCATTCGAGAATTATCGTGTTAACAAAATGAGGTATCTGGGACAGATGCACACCCTACGTACACACACACACACACACACGCACGCGCTCGTATACACACACAAACACACACAGAGAAAGTGAAAAAAAAACAACAACAAAATATTCACCTCTAAGGGAAAATATAATTCATGTGTTCAGTCTGAATTATTTCGTTTTTTGTTACAGTCGAAACGTCTTTCTATATGGTGGCATTAACCTTGAACATCGAATCCCTTTTCCTGGTAACACATTCCGCAAACTGATTCAGCTAAAATAAAGAACTGCAAAACATAAAGCATAGGAAAGAGTCTTTTTGTAAACAAATGTAAATCCCCAGACTATCGATGACGTAATCCGTCTTCCTCATAGACGATGCCATTCAGTTCAGCATTTTGAAAGCTGTGGTATTTGCGAAATATTTAGGCTTGCGACACGTAATGCTCACTTCCTGTTATGCTTGTTATATAGGATATTAGTCATTTTCTATTGGTTATTTTTCTATTGGTTATTTTCTATTGGTTATTTTTCTATTGGTTATTTTCTATTGGTTATTTTTCTATTGGTTATTTTTCTGGCTCTTTGCCGTTAAGTATATTTTTTGTACTTAGACGTTTTGTTTAGCATAGGACAATAACGCTCTCAGCTGTCAGTTTGAGACTTGTGACTTTCACAACGTCCTTATGTATTATGGCAAAAGTATTCCAAAGTGGTCCCGTTATTGCGATTTCAGTATTTTCATAAGGTTATCATATATTTCGTTTTAAATCTAATACAGCAGTGGAAGATAGTATCGAAAAATTCTATCTCTGAATAAAAGTTGTTTTCAAGTAAATGGAATAATAAAATGTAAAAAAACTGTATTGAACACAAATGAAAAGAAATAAATAAACATAAATGAAAAGTAAAAATTTTTCTAATCTTAATCATTTTTGAAATGATATCACATGATAACTGCAAAGAGAGATAGATTTCTTGTATTATGTTTTGCATTATTATACGACTGTTTTGATATGGGGGATGACAGCAGTACATTTTCAAAAACAAAAGTTACCACTATGCGACGAATCACATTTCATTTGGAAGATGTGTTTCAGCTTCAAGAGGATGGGCTTAAAATATTAAGAACTTTTGATAAAAATATCTACGTTTAATTTTATGTACTTTTCTCTTCGAAATTTAGCAGGTCCTTATTTCAGTTTAAAAAAAAAAATCTTACATGTTTTTGTGCATGAATGTCAATATGTTGTTAGTAAAGCGGAGATTTGTTTGTTAATTTTAAGGTTTTATGTCGTTATTTTCATAAGTTTGGCGCAACAGGTTGCATTCGCTATCACTATGTCAGAATAAATTCGATTTATTTAAATGGGCTTATCATGGAGAAGATTGCAATGAGGCTCACATACGAGCAATGGGGCTCACACAGGAGCATTAGGGCTCGCACAGGATTAATAATGCTCACACAGGAACAATGGAGCTCACACAGAAGCAATGGAGCATTTAGGCTCACATAGGATAATTGAGGCTCATACAGGAGCATTGGAGCTCACACAGGATGAATGGGGCGCATAGAGGAGCAATAGGGCTCACACAGAATGAATGGGGCGTATAGAGGAGCAATGGAGCTCACACAGGAGCATTGGGGTTCATACAGGAGCGTTGGGGATAACACAGGATCAGTGGTACTAACACATGAATTATGGAGCTAACACAGGAGCAATGGGGCTCACACAGGAGCATTGGGGTTCATACAGGACATTTGGGCTGATACAGGATTAATGGTGCTCACACAGGAATAATGGAGCTAACACAGGAGCAATGGAGCTCAAACAGGAGCAATGGTGCTTGCAGAGGAGCATTGGGGCTCACACAGGGCCAACGGAGCTCACACAAGAACAATGTAGCTAACACAGGATCAATGGTGCTCACACAGGAACAATGGGGCTAACACAGGATCAACGGGGCTCACACAGGAGCATTAGGGTTCGCACAGGATCAATAATGCTCACACAGGAACAATGGGGCTCACACAGGAGCAATAGGGTTCGCACACGGACAAAACAACACTCATATTGCCGATGGAACCTACTTCTCAAATTTTGAAAGCTACCGCTGTCATTAAAACAAATGATGATTTAAAAATCGCAAGCCAATTCACATAAGATTATTGAAATATTATGCATTTAGATCGCAAAGACATGTTCTTAGATATTTCATTTAGTACGTCTAATAGATTTAAGCAAGGAGTAGCTATTCGCAGCTATGTGCGCTACGCAATAAGTCATTGCTTCAAGCTGTGCTTCAACATTTAAGGGCGTTTAATTTCAATACATAAGTGGTCTTTTTTGGAAATGTCTTGACAAAGCTGCAGCTTAAATGCTTTTATACTTAATACTTAGCTGATGATATAAGAGCCTAAAAATGTGACACTGAAACAAGGCATACTGAAAACCCGTTTTAAATAAAACGTTATATAAAGTTTTCATGCATAAGTGTAAAGAGGGCGAAATCGTGCTACTTTTATACGCCCTACACCCAGTTTGAAGTATGAAAAGAGCAGCAAACGCGTACCGTACTTTTGTAACAGCATAGTAATAAAAAAGGGTTAAATTTTTACCATGCTTTCCAAAATAAAATACAATCTCATCACGTTAATTTTGCTACATTATTAATGTGATGTCATTACTGACTCTAGCTATATACTTTTTATTTTAAGGCATAGCACAACTTATACAGAAAGCGATTATCAAGAGTATAAAATTAAGTTGTGTACTACGTTGTAAAAGGGAACTAGAAAGGAGTAGATCAAAGGGAGGGAGGGGGTGGGTGGGACGGTAGTTGGGTAGGGTGAGCATATCGAGGGGGTGGGGCGGTGGGTGGGTTGGGTGAGCAGATCGAGGGGGTTGGGCAGTGGGTGGTTTGTTTGATGACAGGAGACTTGTGAAGAACAGTGAATCTGTTTTGTACAGAGAGTAAGATTTGGATGTCGACACCATAATGAGAGAGGGTGTCTGCTGTTTGCCGAGTATAATTTAGTATGAGTTGGCTACTCGCGACATCACGATTGAACCTAACCTCAGTTGGTTTACTGACTCATTTGCATATAAGTGATGTATTTCTACTAATCTTCACAATTTCTCTGAGCTAAAAGCAAAAAGGACTTCAAGATAATAAATTGACATTTCGGTAACTGTAAACACTTGGTGGAAAAAATGCAAATTTGGACATTCACACCTGTGGTAAAGATGCAGTTTTAAAACTTTAGATATTCACTGCTGTAGATCAATTAAGTACATTTACAAGGCATACCGAACCATATTTGAATATAAAATATGTTAAGTTAAATGATGAACGCCTGAAGACCTTCAACAGAAAAACACAAATTGTGTTATGTGATGGCATCGCCCGTCGCAGCAGGTGTGTGTGTGTGTGTGTGCGTGTGTGTGTGTGTGTGTGTGTGTGTGTGTGTGTGTGTGTGCTTAACAGTTTCAAACCTATTGATCTCAATAACCTTCTTAACGTGACTACACAAACCAACACAAGAAAAGATCGTCATATAGTTCACGTCGTTGCGACTTGCAATAACAGAGTCTAGACCATGGTGATAATCAAAGAATGAAACTCGAGTAACAAGAAGATGAGAACCCCCTCCTCTGCGTCACCCCAAACACATAGCCACATCCCCACCCACATACCTACCAATAAAAATAGAAACATGTTTATTATAATCGACAATAACTTAGATGATTAAAGAATAAAACGCGAAGAAGAAAGCTTTTAGAACCCCCACCTCCCACCACCCTCCACCCACACCACTCCCAAATAAAAGGAAAAAAGAAAAGAAAAACATAACCAGGCTTATTATAAATACGAGTGTTATATCTAACCTACACTCAATGATTAAACGTTGGAAAGCCGTCTATTGGACTGTGCATTGTTACGTAAATCATTTCATACCAACAACATGTCTTTCAAATGCCTACACAAGTAACTCAAGTAGCGGTCTATTGAGTCATATATTTCACAGCTTAAAAAGGATTATATCAATTCACTTAACTTGAACAACTTGTTGATATTCTTGTCTAAATGCTGTTTAATTATAGTTTGTTGACAGTCATTATAAACTGTATATGACTAATTCGACATTTTCTAAAATATTTGTTCACTTCTTTACCTTTGAAAATCAGAATTCTGTAACTTTGAAATGAAAGAAATATATGTAAAGGCATAAATATTATTTTAAAATTGGGAACTTTTTGGTAAGCCAAGTAACTTAAGTCAGCACAAAGAAAACACTCTATAATATGCTAGTCCAAGAGCATAGGGCAAGGTTGAGGGAGCTTCTGATTCTTATTCCGGAGAGTAAAATTGTACGTGTTCTCCAGGTGGCTTTTCTGAACAGCATAATTGCAGGTGTGCTATTTTAGGTGTCCTACAGGTGACTTTTCCGGGCGGTAGAATTGGCGTTGTCCTACACGTGACTTTTCGGGACAGCAGAATTGCAGATGTCCTAAAGGTGACAGTTTCGGACAGCGAATTTCAGGTGTGCTACTGGTGACTTTTTCGGACAACAGAACTGTAGGTGTCTCACAGGTGACTTTTCCGGATAGCAGAACTGTAATTGTGCTACTGGTGACTTTTCCAAACAACAGAATTTTAGGTTTGCTACTGGCGACTTATTCGTACAGCAGAATTTTAGGTGTTACTGGTGACTTTTCCGGACAGCAGAATGGTAGGTGTGCTACAAGTGACTTTTGGAGCCACACTATCATTTTCTTGTAGTTGTATTTTACACTCCAAATACACCAATGCACTTACCCATATGAATAAAATCAACAAAACAAACAACAATAAAAGTTACAAAAACAGCGTTTGCTTACTAATAAGAAAGAGAGTTAGAATTGCAAAATAAAACGATTGAGTGTTGGCCATCCTATGATTTAAAAGGCACTGGTTACATTTGTTTTCTGCAACTAAGATCGACAAAGTGCTCTTTTTCAGACCTTAGGAAATCAGAGGACTTTTAACTAATCCAGAACCATCTGCCTGTACTGGCGTGATAGGAATAAGCCAGGTTTTAATATGCCATCATAGCATGTCATCTTAAGAAGCATATCTACTAAATAATTGAAATATTATATTTAGAGCCATAGCAACCGTATCCATAGCAATCAGGCATAGAAGACACTAATAACGGATTATTCATTTTTTTAGTTTTTCACGGCCAGATAGTGCTATGAATTTATTTATAACTGGTATTTTGGATTTTTGGTAAAGTTTTTAATCGCCAAGAACTGCTGTTACTGTCATATACAGGTCCAATAAATACTCTTTGTCCTTATGTCTTGGGAGATGGCCTTAAACACACAAAAAAAAAACATTTCGTCTGGAGCAGATTCGTGTAATTGCAGATAATAACAGAGAACAATCATTTTACTATCTGAGTAAATTATATTTTGTTAGAATTAGTGCCATATCACAAATTTACGGAAAGTGCTTAGATTAACTAATATTCACATGAATATATCATACATTATATACGATCATGTAATGTACATCACATCAATATATCATACATTATATGCTATTATATATTGTATATCACATGAATATAACATACATTATATGCTATCATATATTGTACATCACATGAATATATTATACATTAAATACGATCATATATTGTACATCACATGAATATATCATGCGGTATATGCGATCATATATTGTACATCACATGAATATATTTCCGCAAGCTTAGTTCACCTCTCATATTACTAATTTTGTAATTATTTGATAAACTCGTCAAGTCGTTGGTAAATATTTATATATTATTATTGTTATTATTATTATCATCATCATCATCATCATCATCATCATCATCATCATCATCATCATCATCATCATCATCATCATCATCATCATCATCATCATCATCATCATCATCATCATCATCATCATGAAATGCCCTTATAAAATCATGTATAACTTTTAGTTTAGATACTGGATCTTATAATTAACATCATTTTTAATTTAGTAGTTTTGTACATTTTAAAGCAACGTAATTAGATGCATGGCTTTTGGGCATGGTTTTGAAGTTGGAAAGACTATCCCGAACAACTGCGATCAGATATTTAGTTTTGATATCTCTATGCTGATAAATAATATACAAAGCAAGCAATACTACTTGATATATACGAAAAATTCCACTTAGTTGGCTTTAACATGGGAGTTAGAAATTAATTAATTGCCCGCTGTGATGACTGCACTGAAGTATGTGGCTGATGCAAGGAACAGACATTGCTAAATCTTCAAAATGTTTACCAGTGATTGTATTGCCTGTTGGTTTCTTAACATAGCATAACATGGACTTTGACATGTTAGGATGTGTGGTAAAGTGTTAGCTTTAGTGTAAATATACCGGCAGTTTCCGAAAAAGAGCCCTCATATAGGAACCACCGGTTCTTCTTTTCGGAAACCATTTGTAAAATGAAAACACCGGGGTTTGGTTTTAAAATGGTCACAATGAAAATAGTTTCCGAATAAAAGCCCCACTTCCTCAATTCTTGAATACACCTGAGTATTTACTCTTACCGTTAATTCTTTTACCTGTACAATCCAACCCCAGTACTACGGCCTCTTTCAGTTTGTACAATGCAACCCCGCCCTAACACCTTTACTCAGGAGTATTACTCAACCCCTATTTGTGTCGATTGCAGACTCTCAGTGTTTGTGTGTTACACATGGCACTTTCTGATTGCTTTTTTTGTTGTAAATTTTGAAAATCTCAACAAAAGTGTGATGTAAAAAATTATTTGTTTTTCTTCTTTTTATTGAACAATAAAAGAAAAAAAAAACAAATAATAGTAGAAGCCTCATTTTTATATTATGAAACAGTTTGGAAGCCAAAGGGTCTTTCTATTTTGTTGAACACGAAAGAATCAGGATATCATTTTATGAAGCAATAATTGAAGTTACAATCAAGAAAACGATTATTAAACACCTTGCAAGATTTGTGATTATCTCCATTAAATTTTTTTTCCGCTAATATTCTTCATTAACGAAACAAATAAAATAATCTTAAAATGATACAAAGGCATAGTAAATACAGTGAGGATGGAACGGAGACGGGGCGGGGAAAGGGGAGGGGGACAGGTGAGGAGAGTACACACACACACACAAAAAAAGAAAACAGTAAATTGTAGCTGATTTTCACGCTGCGGGACGCTCACATTGTTAATATTGCGTTACTTTAATGCTCTTTGGAAAGAAGATCTAGTCGCTATGTATTTCACGTCCCTCGTTGTAGGGCAAATATTTCCTTCAACTTATGCGTCATATTTCGAACATTAGTCCAAACTTTGCCAAATATATGTTTCTGTGCCTTTTGGCTTTGGCAGTGTGCAACAAGTCTTAATTACTTGGTTAGCATGCTTATAATTAATTAAAATATAGATAATGTTCGTACCTACGATTATACTATGGTGACATTTCGCTTAAAGTTGTTAAAATCTCATTAACCTCAGACCAATGGTCCGTACCGGATATACCATAGCATTAATGTAGTAGACCAAAAAAAAAAACAAAAAAAAAAAAAAACAAAAAAAAAAAAAAAAACGACATGCCCTAGACCTTAACATGCTTGACCTTGAAACACTGGGGCATACATATGATGCAAAAATTCCCATAGCTGCGGATCAACACGAATCTAAAAAAACCCGGCTCATGCAGAAAATCGATAAGACCGGGTTCCATGGATACATTCAACATCAATTGAAACGGGCACCTTTGTTCAGAAACAACGCATAATCAGCGCGAGAACGTCAAATATAGTTTCTAACTGGTGTAGACACCCCAGTGGTGGAACTCGCCACTCGCTATAATCAGCGCGATAATGTCGACTACAGCGGTATTTTTGAACAAAAAATCAAAACGTGCATGTTGTATATTTTACTTTGAATGGTCATTTGAATGGTCTTGCGTCAAATTTTCTTAGCCGCGCAACATTTGCATTTCATATGTTATTTGACTATTTATTTCGCGCTCTTTAATTTCGCTATAATTTTATCCCGCACCATAATTAAACGTCTCGTGTTTTAAAGAACGTTTGTCTGACCATACGTTTTATCACGTAAGTTAATTTCTTAATTTATATTTCATAAATTGAATTTATTCTATCATTTCTTTCTCTTAATAATAAACACCACGTGCATAAATTAATAGTGACTTGGATAACATAAAAAGTGGTTCGCGAAAGAATTAAATATTTTCTCATCTATTAATTGCATATAAATACTATGTCGATCAAAAATAAATGTTGGAGCGCGAACGCCATGATATTTCTGTACAAAAATACCGTCATAGTAAAATATTGTAGGCGTCCCGGCACACCTGGACGCACTTTAAAGTCAGCCTACAAGAACTATCACAGCACCGCAAGCGCACTGACTTAAGTATTCGAGGATGCTGTGCATGTTCGTGATTACAAAGAGGATATTGTTTTAGTTATTTTTTTTCTAGATCTTTCCACGGCCTTTGAAACCTTTAACCATTACATTCTGCTACAGAGCCCCAGTACAACAATTACCAATTAATAAATGGTTCAACATTGGGCTCAATTCATAGTTCTGCTACAGATTGCGTTTAATATTCATCATACCGTTTGATGTGTTCGGTTCCTGTTCGTGAAGGTGACCTAGGCTATATACTAATTACACTCTCAGCCAGCGGACGATTTAGATTCGCTTATCGTTTCTCCTGTTCACCCTGATGACACACTGCTGGGACACAACAGCCAATGCCGCGGGTTTTGTGTTAGGTGTGGAGAGAGCCATCTCTACCCTCATCATTCCAGCTCATTCTATCGCACCCACATTAAGCTAGACAAGTGATCGTATTACAGTTATCACGGTGTCAATGCTGACTCAAGTGTTATATTACAGGGATAAGATACTTGGTATTTGATAAGCCAAATCACACTTTGGGCGTTCCCAATAAAAATGCGCAAAAATTCCTGCGTTTCGAATAAAATAACCGGGTAAAAAATGAAAGAAATGATAGAGAGATTTCGCCTAAATGTCAAATTTCTCTTGCACCAAAGAGCAATCGGGTTTTTAACAACCCGTTTGATATTTTAAAAACTTATTAAAAGTTTTAACAAATGGTTTTAAGTTTCATTTTCTTTTATGTTCCGAGTATGAGGTGTTTTTGCGATATTTCTTCCATATTTTTCTATCATTTCTTTCAATTCTTTACCCGGTTCCCACGCAGTCGAAATTCAAAATTCTTGCGCATTTTATTCGAAACACCGAAAGTGTGATTTGGCTTATTCTGACCCCGCAGCAGTGAGTTTGCTGATCCTCCACAAATGTCCTTCGAATCCCATACAAAACACATCATTTCCGTGTGTGATTTCTTTTTAAAAATAGAAATGATGTTTGCAAACAAATATAGTCAAACTGAAAATAAAACGGTGGGTGATTAAACGACAAAAAGATTTAATTTTCCTAAAACAATGAACTGCATTTGTTTGCAAGCTCCTTGGTATCCGACACCCTAAGTTGAACCGATTCAAACTGGCTTTGCGGCATTGTGAACTTTGCCTTCCGTGATAGGTAAGATAACCCACCGCAATCGCCTGGCTGGCCGGATTTGAACTCGGGATATTTGGATTACTGACACAAAGCTTTACCTACATGCGATGCCCATCACCTCTTTATAAGTATACATTTATTCAATAGGAAGGCTGATGAGCAGTAACATTTTAAAATTAATACAGAATAAGAGTAGCTACTGAATGCTTAGTTATTGCTATTAAAATCAACTTGAAACCTAGTCACGTTAATAGCATAGTTCTGAAGGATGAAACAATCCAATGTTCCAGTGTGGCAAGGGCTCAAAGCGTTATTGGTGAACTGCCAGTCATAATCAAATGTAAATCACAAATGGCAACCAATGAAGAGCAGTACTTTTGAGGTCTATAACACACTACGGTCAAGGTCAAGTAAAAAGGGTGGAAAATCGATTCATATTGAAAGGCGGGGGAAAAACAAGGACTGATCAAGTGTCTGCTTTGGTTTTACCTTTTTGTAGTTTCAGAACATGTTATTAAAGTCTCCCATATTCATTAAAATTTAATGTTTAATATTGTTACAAACATTACTGCTTCAAGGGTTTTATGTATTTACTAAACATAGTAATTCCTCGTTAATCCGTACCTTTTTCGATTTCGAAGAAAGTGACTGGAATTAATCAGGAGTTGGTGGGATATGTCCAAGTTATTGTCAGAGCAAAATGTAACAAAGATATAAATATAATCTTTTATTTTACAACTAAGATCATCATTTAAGTGCGTCAAAATATAAAAGTTTGACCAAAAGTCAATAATAATAATAGTAATAATAATAATAATAATAATAATAATAATAATAATAATAATAATAATAATTTCTTATTTTTTTCTAAGAATTCTGAGCATTTTCACATCTGCTGACCGTCAGACGAACACCGGGCAGCATGTGTATAGCGGAGCTCACAGTGGGCGGTTCAACAACGGTTTCTTTCGACCTCTCATCACAGTCAAACAACATATCCACATTTTCTAGCAATTTGATCGCTTGACGTTTCATATCCACTGTGTAATGATTATGCAATCTCATATTTTCATGATTGTAAATTCAAAAACTGCTATGAATTATCCAGTTGTTCTGGCCATTTATATTCGATGTAAAAATTCCAACTCTTTCTCGCACGTCGACTTTCGCTGCCTCATGTTCTATTGTTCTAGATAATCACAAACCTATATTTTAAACTGTGCATCAAAGAAGATGAAAGAATAAAATCATTGTAAAATTAGGTTGTTAAATAAGCTAAATGTAAACCGACAAGAAATACGTTTCACTTATCGAGTGGTGACAGGAACAAAAAAAGTGCATCAAAAACTCTATACGGTCATCTTGAGAGGTGTATTAAATCTTTTTGGATAGTTTGGTTCATCATGCTGTGTTCGAATTAACACGGTTCTCTTTAATTCGAACTTTTCCACTGGAATACACAGGACACAAAGTTGGGACTAGGCATATTTGTTCGAATTATCAACAATCGAGCACGATTAACACTAAAATATGTTTTTCTAAAAAGATGAGTCTTTAGCATTCGCTTAAACGTATTGAAGTTCTTTGCAGTTCTATGCTCCCTGGTAATGCGTTCCACAGTGTAGGATTCGCATGGCTAAAACTTCTTAGTCGATACTTCAGATAACACTTTGGTACAACTAAAAGGTCCTGTTCTGCAGAACGGAGTGTGTGTCGTGGTTGATGTTTAACTATCATATCTGAAATGTATTCTGGGACAAGTCCATGCAGAGCCTTATATGTCAATGATATGGAGTTTCGGAGTGAGTTTAACTAAGTGAGCGGCTGTATTCATGACAGATTGCAATTTTGATAACGTGATGTTTGGTAGACCAACAAGAATACAGTTCGCATAGTCTAAACGGGAAATCACTAACACATGAATAAGGCATTTGGCTACATTTTTGGTAAGAAATTTCCTAATACTCCAAATCCATCGAATGCAGTAGTAAAACTTTCTACATACGTCGTTTCTGTGCTTCTGCATGTCCAGGTTTGTATCCATGATTACCCCTAAATTGCGTGCCTCGTGTGTCCTCTCTACTATAGCGTGCTTAAGGTGAATCTGGTGAACTGCAATATTATCTATATTGTTTGGGCTTGCGATCACAAGAACTCAGTTTTATCTTGGTTCAGCTTTAATTTATTACGGAAGAACCAATCATTAATGGAGTTGATGCTGTTCGTGAGACTATCACAAGCTGTGCGTTGGTCAATGACTGAGTTAGGGTTAGCTGACTTTTTAATCTGTGTGTCATCTGCATAGTAGTTTAACCAGAGGTGAAGAGCAAACATAAGACATCCAAGTGGTCTAGTGTAATCACTGTACAGTCTGGGACAAATTTTCTAACCCTGTGGTGCAGAAAAATTTAGCTAATTAATGACAGATAACACATCATCAATCATAACTTGGACTTCACGGCCGACAAAATAGGAGCGAAACACTCAAGAACCTGTCCTTCTATTCCAAGTTTTGCTCCAGGCGTTTGATCATGATGGTTTGATCCAGCGTATCAAATGCTGCACTGAGGTCGCGAAGGTTAAGATAAGCTATTTGTCGATTATCTAGTTGTAGAAGAATGTCATTAAGCACCTTCGTTAATGCCGTTTCAGTGCTATGCATAGAGTTATATGCTGATTGATATTTTCCGACGGATTGAGATGAGAGTGTTTATTTGTCGACAAGCTACTTCTTCAATCACTCTAGAGACAAAGGAGAGATTGGACAATGGGCGATAATTCTTTGGTATGCGTTCTAATGTTGTTTTTTTTTTTAAGTAGAGGCTTTATCACCACGGTTTTGTAGCGATCAGGAAACACTCCGGACCTAACAGAAAGGTTAACTATTCGATTTATAACTGGCACTAGCTCTTCTAAACACGATTTCAGTAGAGACGTTTGAATTGGATCCAGTATGGATGTTTTATTGTATTCATTTATTTATGAATTATTTATGATTTATTACTATATTTGATTGGGAAACAATTTGTTATGGTACTCATTAAAACGATTTACTGTTTCTAAAGTATTACAGCTGTTTTGTTTACACATAGTTAAACAATAAATTAAATATGTTTTAATTTATTATTAGTAAGGGAGTTTACACAAACGCTATAGCTTTAACCTGAACTCAAAATCTATGTTTATTCTAGTCTATAAAGGCACTGCAAGCTTTTAAACTTTTTATTCATTAAAAGGAGCTAGGGCATTTAATTCAGAATTAAGCAGGAAGTAATAGAAGGCATTATAAGAGGAACTGGGACTGCCATTTTATTTTTCAGAAGATATACGACAGCTTAAACAATTAATTACTCTCAGGTTAATATAAAACTATTTAGTAATAAAAAAAAATTCAGGAATGAAAATAAAAAAATTAAATAAACAAAAATAAATAAAAATATAATAAAATAAATAAAAACAGTGAAATGGATTGATACGCTGGCTGTGAAAGGCGCCACACCATGTACTGACTGATTAATTGATTGATTGATTGAGTGATTGATGCTTCCCCATGTACTGATTAATTAATCAATTTGTTGATTGATTTACTGTGACAGGCGCTTTCCCATGTACTGATTGATTAATTGACAGATTGTTGGTGTATTGTGACATGCGCTGCACCATGTACTGATTGATTAATTGATTGATTGATTGATGTGTGTAACAGGTGCTGCACTATGTACTGATTGATTGAGTGATTGCTTCATGTACTGTGATGAGCGTTTCCTCATGTACTAATTGATTGATTGATTGATTGCTTGATGCACTGTGACAGGCGCTACACCATGTACTGATTGATTAACTGATTGATTTATGTACTGTGACACGCGCTGCCCCATGAACTGATTGATTCATTGATTGATTGAATGATGCACTGTGACAGGCGCTACACCATGTATTGATTGATTGTTGTACTGTGACAGGCGCTTCCTCATGTACTGATTGATTGATTGATTGATGTACTGTGACAGGCGCTGCCCCATGTACTGATTGATTAACTGATTGATTGATGTACTGTGAGAGGCGCTGCACCATGCACTGGATATCCCTTGCTGTGGGGATTAGCCTTTTCACCGTGCCCGCGTTTTGCGCGGACAGGCTTGTATCTGGACCTGAGATTATCCGAATCAGAGACAAGATACAAAGCTTCACAGAAGATGGATTAGGGGTAGCGGAATTTCAGGTAAAGATAATAACAGATTTATGCTTTAGTTAAATCGAGATTTTTTCATTTTAATTTCAACGCAAGTTCTTGTCTTTTAAGCAATGTCATTTGGGTTTTATTCAGGCAACATACGATCACGTTTATTTATTTCTTTAGCTACTCTAATTAGACAATAACAAATTAGAGAAGATTATTCATTATAACAACAAATTCATGGTTGTTCAAGTTTGTAATGCAATGCAGTTTTTCTACTGGTCAACAAAGTGATTTATACGCCTGACAGGCGTCTGTACAGGGCTGGGGTTAAGGCAGATGAGTTCGTGGTGCAATTCCCGGAGGGGGTGGGGAGTGGGGAGGGAAGGAGGGCATGCATGCCCCAACAACGCGGATAAAGAGAGTAGTTTTGGGGCCAAAGGCAATCGACGTGGGGTGGGGGTTGGGGTGGGTAATCTTTCCCACAGAAGGGGTGGGGGTGCTTCAGAAACCGTGCTCCGCGGCCAGCAAGAAAAAAAAAGGAGTTGGGTGGGGGGACAAAAAGTATTCACACAGGCTTCTCAGTATAAGGTTTGTCCAGTAATCTGTTCTATGATTGTAGGAATGTGCATTCTAAATGAAATTACAATATATAATTTGGTGAAAGGGATTGCTGTTGTTGTTGTTGTTTTTTTTTTTTTTGTTTACATTCCGCGCCCAAGGTATGCAATTTACAAGGACCGTGTTTGGTTAAAAATGGTGTCCGTTTCAATCTTGAAACTCCGCTTTCAGGAGTAATTTTAAAAATGTAATTGACAAGCGCGGTAACCAGTGATAACAGTGGTGGGGGAGGGGAGGGGGGAAGGGGAGGGGGTTCGGTTTTTTTGTTATTCTGCTACAAGATATCTAGCCAAGAGATCCGGGGTTGTTTTTATTAACTTTTGAATTAATTCCAAGGACTTAGATAAGAAAATAAAAAGTTTTGTGACACACCAATTATTGTCGAGCTGGTCTCGTGTGATAAAAGTGGGTGGATCTGTGTCTGTATGTATGTGTGTACGGATGTATGGATGTATGTGCGCTTGAATGTGTGTACAAATTTCGAAAAAATGTTAGTCTTGGAAACTGCAAGAGAGGCAGACCTCATTTGGACCTCATTTGGGTCTCATTTGGACCTCATTTGGATCTCATTTGGACCTCATTTGGACCTCATTTGGGTCTCAATTTCCCATCGTAAATGATGTAATGGAAAATTTAAAATTCGCATGTCGTTCAAATTTGGCAAAGTTGGCCTATTTGGTACAAATTGTAAAATCCTGCAAACACAGACATTATAGAGCTCCCCACAACATAATTGGTATTGTGAAACATAATTTACTTAAAATCAATTTCGCAAATCTGACCAAATTTTGGAAAAATTGACATATTTCAGAAATTTTAAGTAGGCGGAGAATTGGACCTAAATTTTGACCACTCAGGCGTTGTGATAAAATATAAGATTGGTCAAACTGGCCAGTCTATAATTTGGAAAATAGGTTAATTTTATCAAATTTTGAATTTTTTCGAGTGCCTGGTCACTGGAACAGCCAGTGATGGATCTCGTATCTTTTTTCAGCATTTGTATATTTTCCGAAAATTTTGAATGAACGTCACATTCTGTTTTACTCCGCAGTCACACACGCATATGCTTTCCTTTCACAGACAAATAAATATCATATCGCTTCATGAAACAGCATTCATTTTATGTTCCGTTAACAGTCGTTTGCGTATTTAAATAATAAGGGCTGACTCTTAAGTTTTTAGATCGTTCACACATTATAATATTCATTGAGAATCTTTAAGTAATATCACATAGTGTTTATCACACTGATGTTAACACCTCGAATAAAAGAAAACAAAAAAATGAATAGATGGAAAAAATGAAACAAAAGATAGCAAAAAAAACAATAAATAAATAAATAAATAAATAAAAAAAAATAAACAGACAAACAAACACTCAAACAAATGGCGTAGTGTTCTCTCCTCCATAGGGGCTTAATCCAGGCAAAACACAGTACCAGGTCGTTATCAATCTCTCATATTTCAACGCTTGTTCCAGAACTTTTCCATATGCAGACCATTTGTTTGGAAAAGTTTCCCGCGACATAACATTTTCATCCATTATTATTCTCTGAAATATTTTTCATGCCACAACAGAAGTCACGCAGGTTTTTGCTTGACTCCTCTTGCGTTGCAAATGGTATGCTCAAGAATCAAGTTATAAGATTCATTGCTTGGTCTTTCACTCCAAAAATAAAGCAAAGTATGTCATGCGTTATATATAATTTCTCGGTCAGAGATAAAAACCAAGATTTAGTGGTTTTACAGTCAATAAGTGAGTGAATTAATGTGTCTTCTATATCACTTCCACAACATTCGCAACAGGGGTTATCTTTTATTTTCCACGTGAAAAGGTTTTTTTTCCCACAGTTTATGATGTTATGAACAATCTTGAATTGAAACGATACCAGTATTGGTTCCGTGGTGCATTTTCTAGCTAATACCATGCTGTTAAGAGAAAATTTAAATATTTGATCGGAAATGTACCATTTTGTCATCAGCGTAGCGGCTTCAAGCCTGTAAAAAATTAGAAGACTTCATAAGTCTTTACTTTTCGTTTTCCTTATACTTAACGTTTTGCCGTCTATCACATGACAAATGTAGCCATTGCTGAGGAAGATTGGATGGCTTCTCTCATCTATTGGGCCAAGCTGGCGATAAAAAGTTTTTTTCACCGCTTGAATCATTCTATAATATGATACAAAATTTAGATTCATGTTATATTTTTGCAAAAACTTATGATAAGAAAGAAATTGCCCTTCATCGTCCAGAAGATCATGCACAAAAACAATTCCCTTGTCCACCCAACTCTGGTAAAAGGTACTTTTAGGATGTGGTTATTGTTTCAAATGACAAGTTCTATATTTTCCGCTTTCATAATTTTTTGTGCGTCTGCGAGAATTGTCCTGTAAAATACTGGTAACCACGATTATTTATTCACGTCGTAGTTAGACCTAAGAAGTAGTAGTAGACCCCCCTCCGGAGACCGGAGTAGACCGGAATAACTCGTTTATAAACCCACGTAACCGTACCCAATAAACACTGTGACGCTTGATCAACGTCGCGCCCGACGTTTGATCAACGTCCGGTTTTTATTTATTGTCGAAGTAAAAAAATAGTCTCCGTTGGAAAGAAGTCGATTATCCGACGTTTATTCAACTGAAAAGGTTGCAAATGGAAGTCTAAACAACGTCTCCCAACGTTTTATAGGAATATTTATCTGGAACTGCCATATAAACAGTGACACTGATAAGGTGTCTTGGTCACCCCTCCTTTAAAGTGCCCCCGTCCTTGGGTCATTCGGTAATGCAGGATAAAAATGAAATCAACTGTCATGAATTTTACCCAGAAGTCGGCGGGGAAATTACCATGTGTTGTGTCCTCAATTTAGTCTATTTTCAAAGCGACTTGTCATGGCTACCACTTCCGGTAAACGATAACATGATAAGATTGTTATTTAGTTGTCACCCAGACGTCTAATTGTCGAATTGTCGACGAGTATACAATTTCTTTGGTGCAACATTGAATAGGCGTCGGAGACAGGAGGTTTGGTTTCATCTGTGAAGAACGTCTTAACAACATTGCGTATCCAACGTCTATTCAATATTTTGGCAAAGACGTTAAGTAAATTTGATCTACTGTCGCGACCAATCACAACTAAATCACAACTAGACTTAAACATACATCTCATTTCCATATCGCTCCTCTTGTATGTAATTTATGCGTTACAACGATTTGCTTGAAACAAGAAACGGTGCAACGCCCAAGTCATATCTGACTGAGAAATCGCCTTGCCGTGGCACCATCGCCACCTTCTCTACTCATGACGTCATACGATCATTTCAGGCGTATGTTGACGGATTGCAGTACGGAACGCCACAAGAGATCGGTCTGGACGACGCAAGGACGGTAAGAAAACTCTTCCTTCTTCGTATGGTTTTTCTTTTCTACTAAAAGCATAATGAAAGAATTTACACGACTGACTTTCGTAAAAAGTAAAATAGGGATTCGAAAATAAACTAATTAAGGACTTAAAACACTATAAAACCTAACTATTATTATTGATGTTTTTATATGAATTTTTATAAGTCTTATCAGTTTAATTTGTATTAAACTTCATTTTCAAGAGCAGTAAAGGCCTTAATGGCAACGCCTACTCACGAAAATCAAATAAACAAATTAATTAATTAATCTTCTTGGTATTTTAAAGTTTCTGGATGTCTGATCTCTACTTCATTTGCTTTTCTTAGATTGCAAATTCGATAAGCGATAAGTTACGCATCAGGGAGAGACACCTGCGAGAGCTACGCGACACGATTGAGGACCGCTATGCAGACGTACGTCACAACGATGACGCTTTCAGCACGTGTCGCTCTATAGAGCTACAAGAGCGAAGCTTTCTCCATAACACTGAGGTACGTTAATACAAGAAGCTAACTGGTCGGTCTGATGTGTAAAAGGGAAGCTAACTGGTCGATCTGATGTGTAAAAGGGATGCTAACTGATCGGTTTGATGTGTAAAGGGGAAGTAACTGGTCGGTCTGATGTGTAAAAGGGAAGCTAGCTGTTCGGTCTGATGTGTAAAAAAGAAGCTAACTGGTCGGTCTGATGTAACAGGGAAGCTAACTGGTCGGTCTGATGTGTAAAAGGGAATATATTGTTAAGAATTTGTGATATCTTGACTGGGATAAAGTGTTGTAAGTGTGTATGTGTAGAGGGGATGGGGTTTGGGGTGGTGGGGGCGGGGGCGGGAGGAGGGATGCCTTGTACACGCTTCTCGAGCTTCTTTCCCTTTCTCGCTCTTTCATACACACACACACTATTTCTCATTCTCTCTCCCACTCACACGTACACTCTCTCCTCACCTCTCTCTCTCTCTCTCTCTCTCTCTCTCTCTCTCTATATATATATATATATATATATATATATGAATCCGGGACAAAATGACTCCGCCCAAAATGACTCCGCCCAAAATGCCTCCAAAAACTGCAAGGGGGGACAAAATGACTCCGCCCAAAATGCCCCGAAATATTATTTCGAATTTTTTTTAACTATTTCTGGCAAAGTGCCAGAAAATGTGTTTTGAGTAGACGGGCTTAATCCTGATCACGGGGAGTGTGAGAGGTGTGGCTTCGTTTCCGCAAAGCTGCCAGTAACGGTGTTTTGAGTAGACGCACTTAATCCCCCTGCAGTGCACTGCCGGCCTGAAACGCATGTTAATCCCACTCCGGAGGACTTTGATAAGCGTGGTTTTGTTTCCACAAAGCTGCCAGAAACTGTTTTGAGTAGACACACTTAATCCCGCAGCAGTGTAATGCCGGCTTGAAATAAAAAAAAAAAACGTTACCCCGACTCTGGTCAGGATGCATATATATGGGGGGTGGGATACATAGCAGTTATCAAATGTCCATTGGTAATATTGCAATGGAAGTGTTCGAAAGCAATAAAGGTGGACTGAAAGTTTCACACAATGGCTTCCTTTATGTCAAAAACAGAGAGTTGAAGACTGGTAGGATTTCATGGCGATGTTGCCGGCGTACAAATCATTGCAAAGGCACATTGTCAACGTCATCCGAAATGAACGATCCTCGTCTTGGAAATGGTCATAATCATGATTCGTGTCAAGAAGAGGTAGATGCCGTGAAGGCAAGATCCGAGTTGAAGTCCAGAGCAGTGGATCGGGGCCATAACCCAGCAGCCATGATTAACGCCATGCGCACGACTGTAAATGACCAGGCCCGCACGCGCCTTCCTTCGGACGAAGCAATGAAAAAAATGATTCGCCGCAACCGCGCAAAACACAACCCTCCACTTCCAGACACTTTGGATGAATTGGTTATACCCGATGAATGGGGTATTTTGGGCGGAGTCATTTTGTCCCCCCTTGCAGTTTTTGGAGGCATTTTGGGCGGAGTCATTTTGGGCGGAGTCATTTTGGGCGGATACCATATATATATATATATATATATATATATATATATATATATATATATATATATATATATATATATATATATATATATATATATATATATATATATATATATATATATATATTCTGTCCTTCTCTGTCTCTCTCTTTCTCACATACTCTCTCTCTCTCTCTCTCTCTCTCACTCTCTCTTTCTCTTTCTCTCTCTCTCTCTCTCTCTCTCTCTCTCTCCCACACACACTCCCTTTCTCTCTTACACACTCTCTTACTCTCTCATTCTCTCTCACACTGTCTCTAGTTTAAGCAGTCACCTTATTTATTCGTCACGTTTCCCTCTTCGACATAACAGTTGAATCGCGACACATGGTGCATTGCGGGAACCAGTCTAGACAACGACCTAGAAAAAGACTTCCTCCCCGACGCGGTCTTGGCCAAGATGAAAGAAATCGTAGAACGCGACAGGGCGTCAATTAAAAGTGTCTATTACGGCTCGGAGCAGGGAGTGTTAACCAAGTACCCCCGCGTCACGGCTGTGTTCTTCCGCTGGCTGTGACGAAGATTATGACCCGCGATTCCAGTAAGCAAAAACAAAAAAAAAAAAAAAAAAAAAAAAAAAAAAGAAAAAAGAAAGAACCCATTTGTAGCTAATATTTGCTGTGTTTGCTTTGGTGCACATACTGGAAGAAAATGCTGATATTTCTTCAAGAAAAACGTAAACAAATAAACAAGAAATAGCATAACATTAGAAATAATAAAAAAAAAACATGAAATGAAAATTAAAAAATTTAAAAAATAAGGCTAAGTTTTAAAAAATTAAAAAAGAAAAGCCAGGAGCGATTAATTTTGGGAGCTTAATCTCAGAAATGTCACTGCATTAATTTCGTCAAATTGTATGTACGTGAATACGGCTGAATATGAGTAAAAAAAAACATAACTCTGACTGGAAAAATAGATCCAAAGCTATGACTCCCATAAGGAAATTCTGCTGCATAGAAAGAGATCTGTCTGATGCGAGCATATTCGCCACCCTCTTCCCTTGAATTACGTCAATTTTTATGCCACCCTTTTTTTGGAACTGCCTTTGATGTGTGTTGTGACCAAAGTTAAACTGGAGTGAAATCATTAAACGTACTTTGTTGAGTTCAACAAGACATTTAGAAATTGTTTGTATTAATGAAAAAGTTTTATTTAAACTTCCATGTAAGGGGCTTTTTTTTTAAGCTTCCTCGTTGTGGCACTACGTCAATAGTTTTCTTTAAAAAAAAAAGTGTTTACGAGTTAACAGATTAAATTAGGCCACGCCAAAAGAAGGCATGTTTCTCATCCATAGGCATTTAGGATTTCGAAATTTTTTAAAAATACATGGCCATAAAAAGTATATGCATTTTTTTTGTTAGTTTATTTTTTTCGCTCTCCATATTATGGGTACCAAGTGTAGTAGCTTTGAGTAAGACCATTGTCTCATGCTTGTATGTGAATGAGGCTTTATCTAACGTTTTATTTCGTAAAACGTGCTTTTACGAGTAAAAGCTCAATTCGCGTTCTCCACTTTTAGATGGGTTTCCCTTTAGGATTTATCCTTTCACGCAAATAAAAACAAACTTTTTGTGCCTGCAGAATAGCCTATCCCGCCATCCATCCATCAACCAATCAAAATGAGGGAATCCTCTGGTATTTCGTCATGATTGACAATGGGCATTCCCTTTAAGCCCCACTCGGTGGTTGAAAAACGCACCCAGGCTTGTTGAGGGTGGATGGGAGGGAGAGTAGGCTAAAAGTGGAGAACGCGAATTGCGCTTTTACTCGTAAAAGCACGTTTTACGAAATAAAACGTTAGTTTTACTTCGCAAAAGCTTTGAATTCGCTTATCTCCACTTTTAGATGGGACTTAAGTCCGGAGCAGGGGAGCCTGCCATTCTGTACTGCTTCACAAAAAGGTTGCGAATTGTGCTAGATACGTAAAATCTCATCGGAAGATGTAAAAATGAAACGTAGTTGAAGACTGAATAAAAATGCTAACTACGTTCCACTTCTTTTAATGTTTTCCAAAAGTCTGGGATGGGGGGGGGGAACACTCCCAGTCCCATAACAATCATCGTGGGATACGACCCCATGGGAACAGAATGTTGAGATCTGACACATGTAAGTCAAGTATATCAAATACATAAGAGTGGTTACTGCAATCCCCCTCCTTCCGCCCACTGGATGGGTCCCAACCTCACACTCTCAATATCGAGGTTACCAGGAATAATTTCAAACCGTCGATACTTTGACAATACGATCGTAAATCTTGGAGATTTACGTAAATAAACTTAATACTGCTAGGGAGTGCGCCTGCAGTATTTACAATTAGATAACATGCTGAACTGACGTTAGACTAAAGCAAATGATAAGGTCCAAATGCCCGAAGCAAAGAACACAATATAAATTGAAGGTTTTTCCCGCAAAACCTACAAAATACGACTAGATACTCTTTTAGATTCTAATACTGATAGAATTTAAACTTAAAAAGTGAAAAACTTTCACTATTATACGAATTCCCGTGTCTTTGGCCAATTACGGGCCCATGGGAACAATGGGCATGGTCATCATGGACCGATCCCCTAGTTACCGGAGGTGGCACGGGACCACGGGAACCGTAGGTACCGTGCACGCCCCCCCTCTTTTCTGACCTTAGGGTTCGAAAAGAGGATGATGGCAGGTAGCTGGGTATTAGGACCACGATGACCCTGCCCGCACAAGATAAAATACCTTTACCCTGGAAACAGAGCTTAAAACTAACGTCCATGCAAGTGAAAATATCAGTTCCGTGGTGAATTAAAAACACTTGCTTAACTGTACTCGAGGTACGATATCAAAGTCTGAGAGCATCACTGCTTCTTGCCCTTGAACCCATTGTTGTGACCCTTGGGGAATCCCCCTTTCTGCTTGCCCTTGCCTTTCAGCTTTGGAGCGGGTTGCCTGAAACCAGAGTAGAAGGATTCGTAATGATGGTTTCCGCAGCAATGAAGGGGCCTAAAGAGTAAAGACCCGACAACTCGTTCTGCGAAAAGTCTTTCAGGTAATACTTAACGAATGAGTTGGGAGAGGACCAACAACTGTTTTAAGTATATCTACCAAGGACACATTACGAAGAGCTCTGAGGGAATTTGCTATCTGGCGGACATGATGGGCTTTAACTTTACATTCGTTTTGCAGGCCCGTATCAGACTGTGCCCGTTCATAAGCTGCCAAAATGACCTTTTTAATATAGTTTGAGATGGTTTGTTTAGAAAGGTCTTTGTTAAATTTCGGCATGAAAGAGATAATGAGGGCTTTTTGATTTTCTGAGCGATAGGTTTCTGAAATCGAAAGGTATTGACGTAGTGCTTTGACCGGACACAAAGAAACGCGATCCTCAGACAGTTGTTCCCCCTGAAGGGCCGGGAGCGCAATATGGTCAAAGGTGCCTCGGCCTTGGGAAATGATATGTGTCTTACCCATGAAACCGGCTCTGGGAGTATGGAACACTCTATTCCACTCCCCATTTTCCTTTGTTATCTCCCTGTCCAATGCATGGATTTCGCCTCTCCTCTTACCGGACGCTAAGGCTAACAGGAAAGTGAATCTTACCGTTGCATCTTTTGGGGAAATGTTTTGTTCCGCGAAGTTCTCTGGGCACTGTAAATAACGTAATACCAGAGACAAATCCCATTGGGCCACATTGGACTGCAGGGGAGGGGAATTCACCTTGAAATGTCTAATTAACTGTGACAAGGCCGTATCCTCGCCCGGGTCATAGCCAGTAGATGCCTTAAGTCTAGAACCAATAGCGGCTCGATAACCTTCTATCGATCCCACCTTCAGTTGACCTTGTGTGAAAAGATGGTCCAAAAAATCTGCTTCCACTGCTGGTGTCGCCTGGAAGGGGTCTGGCTTAGAGGCAGCGCACCAAGAGGAAAACTTGTTCCACTGTGACCTATAAACTTTCGCTGTGGATTGCTTATGATTGTTTACCATCTTTTCCACTACCTGCTTGGAAAAACCTTTTTTCTCTAGGAAAGATTGGTTAGGCACCACAGGTGTAGGTTCATTAGTTGTGGGGACGGGTGGAAGTGCCGCCAATGGGGTTGGGATAATAGTTCCCTGTGACAAGGTATCGGGATGGACTTGATCACCTTGCACCGTAGAAGAAGGGCGAACCACGGAGCCTCTGGGGACAACGGGGCTATTAGTAACAGAGCTGGGGGTCTCAGTTCTATTATCCTTTGCAAGACCTGTAGCAGAATGGCCTGAGGAGGGAAGGCATAGAGTACTTCCTGCAGAGGCCATGGGCACTTTAACGCATCTACTGCCCAGGCTGCTTGATCCGGGCATGGGGATACGAACCTGGGTAGCTGGGTTGTCAACGCATTGGCGAATAGATCTAACGTCGGGGGGCCCCATGGGGATTCCCGTGTCACCCAACGGAAGGATGACTGGGCTAGGCACCACTCTGTGTGGATGACTTGGCCCGCCCTGGACGCCAAATCGGCCAGTACGTTTAGCTTCCCTGATAGATGACGTGCCACAATGGAGATTTTGCGTTCCCGTGCCAGAAGAAGGATGTGAGAAGTCAGGGTCGATAGTTGAGAGGATTTGGTTCCACCTTTATTTGTTCAGATACGCCACTGCTGTAGAGTTGTCCAGAAGAACTCTGACACTCTTGCCCTCGAGATGGTTCGATAGCTTGTTCAGAGCTATCCATACCACTCGGAGCTCCAGCCAGTTGATATGGTATCTGCAAAACGTTGCTGGCCATTTTCCTCGCCACATTTGACCCTGACAGTGAATTCCCCACCCTTCCCTGGAAGCGTCCGTTTGGAGCTCTATATCCATGGGAGGGACATGAAAGGGGACTCCTTCGTTCATGGTAACCGGGTCGCACCACCATTGGAGAAGGGAGAGTGCGGAAGGGGACACTGTCATAGTGGCTTTGGGAGACCGTCCCTTCGTTAGGGCTTGCCTTACCTGTGCCTGGAATTGTCTGTAATGTAAGCGGCCTAACGGAACCGTCTTCTCGGTTGCTACTAACAGACATAGCAGTGACTCCATAGCCTGTACCCTTACCTTTCGGTTGGCAGAAATGTTCCGGATAAACCGAGAAATTCTCTGCTGCCTGTCTGTTGTGGGGAATGCTCGGGCTGCTAACAAGTCCCATCGTTCCCCCAAGAAAATGACGTCTTGTTTTGGGGTCAATTCTGATTTGACTAGATTTACCACAAGACCTACCTGTATCGCCTTTTTGACCAGCTGGGTTGTCTGGTGATGGGCTATGTCCCGTTGAGTATGTGCTAGGAACCAATCGTCTAAGTATTGGAACACTAGCATTCCTTGGAGACGTGCCCATGCTTTTAGGACCCGCATGATCTTTGAAAATACGTACGGGGCTGAAGAGAGGCCGAAAGGGAGTGCCAGAAACCAGAAACGCTTTCGATTTACTTGGAAACATAGGTACTTCCTGGCCGAGTGGTGTAGGGGAACATGTAGGTAGGCGTCAGATAGATCTATCGATGTGCCCCACATCCCTTCCCGTAACATTGCTTTTATAACCTGTGCCGTGTCCATCTGGAAGGAGGTTATTTGCAGGGACTGGTTGAGGGAAGATAGATCTATCCCCCTGACTTTTTGGGTACCAGAAAAACTCGGCTGAAGAAGCCTACCTAGTTTTCTGGCATTTCCTCTATAGCCTGTTTTGCTTGCAAGTCTTTTAGCATTTCTTTTAGGGCTAAGTCTTTTTCTGATCCCTGCTGATAAGCGGTGGCTAGGTTGCCTGGAGCTTGGAGTGTTAGGGGAATAGTTGGCTTGAGTCCCCTCGGGCCCTTCTTGAAGGGGAGAGGATAGCCGTTCCTGAGCAACCGGACTATTCTCCGGGAAGCCCCTAACTCTGCCCAAGCATGCCAGAACTTGCCTAGCCTTCCGCCTACGGGCAAGGATGTGTTGCAAGACAGTAGTTCTTTTAGATCGTTTAAGCCAGAAAAAGTATCGCCAAGAGACGAGTCCCTCGTCTCTGAGCGGTACTTTGGTTGGCTGCTACCTGTGCTGCTGGGTATGCTGACCCTCTGGCTTGCTGTCTCCTGAATGCTTGGGCCTCTTCGGCGGTGGGGACTGCACCTGGGAGTGGGGTCGGGGGTGATCCGCAGAGGACTGTCGTTGCTTCTTGCGCTTTGCTGGTTGGCGGAACGAGGCACGCGACATCCTTGACATCAAGGCGAAGTCTTGCGACAATGATCGGCTTTCCTGGTTTACTCTTTCCACCTCCGCTGGGGGGAACAGTTCTTTCTCGCCCAGGATAGGAGTATGTCTTAAGTCACGAAGCCCTTTGACGCTTGACCAGCAGTGCTGGAGGAAGGCGTCCCGTCTTTAAAATACCATTGACGTCATTAGGAAAGTAGAGATTTTTACGACATCACTGGTGGCCAGAGCGAGGCATTCCAAAAGCTTAGAAGACACTGGGTCACTGAGCCGCAGATTATCCCATCTCGCCCGTAGTGCTTTCAGAGTGTGGTCCTGAAAGGACATAATGTTTAAAACTTGACGGGCCGACGACTCAATGTTCCTGGCGTCTTTTTCTACTAACGGAATGTCTGAATCCGCACGAACTGATGGCATCCACACTGTTCTCTTGGATGGTTGATCCAGTGACTCCATCGGTATCTGATCGTCCGAGGTACGGTATGGGCCTGGACGCACGGAGCAGTGCTTTGAGGCATGAAATCGCGATAACGTGCGGCCCTCACTGGCATCCATCTTTTTGAACTCGTTTGACCGTACTACCTCTGCGTTCGCGATGCCCTCACTCGTGGATAAGGCAATGAATGAATCGTGGTGGGGCAGAGACTCTGGGATGTCATCCTAATGGGGGGGTCATCCCTTTCCAGACATGGGGTGCCACAGGTAACGTTAGCAAGGCGGGCTATTTCCTGTATGGCATCTCTAAACGGGACATCTTCCGGAGCTAGGGACGATGCCGTCACGTAGGGAGCTCTCTCTTCCCCCGGCGATGAGAGATCGGGAGGAGACGGGGTCCTGATCGGGCGACGGCCTGCTGCCGCTGGGTCGTGCCATAGACGTTGACCGCGCCCTGGGGAACGTACAGAGTCCATTTCCCGTAGGGGTAAGTGGAAGTGAGTCGGTGCTGAGAGCTCTTGGGGCACATCTCCGGTCTCTTCCTCTTCGGACTCTTCCCCTTCCTGTTCCTCTTCACCCTGCTGCAAAGCGTTCATGGGATGCTGGGTGAGTACTTCCCCCGAGGGTGTATAGATCTCCCTCTCTCTGTTAGAGGGAATAGATTTTATGGGGGAGGTGTGAGCTTGAAGTAGGTCGTCGTCCTCTTCTCCCACCAGATTGGAGACTTGCCCCGACGGTGGAATACCCGAAGAGTCCTCCTCACTGGGGTCCTCCGTCTCACGGTCCCTGACTGAACCCATAGCGGGGGGTTCGTGGGAAGTGGACGCTAAGGGAAGTAATTCCGGTGGAGGCCGAGATACCGTGGCCGATGGTGTACGCTTCCTGCTGGGGGTCCCTTTTGCCTCTTGCTCTTTAATTGAGCATTGCAAGTCCTGGATCTGGCGTTGAAGTTGAGTCTGTAAAGCCAGTATCGCCGACAAGCCCATTGAGTCACCCGTGGAGGGGGGCAAAGTTGGAGGATCTAGCTGGGGGATTAAATCCTCTGGTGCTGGTATGCCCAGTTGACCCGGGGTAGACGTGAAGGCAGAGCCTGTGGCGGTATGCACAACCGTTACTTGCCCTTCCGCAGGGTAAAGTTTTTTCTCGGATCCTGACCCTTCCTTCCCCGAGTCCTGTCGGTCAGCGGACCAGGCGTTACGTAAAGCCGCGCGTTCGTCGCCACCTAATATATCCAGTTCAGCCACTGTTTCTGAAAAGGCTCTAGATGTCTTTGAATTTTTACGCTTGCGCTTAGTGCCCGCTGTATCCGACTCTGCACCGGTATCCAAACGGATGGGAGTCGACACCTGTTGAAGGATCACTGAACTCGCCTTTTCCATTGCGCTGGAGGTACAGTCCGGTGAGAGAAACAGGGAGGGGGCTTTGCGTCTGCTCCTTCTACGATCGTTCTTCGCCCTGTTTCTGTAAATTGCACGCCACTCTCTGTGGGTTAACTGTTCACACTCAGGGCAGGTATTCGTTTGCACATACAACGCCAGGCCCCGATCTCGCCTGCAGCGATCGCACACTGTATGGGGATTGAGTAAGGTAGGTGGGTGTGAACACGGCAACTCCTTCTTGTTTGACCGTAGGGTGGCCTCTGTCATGTCTGAAAAGTAAGTAGAACGAAGAGACCATAAGAGACTGCATCAGAAAACACAAGGCAACAGATAGAATAACGCTAAGCTATCGTTCTCAGTGATATGCAGTGCTTCATATTGAAATGTATCATCTAAAATAATCGAAATGTTGATAATTAAGATGAATAAGGGCGAAAAACCCGTATTTCTGGGACATGTGAAGCTATGGGCCCATATTCCCATAGACCCCACAGTCCCATGTTCCCATATGAGACCATGTTCCCATAAGAGCTCTGTGCCCCTATGGGATCATGAACCCATAGTCCCAAGGTACCTTACGGACCCATGTTCCCATGAGACCCATAGCTCCATGTGACCCATGGGGACATGATCCCATGCGAAGGCATGGGACGTCCCGTAAGCCTGTAATCACCAGTCTGGGAATACCTGGAACTACGGTCCCTGCGGTCACATGGGCCGTTGCTAAGGACCCTAAATGGGGCCTACGGAGGGACTATGCCTGTTTTTAGAACCCTAACGGACGTGTGGTCCCAGGGGTGCCACAAGCTCGAAAAGACGTCTAAAAACAGCTTTTTTCGCCCGGACAAAATTCTATCTTGCAGAGCTTGCAGATACAAGAAAGAACGAGTCCTGTCGGAGTGTAAGCAATGGCAAAAGCCGGCCATTTCTGCTATGGCACGGTAAGCCGTAAAAGCTTAGAGTCTAAGCAGGCAATGAGGACTGCAAAGACCCGAAACAACTCCTGAGGGTGTGTGCTCGAACCAGTGAACGTAGCCACTCGATCCTACAGTCTTCTGGTGGAGAAAAAGAGGCGCACTTCTCGGGACTATCAACGTGTCGCCGCTGCGTGCAAACTCAAATTCTGCCGGACCGAAGTACAAGTGCTGTATTTGCCTCGAAACTGAACCAAATTTATCCAACTTTCACAGAATGATAAAGAAGTCCAATATTAGTTAAATAAACTAAATAAAAGGCAAAACCGCACCTTTCCACTAGTTCCCCAACGAAAAATTCGCGGAGCACACAGAATGGCGTGTGTTTTCAAACACACGCTTAAAGGGAATGCCCATTGTCAATCATGACGAAATACCAGAGGATTCCCTCATTTTGATTGGTTGATGGATGGATGGCGGGATAGGCTATTCTGCAGGCACAAAAAGTTTGTTTTTATTTGCGTGAAAGGATAAATCCTAAAGGGAAACCCATCTAAAAGTGGAGATAAGCGAATTCAAAGCTTTTGCGAAGTAAAAGAGTACATATGTGCAGCTGTCATCGTATCGTCCCGATGCTTGAATCCGAGGTCGTCAACTCCTCACCCTTGGTAACCCTGTAGTTACTTTTCCATCTTGACGCTTGAAACAGAAGGGTTAAGTTCAAAAGCTTGGGGTTCCCTATGAGGTGGGGCAGTAAAACGTTACTCCAGTGAATGCGGCACCTCCTCTTACGGCACCTCCTCTCACGGAACCTCCTCTTACGGAACCTCCTCTTACGGAACCTCCTCTTACGGAACCCCCTCTTACGGAACCCCCTCTTACGGCACCTCCTCTTATGGAACCTCCTCTTACGGAACCTCCTCTTACGGAACCCCCTCTTACGGAACCTCCTCTTACGGCACCTCCTCTTACGGAACCTCCTCTTACGGAACCTCCTCTTACGGAACCTCCTCTTACGGAACCCCCTCTTACGGAACCTCCTCTTACGGCACCTCCTCTTACGGAACCTCCTCTTACGGAACCTCCTCTTACGGAACCCCCTCTTACGGAACCTCCTCTTACGGCACCTCCTCTTACGGAACCTCCTCTTACGGAACCTCCTCTTACGGAACCTCCTCTTACGGAACCTCCTCTTACGGAACCCCCTCTTACGGAACCTCCTCTTACGGCACCTCCTCTTACGGAACCTCCTCTTACGGAACCTCCTCTTACGGAACCTCCTCTTACGGCACCTCCTCTTACGGAACCTCCTCTTACGGAACCTCCTCTTACGGAACCCCCTCTTACGGAACCTCCTCTTACGGCACCTCCTCTTACGGAACCTCCTCTTACGGAACCTCCTCTTACGGAACCCCCTCTTACGGAACCTCCTCTTACGGCACCTCCTCTCACGGAACCTCCTCTTACAGAACCTCTTCTTACGGAATCTCGTCTTCGCTCTGATATTTTAATTCTTCTGTATTACGGGCGTGAAAAGTTAGAGTGATACTTTTCAAGCATCTAAATCATTGCATCATTTCTACTGAACAAAAAATCCGTTTTTAATTTCAAAAATATCCGATTATAGAAAAGAAAGCCATCAGGGTGAACTTTGTTATTTCAGTCCGTAATAAAAAATTTTGGGGGATATATCCTCAAATATAAACGTTTGATGAGTTTCACTCATTGCTGTGTTTAAAATGCGTTGCCAACCAGCCGGAGCTGGAATCACAACCAGCCGGAGCAGGAGTCACAACCACCCTATCCACCGTGGTTGGCCCCTATGCGGCCATTAACGACACAGAGGCAGCAATGATGAGCTTATTTTAGGTTGTCCCCCTTCCGAATAGGTGCAAGAGGATTGGTGTAAGTCTGAGCTACCTCCACAGTCATTTCGCACCGAACATCAACTTTCAATACCGGCTCCCCCCTCCCCCCCCCCCCCCCCCAATTACAATACCAGCTTCGTGGGCTGTGTAGTGAATGCGTTTCATGCGAGGACGGGGGAGATGCAGTCGCTTCAAGCATTAAAAACCGCACCATTGGTAGCGTCTGTTGATTTCCTGTTGCCTAATTTCTACATATCAGTCCAATGGCGGGGTGCTTCATACATAACCCCTTGCCTGCCATCGTAATATGGATGGGCGCCTGCCGAATGTCAACCCGGAGTCTATCGGAAAGGGACTGCAGGTATCTAGAGGAGATAATGTGGAATGGCTTTAACGCGCTCTTTTTCTAGGATTCCGCGTTCCACACGTCGCGCAAGTTTGTTGAGCCCGACACTTATTCGGTTTTTGATCGGATATTTGACTTCGTCCTTGCAGGGTCATCAGACCTACTCAAGCTTAACACTTATTTGATTTCGTATTTGATGGTTTTGCGTCGTGACCTTTTTCGACACAGTGTCTCGCAGACGCCGTGTCTTCCAGTCCCTATGCAGTCAGTGTCCAATTCCCATAACCGGTTCTGGTCTCCCGTAATCAGTCTGATAATTCCTAAATAATAATGAAAAGACTGAAGCATTGATGGCTTCTACATACATAAGAAATGTTGCTCTCAAAGATGACTACTAAAAATAAAACACTTCAGTTAAATAATCGGTCAGAATGTGAGAATTTATGACATTCATTGGCTACTGAAATTTGCTTTGAGAAAATTTTTACCTGGCCAGTGCTGGGGACAGGCCGAGGGGAAGCGGTGGGGGGGGGGGATTAGTGTTAGAATGTCTTCTGTTTTCCCTTACAACTGTTTAGCATACCATTACACATATATTCATTTTCTTTTTTTTTTTTTGCACTCTTATCAATCGGGAGAATTTTAATTCAGGGTCAGTTTGACGTCTTCCTGTGGATTTAATGATCCGAAATAAATATCGATCATAATGATATCATTTCACAGGTCATGGTACGTCACGGCTGCTTCTCCTCAACCGAAAGACATAGTCATTGTTGTTGACCAATCAGGATCTATGAGTTCCACCATTAATGGACAAGAAACCCTGATGGACATCGCTCGGAACGCGGCCATAACAGTGCTCAAGACGCTGAACCTGAACGACCGGGTTTGTTTTGGTTTCAGGTGTATTTAGAAAGATTCCAACTAAAGGAGCGCTTTCTAATATGCTTGGAGAGGTTGTGGGGGCAAGAGGGGGAGAGGAGGAGAAGGGGGAGAGGGAGGAAAGGCCCCGAGAGAGGGCAAGGGGGAGGGGGAGAGGGGGAGGGGAGAGGGGGAGGGGAGAAGCGGAGGGGAGGAGAGGAGAGGAGGAGAGGGGGGATGAGGAGGGGAGGGAAGGAAATTGAGAGGGGGAGAGGGGCGAGGGGGGAGGGGAGAGGGGGAGGGGAGGAGAGGAGGAAAGGGGGAGAGGGATGAGGAGGGGAGGGGAGGAAATGGGGAGGGGGAGAGGGGAAGAGAGGGAGAGACGGGAGGGGGAGGAGGGAGGGGAGCTTCTTAGGAGAAAGGCTGCCAATGGCACACCGCCTGCCGGACAGTTCTCATTCTTTACCCAAACCTGGTTGGAAGAGGTGGGGCAGTAGTTGGGACGGGGCAGCGGGGGATTATTCGATTGAACAGACTCATTTGAAAATGGCTAAACATTTTGCAAATCAATATTCTTTATTCTACTGAGCCAACCAAAACATGTAAGGAGTTCATGATGGATATGCTTGTATTTACATATTAAATGACTAAGTTTATGTGAAAACGGAAAGAAGCTTGTGTCTTTGCAATGAAAGGTTGGGCTGGTGACATTCAACGAGGAAGCATCGACGCCTTCAGGGGAGGGTGCTGCATCCCACTGTTATTCCTCCATGCTGTCGAAAGCCACGCCCATCAATGTCGCGTACCTGATCAAGCACGTCAAAAACATACGCCCGGACGGCTCGACGCGCTATAGCAACGCCTTACAGCGGGCTTTCCAACTGTTCGTCAACACAGAGGCAGATGTAAACGATCACAGAGTTCGAGGTAAACCCCCACCTTATTCAGTGCTGCTTATAAAGAGTGATAAACATTTTTTGGGAAACTAGACCGATTTCTGTTAGATAACGCACTAAGACACTGGGATAAGCCATAAAAGCAATTTTTGTGTCAGCGCATTTGGTTTTCGAGATACAGATTTTCGTGACATTGCTTGATTTTTTCGAGATACACGGGTCATGTTATCTCAAGGCCAAGATCAAGTCCTCAAGATTACCCTTTACTTGATCCGTATATTTGTTATAATACGGCCTTGACCGCCCTCTCTGTTGCCGCTTTCGTTATGAATTGTCTTTTGAAAAAAAAAAAGTTAGTGAAGTTTTAGGTTTGGCAGCGTTCTGTGTATAAAGATATATGTAGAGCATTGTAAAACCTAAAGCATCACGGACTGTTTTTCAAAACGACAATTTATGACGGAAACGGCATCTGTGTGTGTGTTTTTTAGATAAGGTTATCTTGATGTTATCTGATGGCGACCCCACCGACGACGCTGACGACATCTACTCCGCGCTGAGAGCTGGCAATGCGGCGCTACACAACGAAGTGGTGATACTCACTTACGGCATCGGCGGTACTCAGATACTCACATTCCTGTACTTATGGACTGTCCATAAAGTACCCATGTATGATATATTGTGGCAGAGGGGAGGGGAGCGGAGGGGTGGGGTGGTGGCGGGCGTCGCTATAGTCAGTGGATGGTCTCGCCAATCTGGTGTGCATTGGGAAATCAAAACGTTTTGAGTACGTACTTTGTGAAAGGCCCCTTATGCTTTATTGTGGAAGTAGTAGGGAAATGACAGAATCACTGCACTTTGTGACGTCATACTGTCTGGAAGTGACGTCATACTGTCTGGAAGTGACGTCATAGCGTCTGGACCGGAAGTGCTGTCTGGACCACGTGATGACGTCATACTGTCTGGAAGTGACGTCATACTGTCTGGAAGTGACGTCATACTGTCTGGAAGTGACGTCATACTGTCTGGACCGGAAGTGCTGTCTGGACCGGAAGTGCTGTCTGGACCGGAAGTGACGTCATGATAAGCGTTAGGATAGGCGCGGCCATCCATGACGTCATAATGAGGTCATACTGAGGTCATACTGAGGTCATACTGAGGTCATAATGAGGTCATAATGAGGTCATGCTGTGTGGCGGCTTCCTAGGGTTTCAGTCGATGATCGTCGAAGTCAATGAAGTCAAGCTTTCATTTCCGAAGTCAATCGGCAACAGACACTAAAAAGTGATGACCCCCCCTCCCCCCTCGAAATTGTGATTTTTGCATATTTATCCATTTCAGACGATTCTGAACATTTTTCATTTTTTTGGGTCGACCGACCCCCCCCCCCCCCCCCTCGAAATTGTGATTTTTACATATTTATCCGTTTCAGACGATTCTGAACATTTTTCATTTTTTGGGTCGACCGACCCCCCCCCCCCCCTCGAAATTGTGATTTTTGCATATTTATCCGTTTCAGACGATTCTGAACATTTTTCATTTTTTGGGTCGACCGACCCCCCCCCCCCCCCCCCCCTCGAAATTGTGATTTTTACATATTTATCCGTTTCAGACGATTCTGAACATTTTTCATTTTTTAGGTCGACCGACCCCCCCCCCCCCCCCGAAATTGTGATTTTTGCATATTTATCCGTTTCAGACGATTCTGAACATTTTTTTTTTTTTTTTTTTTGGTCGACCATATACACAAGTAAAATTCTGCTGAGTCAGCAATTTTAACAATTTTGAGCAAGTTTGAACAAGTTACACACCATATTTTGATTACATGGAAGTAGCATAAAAGCATGAGTGAAACATATATGTGATACATTCTGCTGAGTCAACAATTTTGAACGAGTATTGAATAAGTTTGAACAAGTTACACACCATATACCATCAAAGTTTTATAAAAGGAAGAGTGACGAGAAAATACTTCACAATGTCGGCATTACTTCTTGACAGATGTATGACTATGGATGACGTCTTCAAAGTGAACTATATTGACTATGTGTTTTCAAAGCTTCCTGCTTTTGAATCGGATTGGATGCTGCAAGTGAAGAATTTGCATCTGCATTGGGAAGCTGTTGGAAAGGCTATTCCAAGAGATCGTTTCATCCGCTCGTTTCTACATGAATGTGAAGAACTGCATTTACTATCAACTTACAACATTGATTTAGCATTTATCAACGCGAATACAATTTGGGCAACTGACCTCATGTTAGTTGTAGCTACTAGAATTATTCTACATTATGATGATGATGTTCCAAATAATGTATCAGACCTTGTTCGGTTCAACCATGGACGAGTTGAAGTGAATTCAAAAGTTTGCAAGTTCTTTGAAAAGAAAGCTGACTCAGCAGATAGTTGGGCATAAAAGGGAGTGAACTCAGCAGAGTGGAGTCATTTCTCAGCAGACAGTTGGAGGGAGTGGATCATCAATACATTGTGGCAGTCATGGAGAACAAGACAAGCAACGCAGCAGCGCAGCGCAGCAGCAGCAGCAGCTTTAAAATTAGTGCTAACTTAACCATTACTGTGGAGCATGGAGAATATGGGCTATTTCTACGCATCACACGTGGAGAGAGATGGTGTGCTTATTCACCATCTTTGTGGAAGATTGTGTGCCAGAGCTTGAAAAATTTACGCGACATTGGCTTCAAACTATACTTAACGCAAACGAAGTGGCTTGAAGTCATTTCATACTTGGATATGCGCTATGTGAGTTTTGTGCGCACGTCACGGTTTGAAGGGAAAGAATACACACATCACATCAACATGAATGATGGTGAATGGAAGACACTGCTTCAGGAGATGGACAACATCAACTCAGCCCTATCACCATGTGAGGAATGTCATGACAAGAAAACGATCATCAAGCTGCAAAAGGATGGTCGGATGAAGGTGTCAAAGCTATCCAAGAAAAGGCTGGCTGAAGTTCAGTTGGAGAACATGAACGTGCAAAATCAACTTGGACTTACCTGCGACTATTGCGGTGCTTGTGGATATATGGAGGATTATCATTGCCACTGCCACAAGTATAATTGCAAGTTGTGCGAACCAAACAACTTCTGCGGCAAGTGTGGAGTACTTAAAGTCAGTGAAGCAGAGTAAAAGCCCACAAGACACTGAAACAAGATGGACGCATGTTTTAAAAATGCTTATATTGACTTGATGATTGCTAAACTTGCTTGCTGTGGCACTCCAGACTATCAACTTTATCATTTGGATGCTTTTTGGGATGTTGTACATCATAGTCTTGATGTGATTGAACTATATTCACGATTTCTTGGAGAATGTCATAAAATTGGAATAGAAGAAGATCCTGACTTTGACTTTGATTCTGCACTCTATTCTGCCCGCACTGATGTTGAAGTATATTTCACCGTAGTGGATCATTTGAGAGATTGTTGTGAACTACAAGAAGAGGAAACCGAGCAGCTTTATCAGGTAACTTTAAAGATATAAAAACCTTTTAATCATCTTTGTAACAACATAGCGAATTGATAACAATGTTTTTCTTACTAACAAATTTAGTTTTATGTGAGTGGTTTCAACGTAAACAAAGAAAGAACATGATAGAAGAGGCAGCAAATATATTAAAAGATATTTTATTACAGGAAGAAACCGACATGTTAGAATAAAAAACAACAGAAACAAAGTCAACATGGAGAATCTTGTACTATTCAGTGGTCATAAGGACGTTCTTTCAAACATGTTTCCAACACGACTTGAAAAGTATGGACATGGACAAGTGAAGCGTTGTATCAATATGAGAAAGCAGTTTTTCATCACCGTCCAGATATTGCTTCAGCCATTATGTCATCCAGAAATGGATATGAAGCAAAACGTATGGCTAAAGGGATAAAACCATGTCCTTACCAGTGAAGAGAAGTAAAATGCAAGATGTTTTACAAGTCAAATGGAATCAGTGTGTATTGTTTCGCAACAAGTTGAAAGAATGTAAAGATAAAAGTTTAGTTGAAGCAACGTATGATCATTGGTGGGGAGCTGGTGTGAAACAAGTGTCATCTGGATATCCTGGTCAGAATATTATGGGAAAGTTGTTAGAACTGTTCTGTGAGACTTGATGTGCAGACGTGTGAACATGTAAATTTGAAGTGTGTTAAGTGAACAACAACTGGAAAAAACTTGCTGAACTTGACAGACTTATGCTACATTGCCGGAGCAGCATAACCTGACAGACTTGTGCTACATTGCCGGAGCAGCATAACTTGCTCAACCTGACAGACTTGTGCTGCATTGCAAGACTCACAAGACTGCATAATGGCGGACATGACACTGAGACAATATATTGTGCAAAAAGCTTATTGTGAAGAAATGTTATCAGCTGTAAAAAAGTTTGCACATTTAGTCTATCCTGCTTGTCAACATGAAGAGTGTCAAGAACATACTTGTCATACTGCATGTGTTTATACATATTGGAATGAAGCTAAATATTACATGCATTTAGATAAAGTGTTAGAGAATGCAAATCAACGTTGTGAGAAATATGGTGTAGATGCTATTACATTGGATGAACTCAGTCATTAGTTAGTGTTCATTGAAGACCAATGGTCTCCAGTGATTCATACCATTGTATCCACACTTGATTTGTAAAAAACTTGTTAGTTAAGTTATAAATGCATGTTAGTTAAGTGATGTTGGTTGAGTTATAAAATAAAAGCTGTTCTGTTGAGAAGGTGGTTTTCATTCGGTGTGACCATGTCGACGTGGAAAGACTACTTGACCAATATTTACTTCAAACCTGGACAGCCTGGAGCATTTGCTGGTCCTTACAAACTGTATCACATCTTACGAAAACATAATCAAGCAGTCACACAGTCACAAGTGAAGAAATGGCTACAGGATCAAGATGCTTTTAGTTTACTACAACCTGTCAAATACAGGTTCAAAAGACAACGTGTCATTACACGTGGTATTGATGATATGTGGGATATTGATTTGGCTGATATGGGAAACATAGCTCCCTATAATGATGACATACGCTTTTTACTCATTGTCATTGATGTGTTTTCCAAATATGTCTGGGTACAGCCAATACCTAATAAATCACATACCAGCGTCATACAAGCTTTCCAAAAGATATTTCATGACACACGACGAAGTACGCGAACTCTAAGGTCTGATAAAGGCACGGAATTTAAAAATAGATGGTAAAAGCATTTATGAAGAAAGAAGGCATTCATGCTTATACCACAAAGAATGAAACCAAAGCCAACTTTGCTGAAAGAGTCATTCGTACTCTGAAGGGAATGATGTATCGGTATTTTCTACATAATCAAACTTACCGTTACTTAGACATTCTTCCAGACTTGGTGTACAATTACAACCATAGACCTCATGGTTCTCTTCCTAATAAATATGCTCCAGCCGAGATTCGTAAAGACAACGAATCAAAAGTGTGGAAGTATATGTATGTCGACAAACTGAAATTGAAACCGAAGAAGAAGAAGTATAAATTTAACATTGGCGATCATGTTCGCATTTCCCACATTAAATACATGTTTCAACGCGATTATCACATCAAATGGACGCAAGAAGTCTTCATTGTCACACATCGTTGTAAGAAGCAAGGAATACATTTGTATCGTGTGAAAGACTTTTTAGACGAAGATATTGATGGACATTTCTATGAAGAAGAACTGCAGAAAGTGACCAAAGATATTGAATCTATTTATAGAATTGAAAAGGTCTTGAAAACACGTAAAAGACGAGGAGGTGTGAAAGAATTATTTGTGAAGTGGTTAGGTTGGCCAAACAAGTTTAACAGTTGGGTGAAAGAAACAGACATTCAACAATGAAGCATCCATTTACATGTTTGGTCTCTGGACCTACAGGCAGTGGCAAAACGTCTCTGGTGAAGGAAATTCTAGAACAAAAGTTGATTCAACCCTCTCCAAAAAGCATTTTATGGCTCTATGCAGCAGATCAGCCTTTGTACAAGGGAATGAAAGGCGTGGAATTTTACCAAGGCATTCCAGATGACATTGAAGAGCGTTTTAACCCGAAGAAACCAAACTTACTTATCATTGATGACTTAATGACGAAATGTCATAGTGATGAGCGTATGACACGTCTCTTTAGTGTTGGCAGCAGTCATCAAAATCTAAGCATTATCTTTATTGTGCATAATTTATTCCATCATGGGAAAGAGATGCGAAATATTAATTTGAATACACATTATATCATTCTGTTTAAAAATCCGAGAGACAGTCAACAAATTAGTACATTGGCGCGGCAAATGTATCCTGGAAGATCTCAATTTCTCATAGAAGCCTATCAAGATGCTACTAGCAAACCTCATGGTTATTTATTCATTGATTTAAAACCAAAGACAAATGATCAACTACGTATTCGTACAGGCATTTTACCAAAAGATACACATTATGTATATATTGATAAAGCAGTGTATGAACAAGAACCAACTCATTTGACCATTCGCAGTCAAGATGTCTAAACGTATTCGAGCGAACCAGCCGTTTCTTCATTTGCTTGCACGCAGTGGGCCTTAACGACGTAAAGCCTTGCTACAGCAAGCTACAAAGGAGGAATTAACAAGCTTGTTTGAAATTTGTTTGAATATATTGCAAGGACATTTACCCTTAAGCTCAAAACGGTTTAAGGAATTTAAACGTGAACGTCATACGCTACATACCCTAGCAGATAAGAAGATATCCCTTCGACGAAAAAAGAAGTTGATTAATCAGAAAGGAGGATTCATTGGAGCTATTGCTAGATTGGCATTGCCCTTGTTAGCCAAACTACTGCTAAAATGATACATACGATGAAAATGGTACTCATTCCTGAATATGAATATAAAATGTTGCTAGAAAAGAAGGGAAAAGATGGTGAAATCAAAACGAAAGTGAATAAACTTTTACGTGGGAAACGAACACGTGAAAAGGCTATAGAAATGTCTCAACTTCTTGGTCGTCATTTACGAACAAGTCAGTCTAGGCAGCAAAAGCCCTCATCATCATCATCACCTGAAAAGCCAGAAAAGTTATTTTTAAGTCATTTTCAACCTATCTATCATGGAAAAATAACACAACTTTTAGCAGAACTGAAGAAATATGGTGTTAAATGGACAGAGAAGAATGAACTTGTGTTGAAAACGGGTGATATTATAGCAAATTCCAACATGGTTGATTTGATGAAAGAAGCATTGGTGGCGACAAGAAGAAAAGAACGAGCCATACCACCACATGGTTGGCATCCATTTATCCAGGAAATTGTTGATGCTAATATTCCAAAAACAATGTTTAGTAAAAAGACCACTCGTGACGACATTACAACAGAAATGAAACAACGTCAACAAAGACAGTTTCCTGAAGGATGGGAAAATTTTTAACATGGCTGAAAGAGCTATGTTGTTGCCAAGAAGATAAACCAACTATTCCTGTACAAATAAGATGTACAAGTGCTTGTTGTGAAGGAGAAGTCATAGATCATGTAGATCATCATCATGATGTGAAAGATCATTTACATACTTGGTCGAATGGCGCGCGCTATCGTGAAGTATATAGACAACGTCAACGCACCTATACCATTTAGTTCCCATCATGGAGTCGACAAGCTTTTACATCACTTTGCCTAGCAATGCGAGTATGAGCTATTATCCCAACAACAAGGCTTCGAATTATGAAATTCGTATGCCTCGAACCATTTATCTGAATGGAAAATATGAAGTGGCTTTAGCTGAAATTCAATATCCACATACATGGACAACGATGAGACAGGGCATGGACTACTCTATTCAGTATCGACAAGAACTATTCGATGATCCTATTCTTAGCACTCTCGATATTCCTTATGGGTACTATAGAACCATACAAGAACTATGTGAGGCAGTCAATGAAGAAGCGACTAATGCTCTGAAACTTACAGAAGCTATTCGAATAAAGTATGATAAGATTAGACGACGTGTGATTCTATTTCTCGATTATGGTTATGAAGTGTCCTTTTCCACTGGATTAGCTGAGATTTTAGGATTTATCCCAGATCACTGGTATACTGAAACATGTACAGCTGACCATAAAGCGGATGTGAAACAGGGGTTTTATACACTGTATGTGTATTGTAGCATTTGTGAACCACAAGTTGTTGGTGATTATTATGTTCCATTACTACGTTCTGTTGGCATACAAGGCCATGATGGAGATATTATCATGAAAACGTATGGCGAACCGCATTATGTTCCTGTAAACACATCCAAATTTGACATGATAGAAATGAATATTAAGGACGACACAGGCCATAATGTTCCATTTCAAACTGGAAAGGTGATCTGTAAACTTCATTTTCGACCAAAAGCAATATGAAAGCTTATACACACGATCCGTCTGCATATCGCAACCATTTTCTTCGTCAAGTGGGCGGGGAATTACCAGGATTCAAAGGAGCGCGAATCCAATATGGCGATGGTATTGGTTCAATACTGGGATCATTGGCTCGCAAAGCTATTCCACTACTTAAGGCTGGGGCTAAGATCGTTGCGCCACATCTTAAGAAGGCTGCAAAGAATGTCGCGAAAGATGTGACGGGCCGAGTAGCAGAACGTGTGTTTGGAGAACAAAAGCGTGTGCAACCGACGAAACGTGCCAGAAGACGAAAAACAGCCAGACGGATAACATCAAAATATCGCAAAGATATCTTTTGAAATCATGTCTCTCATTCATAATCATTCGTGTGAATGTAGTCTTTCTCCATTGGAATGGTTTCACGTACCACCGACGCAAACTGCTGTAGAGAAAAGTTATAATGTTGACTATCAACCACTTACAAGCATTAGAGAAGGCGCTCCAATAGAATTCTACATTCCTGCGAGTACAGAAGAATATCTGGATTTAAAGAACAGTAAACTCCATATTGTATGTCGCATTGTCAAGGCCGATGGAACAGAGTGTGGCGCAGATGATAATGTCTCTTGCATCAATGATGTGTTTAATGGGTTATGGTCTAATATTGAATTGTTTCTGAATGATCGTTTGGTTTCGCATAGTAACAATACTCATGGTTATACCAGCATTATCTCTCATCTCATCCATGACTCGGAAGAAAGTCTGCATTCTGAGCGCTCTATGCGTCTCATGTACAAGGATACTGCTGGGTCAATGAATAGTCATGAGGTGAAAAGACCTAATCATGAACGATATGTATCCGGGTTTCATGTCAATGCTGACGGCGGTGACTTGGCTGAGCAAGGAAACAATGGCTTACATCATCGTTATTTGCATACTCGTCTTAGCCGTGATGTTATGCTCGCAGGTGGTTTAAGGATAGATTTATTTGAGCAGGATCGTTATCTTCCGAATGGCATCAGTTTGAAATTGCGTTTCCATAGACAAAAAGATGACTATGTATTGATGGCTGCAGATAATACCTATAAGGTAGAAGTGAAAGAGGCATTTTTAACCATTCGCAAAGTGAGGGTGAGTCCAGGTATTCAGTTAGGACATACAGATGCATTGATGAAAAGTCCTGCCAAGATCATCATCACTAGAAAAGAATGTAAAGTCTTAGCTATTCCAGCAGGATTTCAGTCTTTTGAAAAAAAAGTTAACATCTTTTTGGGTCAATTACCAAATCGTATTGTCATTGGTCTGGTTCATAATGAAGCTTTTGGTGGATCAGTATTGAGGAATCCATATGATTTCAAACATTCTGATCTGGACTATATGCAACTGTACACGGATGGTGAACCAGTTCTATCCAAACCTCTCAAGCTTGACATTACACAGAACAAATACCTGGACGCTTTTGAAACGCTTTACAAATCGTTTGATCGGTTGAATGGTGAGAAAAGTTCCATTATAAAACGGGAAGATTGGCCTAGAGGTTATGCTTTATTTTCGTTTGACTTAACACCGGATTATGATGGCGATGATCATTTCCCCCTGATCAAGCATGGGAATTTGCGGCTAGAAATGAACTTTGCAACGGCTTTGCAACCTACCATCAATGTCATTGTCTATGCTGAATTTGACAACATTATTGAGATCAGTGCAAATCGCAGCATCCAATTCAACTACCAGTCATGAACACGAAGCAGATTGATGCCATATTGAGTCGTGATGTTATGACCAAAGACTTGTTTCAAGGCGTGTTTGCCATGGATCAGTTACCGTCTTTACAACGCGGCGCCTATGTGATCAACACAGACGATCAAGATGAACCAGGAGAACATTGGGTGGCAGTGTATTATGATAAAGACCCTGTGGAATATTTTGACTCTTATGGACTATTCCCTCTCGATGATCGTTTAGACATATTTTTAAGAAATGACTATATGTATAATTCTATCTCATTACAAAAGCCAATATCATCATCATGTGGTTTTTATTGTGTATATTATATATTACATAGAGCTCGAGGTCAGAGTATGTTTGATATTGTGAATATATTAAAAAGAAAGGATGGTGATTTTATTGTAAAGGATTTTGTATATAGACATTATAAACCACTGTTTTATTAATGTTGTTGTTGTTATATTAGTTAAGTTGTAGTTAAGTTGTTGTTATATTAGTTAAGTTGTTGTTATATTAGTTAAGTTGTTGTTGTTGTTAAATAAAACAAACCAAGTTTTCAAACAGTCTTGTTTATTGTGTTGTACATACGTTTATTTACAAATTCTTAACTACAAACACTATTTACAAAGTCTATTTACACTATTTACAAACTTTTATTTACAAAGTCTATTTACACTATTTACAAACTCTTAACTACAAACGCTATTTACACTATTTACAAACTTTTATTTTCAATAATTCATCAATGCATGCCATTCATCAGAATCTAAATTGATATAGGTATCATAGACATTATACCCGTGTTTGTAAATGCTATGAAAGCTCACATAACACACATCTGCAAACTTTATCACTTTCACAGTTTCATGTTCAGACAGTTTCTGTTCATATCCTTCTTCTAAGTCAATGTCCATCACACGCATAGGTTGTGTCAGCTCAATGGATTTGGTACCCCGCTTGAGTTGTATTCCTCCCTCTTTGAATTCAAGCGTTAGGTTCTTTCCAATCCAATGCTTGTAACAGAGCGTACCATTCCACTGTGTTGAGGGTGATGTAGTCGTAGCATTCTGTAAGCTCGTCATACTGACGAAATTGTACAAACACGTCTAGACCGTTCTCAGTCACACGCACTTCTAATTCATTTGAGACTGCTAGGAGAAAGCCGGGTATTCTCAACTTGTCTAGGTGATCCTTCAACACGGATTGGTCATCAAGTGATAGGACGAGATACTGTCCAAAATGTCTTAGCACAATGTCATCATATTCGTTTCTCAGATATGAGAATCCATGCGTCATTGGTTTATATTCCGATAAAAAGTCTTCCATCTCGTTCAACAGTCAGATGAACTATGAGCTGTCTCCTTGTCTGCAAAGACGTTTTTATGCTCGCAAGATGGTGAAGAGTGGATGTTGTATCGCTTCTAGGAATCGTAAGACTGCGCGCCAGTTCTTGATATCAAAGAGGATCAAATCTGTATATGGTGTATCTGGCACAACTCCCTTATAATCCTTTGGATAATCCTGTAAAAGATTTCTACAGATTTCTACACGTATGTTAGAATCATATTCAGCTACCGTCACTTCCACTTTATTTTCAAGTCTACGTTTAAACCCAGGTTCAAGTGGTATGTTTTTAAAGTCTTTCCACACTTCAGGTTTAAACCGATGATAACTTGTCTTAGAATCTAGTATCACTTCATTCCTCTCATTGACAGTAAGGTAAACACCACCGTTCAGCATGAGTGCATTCATGATTGTTACCTTGTTATGAGCCACCTTCTTGTCTACGAAGCCTTTTATCCACTTCTTTCACCTGCTTCTTCAGCATTTTCCATTCAGGTATTGTCAGCAAAATTCCCTTTTTCGTTGGACGGTTTTTTCCAGTCCCCTCATCTCTGAGGTATTTGCGAATGTTTATCACACCTTCATTACTTTGTTTCATAATCTTGATATACTTTCCATTGCCTAGAGAAAGCATTCCATCCCACGACTGTGGTGTTGGTGCTATCTCCACTTTTAATTTCTTGATGGTAGTATCAGGATGTTTCACATTCATGTCTTTCACTGTATCAGCAAGAGTATCCATATCCGTTGTTGCAGATCTTTTCCGATTCATGTTGACGCTTCAGTGTTCACACCTCAACTAACTCTAAAGTTGAAGTGTCTCCCCCTTATATACTGTAATGCCCATGCGCCAAAGTGGAATAGCCATCACTCATCACATATCGCTTGTCATCAAAAGGAGAGAGAGCCACTTTCCTCAACTTCTCCGAGAAGATCTGGTGGTCATGACTTCGAATGATGTGCCCTGTGGTTATCGTTTGCGTTTGGTTGAACAAACTGTCTCTATACTGGTGATGTTTCATACGTCTTTGACACGCGCGAGTGATGCCTTTGGCCGTACGTTTTTCTTTCCCACCATACATCATACTATACATTTTCGGCCGAAGTCCAACAAACTCTTCAATGGGAATGCCCGCCGTCTCATCTTTCATTTTCCCAAGCACTTTCTTGTTCACGTTGGAATACAGGAATTGATCTGGGGGATAGTCACTTGTGTCGAACAAGTCAGCATCTTCCTGCATGTCTTTGTAGATATCTTCCGTTTCTATGTCATAACATAGACTGTCGGTGTCGCTGAACAACAGCTTGGCGTCGGGATACTTGGTCATGATGTAGTTGTAATGAAAGTGGAACATGAGCACCTTGCTGAGGTCGAGAATGGTGAAACCAACTTGAATGGGTTTATCCAGAAGCAGATCCACTTTGCTCAAATGTACCGCGGTCAAATCTTCGTTGAAAATTCTAAATTTGTGGAAGGAAGGTTTGGCCACAAGTTTCTTGAACCGCTTTTCCTGGTGAACCAGTTCCACATTCATGCGTTTTCTCACATTTTCCATGGTTTTGCCAAACACAGAGTTGTTCATCAATTTGAAAAAGTCTTTCTCAAACGGGTTCTTGGCCAACTTTCTCTTTTCCGTGTTTAAGGAGATGTATTTTGCCAACCATTTGCTCTGTGCAAACATAATGGCACGATGCACCTTCGTGACTTTCAATCCCAGTGAGACATATTGCTGTAAATTTCTATAATGAAGTACATATTTCTTCTTGTCACACAAGTTGGGAATGAGCTTTTCACTAGGCTTGCCTTTCATGTTTAGATCTTTCCGTAGCTTCTGACTATGTTTTGACAATTCTCCCACTTTCACACATTTCCGTTCTGGAGCCACTGGATAGTGATTATGATGATCATGGATTGAATATGGGTATTCCAAATCCACTTCTAAAATGTATCCAATCTCATCATCTTCATCCACATCCATAAAGTCAATGGATTCTGGCTCGCTCACCCACATAAATCCACTTTCCGGCATGCTTTGCGACATGGCCCAGCCATACAAGTTGTTTGCATCCAGGTACGTCAAGTAGTTGGTTGGTTTCGTGGGATCGTAATCTGCTACGTAGGGGTTATTTGCTTTCGCATACTTGTGTGTGATGACAGATATTCCTCCCCGTAGACCTTGTTCAACCATTTGGTACATGTCAATGTCGTTAATCAATTCCAATTTCACCTTTGTCGCTTTCAACATGGCATCCCACGACAGTCCTGGCGCTGTATAGTAGTGAGCTGGATCCAATTCATACGTGTTGAGACATACGTGACGAAAGTTTTCAAACACGTCAGCCAGCAGCAACACATCTGATTTCAGGTACAAGTCATGGTATTCGCCAAATGTAGTACAGTGGAATGTCTCCAACACCTTCTGCGCATGCGCATAATCCTCATCGCTAATGTCTTCTTCACTGAGCAGACTGTAAAACTTGTCCTTGGACGGTAGTTGTGTTTCAGCAAACTTGGATGGCTCGTCCACGTAATCATAAGGGTACACTCCCTTTCTCAACAGTAAATCTTGTTGGTCGCTATCGTGAATGTGTGACATCATGTTATAAAAGTTGTCTTTCCCTTCTGCTGCTAGGTTGGATACCAGCTTCTGTAGAGCAGTACTCATGAACTGAAAGCTGTCTGTAAATTTCAGATTACTCATGGTGAATGCAATATATTTCTCAACGGTGTTGGGAATGACCGTAATCGTCTCATTTTTGAACTTTCCAATTTCTTCCATGATCAAATGGCTGTCATAGCCTCGTAAATTGTGGAAAAACACAGGAATGATGAAAGAATCTTCAACATCCTGCTTATCCTTTCGAAGTCGAAATTGTAAATTGCATTGACTATGTGCAGCTCCGCGGTATTTACCATTGATATGGTCATGATCTCTCACATGATCTGCTCCTAGAGGCTCATGACAAATGTAACAATCTGTGGCGTTCTTATAATGCTCTTCATCTTCATGAGTCATCACCATTTTCTTTTTCTGTTGTAAACCATGCACAATACGATCACGCTCATTCACCATATGGTCTAAAAAGACTTTCACAGCATTATCTCCTCGATATACGACTGGAGCACGTGTATCATACTGGCTGACAACCACATAGGCGAAGCTGTTTGGACGATGATGCTGATACTTGTCTCCTTCATGCTTTTCGTGAAACATTCAAAGTCTGCATAAATGACAAAGGGCACTCGCTGTTGTTTGACTACATTCTTGAACTTGATGAAGGGTTCCTTGGGGAATGATAAACGTTGTGCGCCATGCTTGCCACACACTTCACGATGCTTGTCTAACAGATCTTGTCGTATAAACCCGTGAAGACAGTTGAAACAATAAAATGCAACTCCATCATGTTTTGATCGATAAGCCATAAGTCTGCTGAAATGCTTGATGAGGCAGTAATGTCTTGTCTTGTCATTGCTAATCAAAAGCAAGTTGATTTCTCTCGCACTGGTGTTTCGACTCAGTTGTATGGGAACAACTACATCATGTTCATATCCAAACACGTTAATGGACACATCATTCTCCTTTTCAAACTTTGGAATGTCTGTAATCGGTGTTGGAAATGTCATGCCTTCCACCTTCAATTCGTTCTCAAATAGCTTGTATTGATGCACACGCTCTGGGTTTACATTTGTTGAAGGGTGAAGGTGAGCCAGTACAGACCATAAGAAACATTTGTTGTCTTTATTCTGAATGTTTAACACACCTAATGTATTCTTCACTTTCTTCGGCAGTGGGATAAAACTGCTTGCTTCCAGAGGCGCTGACGTAGCTGTATGCACTTCAATGAATAATATGTTATCCAACACCCAACCAGAGCCTTGTCGCTCATGTTCATCAAACCTGGTAAACAATTCTTTATAGGCTTCTGGTAAGTCCTTCTCAATATCCGTTGGATTGTATGCTGCATATGTCGGACTACTGATGAAGGCATTATCCACCTGTTCTACCATCACGCCTTCAGCATTTGGTGTCATTTTCTTGAAGCGTGCATGTACCACCATTTCATGCCACGGTTTAATGTTTCTAGCAAATGTCTCTTAATCCGGTTCTCTTGTTGTCGCATTTCAAGTAGCAAATCCGATCCATCTTCAGGCTCAAACCGTCTTTCCTGCGCGTTTTCACCAAGACTCACTCTTCTGCCTCTGCCTACTTGTCCTGTCTGTTTCTTTCTTTGTTCTTCATGAGACACATTTTCCATCTCAGCACATGCATGTGTCTCAAATGCATCCAAAGATGAAAATATCTTGGCGCATTTACAGCAGAGGACTGGATCAGGTCTGTCAACACCATCTTGTAACGTCTTTTGTCTCTTGGCTTCAATCTGCTCAACAAGCTCTTCATGAGCACGTTTCATCCTAGCTGGTTTGCATGTGTGTGTCACGAACAATTCCAGAGATGGAAATGTCACATCGCATTCATGACAGTAGACTGTTGCCATCGTTGTTGCTAGAACTGAAATGAAGTAAAATATACGTTTCACTCTTCCTTTTATACCACTTCAATGGTGTGTTAACTCAGCAGAATGTATCACTAGTTGACTAGTTGACATGTTTCACTCATGCTTTTATGCTACTTCCATGTAATCAAAATATGGTGTGTAACTTTTCAAACTTGCTCAAAATTGTTAAAATTGCTGACTCAGCAGAATTTTACTTGTGTATATGAATGTTTCACTTACAGTTGTACTGCTGCACAGCAGAGACATCTAGCGGTGAAGTTAAATGGTCTGCCAAATGGTATTCATCCGCGAAGAAGCACTGTAATGGTGAAATTTTCAGTCAACTATAACGAAAGTTATCTCAATTTTAAGTTAAAATGGCGGTAAAAATGCATACAGCCAGCTGCGCAAATAGCCTATGATCATGTTAAAACTTTACATAAAACTGAATCAAATGGTGAATTTTCATACAAATTGGTTAAGTATAACAAAAGTTATGTCACTTTTAAGTTAAAATGGCGGTAAAAATGCATACAGCCAGCTGCGCAAATAGCCTATGACTACTTTATAACAAAAGTTTACATAAAACTGAATCAAACAGTGAAAGTTTCATATAAATCGACCAAGTATAACGAAAGGTATTGTTTTACAAAGTTTCAATTAAGCAAATAACCAAAGTTTGTTTACAAAGTTTGTTTACAAAGTTTGTTTACAAAGTTTGTTTACAAAGTTTGTTTACAAAGTTTGCTTACAAATTTTCAATTATGTAAATAAGTCAAGTTTGTTTACAAAGTTTGCTTACAAATTTTGTTTATAAAGTTTGTTTACAAATTTTGTTTATAAAGTTTGTTTACAAAGTTTGTTTACAAAGTTTGTTTACAAATTTTGTTTATAAAGTTTGTTTACGAAGTTTGTTTACAAATTTTATTTATAAAGTTTGTTTACACAGTTTGTTTACAAAGTTTGTTAACAAAGTTTCAATTATGCAAATAACTAAAGTTTGTTTACACAGTTTGTTTACAAAGTTTGTTTACAAAGTTTCAATTATGCAAATAACTAAAGTTTGTTTACAAAGTTTGTTTACAAAGTTTGTTTACAAAGTTTGTTTGCAAATAACTAAAGTTCACTTTTTATTTATAAAGTTTCAATAAACACTTACCGAAATAGTTGTCACTGGATGCCATCCCTGGATCTGATGTGATTCAATTGTAGTGTGTAACTCTTGCTCCACTTACCGAAATGACTGTCGCTGCTGTATGCTCATCCCTTATATACCCCTCTGATGGAACTGAAGCTGACTTGACAGAATGTTGCTGAGGGGGGGGTCAGTCCTGACTGCCGCCTAGGGGGGGGGGGTCGGTCCATAGTATGTCCTGAGGGGGGGGGGGGCGGGCTATAGTATGTCCTGAGGGGGGGGGGGTCAGTCCCGACTGCCGCCTAGGGGGGGGGGTCGGTCGACCCAAAAAATGAAAAATGTTCAGAATCGTCTGAAACGGATAAATATGCAAAAATCACAATTTCGAGGGGGGGGGGGGGGTCATCACTTTTTAGGGTCTGTTGTTGATTGACTTCGGAAATGAAAGCTTGACTTCATTGACTTCGACGATCATCGACTGAAACCCTAGGAAGCCGCCACATAGCATGACCTCATTATGACCTCATTATGACCTCATTATGACCTCATTATGACCTCAGTATGACCTCAGTATGACCTCATCATGACGTCATGGATGGCCGCGCCTATCCTTACACTTATCGTGACGTCACTTCCGGTCCAGACAACACTTCCGGTCCAGACAGTATGACGTCACTTCCAGACAGTATGACGTCACTTCCAGACAGTATGACGTCACTTCCAGACAGTATGACGTCATCACGTGGTCCAGACAGCACTTCCGGTCCTGACGCTATGACGTCACTTCCAGACAGTATGACGTCACTTCCAGACAGTATGACGTCACAAAGTGCAGTGATTCTGTCATTTCCCTACTACTTGTGGATATATAAATATATATATATATATATATATATATATATATATATATATATATATATATATATATATATATATATATATATATATATATATAATATTTTAAGATGTTAGTTTATGCAGGATTAAATATTTGTTTCAAGGGCAATATCTGCCCGCTCTCAGATATCAGTCTGTTGTTTTCTCTGTATGTCTTTATAATCACATTACGAGATAAGCGGCTTAGATCTGAGAAGGTAAGATATTGACGTTATAATTAAGAATCATTTCCCATTAAATCCTTTCAAATCTTGCTCAGCAAAAATTGTATAATAGTATAGAGGTAAAAATAGTACATCAACATATCTTTTTGAACGATGCTTCATAAATGCAACAAGAATGCCCAGTTCATAGTATTACATTCTCCGTGACTCTTTGTTTCAGAACTCGGCCAAACTGGGCAAACCATTTTGGAAAATCTGGCTATGCAAGTTTCGGCGAACACCTCTTACGGAGAAGTCACCGTAAGTCAGGCTATTCCAGACAGTATTCTCCGAGTTCGATTTTTGAAAAATAAATCCGTCGTCAGAGAGCAGATATTCTATTCTGGACCACGGCATCAGACGATAGTTTATAGTTTATGAGTCCAGAAGGAGTCCAGAATTATCCGGTGTTTTTGCCTGCAGCTGTGGCGTTTATATTATTTTATCCCCGCCCCCTCTCCCTACCCCTCACACACATTGAGTAGTTCGCCATTTCACATATTTGTAAAAGTTAAATTTCTAGAACAATAACCATAAGAACAATGTAAATTGAGGGAAACTTGAGCACAGGATCCCCCCCCCCCGCCCCCAAACCCCCCACCACAAAAGCGACCACCCCACAAATAGGACCATTTTCCAAAAACCCCGTCTTATGTAGAACCAGAAGGACCAGCCCGGAAAATAGGGCTAGAGTGTTACTATACTCACTGTTTCCGAGGTTCCTCTGTCCACGAATTTTTTAAAATGGTAATTTAATGTATTCATGGGAAAACGCGTTAGCTTTCTTAATTAACGAATGAATTAAAAGTCACAGGATGGTTATAATGTCTTCTCTCTTTATCTCTCTCTCTCTCTCTCTCTCTCTCTCTCTCTCTCTCTCTCTCTCTCTCTCTCTCTCTCTGTCCCTCTCCCTCTTATTCTGTCTCCTCTCTCTCTCACTCTCTCACCTCCTCCTCCTCCTCCTCCTCCTCCTCCTCCTCGCTCTCAACTCTCTCCTCTCACTCTCCCTCTGTCACTCTCTGTCTCTCCCCCCACCCCCTCTCTCTCCTCTCCTCTCCTCTCTCTTTCTCTCTCTCACTCTGTCCCTCTCCCTCCCTCATTCTGTCTCTCTTCTCTCTCTCTGCCTCCCTATCTTTCTTCACTCTCACCCCTGCTTCTCTCCCCCCTCTCCCTCCCTCTCCCTCTTTCCCTCTCTCTCCTCCTTCTCTATCTCTCTCAGTCGCTCCCTCGCTCCCTCGCTCCCTCGCTCCCTCGCTCCCTCGCTCGCTCCCTCGCTCGCTCGCTCCCTCGCTCGCTCGCTCCCTCCCTCCCTCCCTCCCTCCCTCCCTCCCTCCCTCCCTCCCTCCCTCCCTCCCTCCCTCCCTCCCTCCCTCCCTCCCTCCCTCCCTCCCTCCCTCCCTCCCTCCCTCCCTCCCTCCCTCCCTCCTTTGGCTTTTCCTTTGACATCAAAACAATAATTGTTTTCCACTGTCATGATTAACGCAGTTTCAGCTGTTTTATTCGTCTAGCGTTTGACGTTTTGCACTTTAATTCTAATCTCTGCTTTACATAAAACAGAGAGGCAGGTTTGAGCTAGTGACGTCACCTGATAATCTAAGGTTGGAGATGGGCTCGTACTACAACTTCTTCAGACTGTCGGGATCGGACCCACAAGTGCAGTACACGGTACCTTATCGAGATGATTTCAACACGGGTAATGATAATGTTATTACCCGGTGTTATTACCCGGGGGAGTGGGGGTGGAATGCGGGGTGTTCATACCAACTGACCACAGGAAAAGTGGCCACCGGATTCCCCCCACCAAACAATCTGCCACCAAATAAATGAAAAAAAGAAACTGGACAAACCATAATTTTGCGACAGTGTTATGTTATCTTTTTAAGTAAGTATATTTCGTTATTACAGTTCTCTGGGTTATTTTACAAGGCATAGATTTTGAACACAAAATAACAGAACGCGCTGGGCACAAAACTTTGTTACAACAGACGTGTCACTGGAGATTAAAGACTAAGATCATATGCAGGAGGTTCGTCTTTAAACAGTAACTGCTTGAGCTTTTGCGGACCTAGCCTTTTCCTTTCCACCAAACTCAAGCCAATAAAGAGGGATTAGGATTGGGAATTTTTCGCTACAGTTTTTTTGTAATTCTGCGGCCTCCCCGACGAGCGAAGATTTAGGAAGTGGTCATTTGATTCCATCGGTGGTCAGTTGTCCGGGGGGATAATTTGGTTTGTGGTCACTTCTCGTGGCCACTTGTCCGGTGGTCAGTTATCCTACACCTCAGTTCGGAGGAGAAGGGGAGGTGACAGTTAACGTAGTGGGTTAGAAAGTTGGTCTGATAATGGGGTTCCAATCCAGCCAGGTGAGATGGGCAGGGATTGACCTTCGCTCCTGGTGCCTCATGCTAGGCAAATGCATTGGGTTAGATCCAATATCACAGAATTAAAAAATTGAATTTTTCGACCATTTTCAAAAACAGGTTTAACTTGTTTTAATCAAGGCTGAGCGTTTTTAAAGTCACTTACATAGGTTAAAAATTGAATAAAATCTTCCTTTATATATGCGGCATTCGACGTTGATTTTACACAAACATGAATAACGTTGTTTTGAGTTATAACGACGATTGACTCGCGAGAAGCAAGCACGACTGATCCTTTCGCGTCAGACGGTGGAATCACTTAGCCACGTCGTTATCACGTCTCTTTAAATCAGATTCATAAATAGTGCATTTTCGATATCGGGGCGTCGTTTAGAGCGTGGGGAAATATGTGACGGTACATCGTCGTAGACAAAGCACCACCACCGAGACGACGCAGCGTGCCAAGACGAAGCACCCGCCCTAGACGACGCACCGCGCCAAATCGTCATACCGCCCTACCTTACGCATATCCCTGTACTACGCAGCACCCCGAGATATGCGCAGTCCTGGACGAAGCACCGCATCGAAACGGTCGTTGTATCATCATTGAAATCCAGGGAATGTCTGCTTCGATGAGTTTATATCCAAACATATTCGCTTAAAAAAGAATTTTTTTTTTTTGCATTTATTTTTTATGGCATTTTAATTATTTTTCAACGATGGAGAAGTCTATTCATAAAGCGCACGTGTTTGTTTTAGGTCTGCAGATATCCATGTGTTTACAAGTTATCCATAGGAACGCTTTGAAAGGTGTGACGTGTATAGTCCAGCCGCTGGAAGATATCGTGTCCGAGATCACGTATTATCGTAAGGGAGACCTGTCCTATGGCTTCATCACAGACGCCCAGATGAGGGTCATGACTCACCCACTGCTGGCTAACCCCAGTGACGTGTCGTATGACGTCAGCTTCATACATATATCCACTTTAGAAGCCGGTGGAAGCATTGACAGGCTGTTTGAGAAAATGGCAAGGTGAGTTCTTGTGCACCCTAAAGAATCGCATTAATGTTCAAAAAGAGGGTAGAAAAAGAAAAAAAAAACAAACAAAAACGTCGTCAGTTTCTTACATATCTTGTGTGCACAAAAACGCACTCGGAATTGGTAGCAATTGTTAAATATTTTTTGTAGGGGGGAAAACGGCAGTATGACCATAACATCAAAACGGGTAATAGCGCGCGGTGATGTGCAAACGGAAGGCGTCAGCTCCAAGAGCGTCCTCTCCGATTACTTCTTTTACCCGGTAGGTTGGGGTTGGGGGTGTGACGTCACTTTATTAGTGCATTTGAGAGTGAAACTTTTAACTGGAACTGAAACAGCTGAAGCTTTTCTTGAACTGAAACCAAAGACTGTTTGTTGAACTGAGAGTTAAAACTCACGCCCGCCCGCCCCCCCCCCTCGAAAACCACTTTACTGGATCCTTGACAGCCGCCCTCATTTCATCTAATTGTTTGCATCCAATTGTCCCTAGTCCTGCCCTCTCCACCCCCCTCCCCGCTCCCCTGCCTCAACTTCCATATGACCAGCAGTGACAAATTTCTCGATCATTGTCTTCACTTTTTTCTTTGTTTTGTTTTGTTTTCTTGTAGATCGCATACACAGACTTTAGCCTCTGTATCGTAAATGCCAGGGGTGCGACATTATCACTGGTATCCAGTAGTAACTGGCAGACTCCAGATGGCTATCCGGATTTTCTGTACCACAAAGCACTGGATCCGACGGAAGAACGACAGATAGGCAAGGCTTCTACTAGTGTAGCCCTCTGCAGTAAGTTCCGCATTTTAATTTCTGAAAAAATCGCCACTCTAAAAACTCCGTAATATCCATTTAGCATATTTGGGCGTGAAATATCTACCCCAGGAATGCATCTGAGTGGCAGCTCTCCACCAGCCAAGATGTGCAAGGAGATTGAGGCCATTTGTGGTATATCTCCACCAATCAATTTGAGCTGTGCAATAAAACGGAGGCCATTTGTGGTATGTCTCCACAAATCTATCTTGAGATGTACAATTAGATGGATCTCATTTGTGGTATAAATCCACCAATCAATTTGAGATATGCAAGGAGATCGGGCCCATTTGTGGTATATCGTCGTAAAAAATACAAGTCCATCTTTCCTTAAACAAACACTTCTCCACAGAATATTTGCTTAAGTTACGTTTGTTTATTTAAATAATAACAGGATACAAACTAACAGTTTTTTTTATAAATAATCTTACTTGACCAAAAATAAATAAACAAATTCTACTGTCATTAACTCAACAGTTAATAAAATTACTCATGTCAATAACTTGTCAATAATTTGTGAATAATCAATAATATGTGCATACCACATTGCTGGTGTTATTGCAGTTTATTCTTTTTATATCTTTTGTAAACAAAAAAAAATGTAATGAATAATATCAGCAAATAACTTACCATATAACAATTATACTTTAAAATCAATAGCTTAATTAAAAATTAAATGAATAGTATCAATAAATGAGTGATCACAGTGTAAGAATTATATTTTGAAATAATAATAATAATAATAATAATAATAATAATAATAATAATAATAATAATAATAATAATAATAAAACTTGATGCGTTTTAGACAGCGGAGCGGTGAAGCTTGCAGCAAGAGCATTCACAAACCAATTGGAATATTTAGTAAAAAATGAAACTGCAAATGATTTAATTCGATACAAACGGTATTTCACCGGCCAATCAGAAGACACGTTATTCAAGGTAAAAAACTTCTCTTGAAATGTTTGGTCTACACTCTTTGTCTTGTAAACTTTTTTTTCACCACAGAATGAATCAGCCAATCAAAGCTTAAATGGCGTGTAAAGATTTGCATATCACATATATTTGGTTATAGGACAATTAAAAGCTGTTGAAATTTTCTTATGCTAACTTCAATTTCCGGTGTTATTTGAACGTGGCTCAAATTCTCACTCAAAATAAAAATTCAATCAAATTCTCTATTAATTTAAACTTAAAGTTTCAATTAGCCTTGACTCAGGGTCACTTTGAGCCAGCGTGGAAATGGCTTAAGCTCAAGCGAGGTTCAGTAAGAAGTAAATAAAAGTTTGTTTCTAGCCAAATATTCTGTATGTTCGAAATCTTTTCTTCACAACTTGAAATTATACAAGCAAAAATTCCTCTCGCAACACAAGCAAAAAGGGTCTTACAGTCAACAATCTTCGATTTGAAAGCACTCAAGCTAACAGTGAGAGCATATAGCTCAAGTGAGCTTGAACCTCAAAGTGAGCCAAGTTATCGAATACAAACGAGGCTAAAGTGACGTTTTTGATGACATGGTCCTACTAACATGACGTTTTTGGTGACGTGACCCTGCTAGCATGACGGTTTTGGTGAAATAATCGCGACAACAAGACGTTTTCTAGGACATGAACCATTGTAACGTGAGGTTCCTGGCAAAATGAACCTCTTGACATATTACACCTAAAACGTTGTACACCGAGTCTGATAACGCCAACGTGATCAGGCCAGCTAAGCGCTGACATCTGTCAAGACCTATCTGTTATGTAGAAACAACAAAGTGGATGGATATTTTAAAAAGTAGTTCTTCCCTGTTGTGAGTACTATTTTCGCGGAATCACCAGTGAGTCTGTAGGATTACCGCAAAAAAGGTGTTATATAGAACAGACCGGACGCGTTGGCTGTTGAAAAACAACGGGCCAACATTGTCACCCACAGAATCTTAGCCGGCTTGCGCCAAAAATGTTTACAGCAATTTGATCTAGTTTACGGTATCGTTTTTTTTGGTAGCCAACGGTAAGGGAGATAGTCGCAGTTACGAATCGCCTGAACACTATCTTCAAGTCAAGGACTGCGTACCAAGATAGTGTGATATGGCGGTACTTCGGAGCAGACTTGGGTGTCATCATAATGTACCCAGGCATAGAGCTACCCAAACTGTTTGATCCAACTATAAGGACTTGGTAATTTTTTTTTGGCTATTTCTTCTAAAAATTAGAAGTGAAAAAGGTGAAAAAGGGCCAGTATTTAAAAGATTGGGAAAGGTTTTTAACCCAGTCGACTTTGTCGGACTGGGGTTAGTCGTATCACTACAGGGGGCTTCAATGTATGTGCGTATGTTAAACTTTTTCTTTAAAATGCTACTCCTCCCACAGTTTTGCTCCAATCGTCTTCATATTATGCAGGAGTGTTCCCTGGGTGGTCGCCCACCTGGCTATTACTTTTTTTGACGATTGACGAAAAACGAACAAAATGGCGGCACTTTTTGTGCCTGTTTTGACCCATTTACACAGGGATGTTACGCAGGGATGTTCACCAGGGGTTCGCCTACCAGGCTATTATTAATTTTTTGCGGTTCACCAAAAACTGCCGAAATGGCCGAACTTTGAAGTTTGGCAAAAACTGGAAAAAATGGTAGTAAATAACTGAATTGTCAAACATTCATTTCTCTCAGTCTTTTTCAAATAGTTCTAAAATTTTAATCGAAAGTTTCATAGGTGCTTCTCCACCTGGACTTTTTTTTCGCAAATGACAAAAAAAAATAAAAATTCCGAAATGGTGGAATTTAAAAAAAATGTAAAATTGTGTAAATGTCGGTAAATATGTGAATCGTCAAAACTCAACCTCTCCAACATCCCTTTTCGGGTAGCTTCCGCTTGGGGGAAACTCGTTTTTGTGTATTAAAATTCTGAAAAATTTACATTCAGAAACAAAGTTCTTCATTTTTTGGCCTAACAGTAATCGTTTCAGAGTTATTCTCTTTTTCCTTGTATGGTAACTCGGCTGGGTCATGTCCTTGGACATGCTTATTTTTTAACTCGTCCTACCCGTGGAAAAGAATTAAGAATTAAATATTGATGAGCTGTGTCGTACACTTCATGGCAAAGTAAGTCAAGTAATAGTCAAGTTTCATTGGTACCAAACATGGGTTTGAAACTCTTCTGTGTCAGGTACAAAAGAGCATTGGCGTCTCCATCCAAAGTCACCTTGACAACGCCGTACGTGGACGCAGGCGGGGCAGGCACCGTGTTGTCGATCGCGAAGGCCATCTATGATGGAAGGCAGGGCTGCACAGCTATTTTTATCTTCATCATGATCATAATGATGATGATGATGATGATGATTATCATCATCATCATCATCATCATCATCATCTCCGACATTATTATTATTATTATTATTATTATTATTATTATTATTATTATTATTATTAGAGTTTAAACGTGGCTTTGAGTTATCTAATATCAAAGTCAAAGATAAACTGGAAAACCACCCATACCTACTTTTTTCTTATGTGTTTATTTCTTTGACCGTGCTTTTTCCGTTTTTTTTTCACATATATATTGCCTAGCTTTTTTCAAAACATACCCTTTAGCACGTTTTCTGTTTTGCCTACCAAACAGTCATAAATGTCCAGTTAAAGGCGATTTCTAGTTTTTAAATGTAGTAACAATTTTACCACATACATTGTGTGCTACACGTTCGGCGCGAGGCACGTGTAACATAGATCACGTGGTATTTACGTCACGTGTCGGATTGGATCACGTGCATTATATGTTTCGACCAATCGCTGCGTTGCTCTTGCAGCACTGCTGGCAGCAGACGCGCTGATTCGCTGGTGATGGGCGTGATGAGCATTGACCTTTCATTTACCTTCACTTATTACGTCATCACTGATGGCATAGAGGCGTGCGCCAACTATGAGTAAGTAAATATCTCAGGGACTATTTCTAATGATATATCGATTCTACCATGTCGGCTTAAAAGCTCGCCTATAGTATTAGCTGGTCTGTATCTTGGATTACACTACATTGGCACTTTTTAGGGATTGTTTTTTTTTCTATTTTAAGGCTTGACACATTACTACATTCATATACAGCGAAGTAAATCTGTAGAATGCCTCAAACTCAAATTCGCGCTCAAACTCAAAATTTGAGCCGGTTCTGCTTATTCAGTGAATGAGAGTTAAGCTCAAAATGAGTCTATACTCAGACTCAATTTGAGCCAGTAGAGGTGGTTTAAAACTAGACCGAATTTCGCTACTCGTAGCAAAATGGCACCCACTTGCAATGGTACAATCTATCTGGTCAAAGACACATTTTTCAGTGTTTCCACAGAATTGTCAGCTTTCGAATTATTATCTTGAACGAGGACATCGAAGTAAATATAATGTAGTTTCAAATAATCAAATTCAGTTTTCTAACCGTTTTTGAGATAATGGTCAACTTCCGGTTTTTGACCTTGACCATGACGGAGGAGGTCAAGATCACCGACGTACCTCTTATATAACGTCTTTTAGACCCAAAAGGTAAAAAAATAAGCTTAAAATCACTTTATCTCTAACCGTTTTCGAGATAATGGTCAGCTTCCGGTTTTTGACCTTGACCATGACGGAGAAGGTCAAGGTCACCGCGGTACCTCTTACATAACGTCTTTTAGGCCCAAAGGGTAGAAAATAAGCTCAAAATCGCCAACCTTTTTCGAGATAATGGACAATTTTTCGTCTAACGGATTTCAATATACAAAGGTCACGTGATCTTGACCTTGACACTGAATGCTTTTGTCCATGTCGCTACTGTCTACTGACACCGTACACGTGTTGAAACAAGGATTTGGGCGCTATTTCTAGCAATTTTTCGTGATCGAATAGGTTTTTGAAAAAATATTTTGACCTCAATATGACCTTGATCTTGAAGTTAAAAAAATTGCGGATTTCACGACAAATCATCACCCTTTATGTCTCTGCCAAATGCCGTCTTTCTACTACAAACCGTGTAGGAGGAGTTTTCTGGAAACCACCTGAGGTAAAAAAATTGACTTCAATTTGACCTTGACCTTGAAGGTCAAGGTAAAAAAAATTTGCAGATTTCACGACATCTCATCACCCTCTATCTCTGTGTTAAATTTCATCGTCCTACGTCAAATGACGTAGGAGGAGTTTTCTGGAAACCTCCGAGACGAAAAAAAACAAAAAAAAAAACAAAAAAAGGAAGGAATCAAGAGCTAGAATTCTTAGCAAAGCATACCCATTTGCCAGCTATGTTTGCAAGTGGGAATTAGGTTCTCTAAGAAGCTAGTCACATTTTGTTGGGACTACACTTCGCTGCTTTATGTTACACAAACAAACATGACCACCCCCTCCCTCCTCCCCCAACCGCCTGGCCAAGAGTAAACAAAAAGTCTCTAACTGAACACAGTGTTCGAGGTGGTATATATCAAACTCGTAATTTCAGCAAACGGTCAAGTGAATATGAAACTCAAATTTCAAGCTTATTTTGAGTGTGAGCCAAGTTATTGAATTTGAGTGTGAGCCAAGTTATTGAATTTGAGTGTGAGCCAAGTTATTGAATTTGAGTGTGAGCCAAGTTATTGTATTTGAGTGTGAGCCAAGTTATTGAATTTGAGTGTGAGCCAAGTTATTGAATTTGAGTGTGAGCCAAGTTATTGAATTTGAGTGTGAGCCAAGTTATTGAATTTGAGTGTGAGCCAAGTTATTGAATGCGTACGCAGGTTTATCTCATTCACGAACAAGGTTTAATTTTGCGAAAATTTAATCTTATATCAATGCAAGAAAGACTAAGCTAACAGAAAGCACCGATCGGTTTTATTCAGATTGACAAAACTTCGATTTCTGATTTCCTTTTTTTTACTCAGTGCGACAGAAAAATCTTTTTAATGGAACTTTTAAGATCAGTGCAGTTTCGTTCCATTCTGCTTAGATTTTATGTCACATTTTATGCTACGTTTTGTGATATTGTTTGTTATATTTGACGTTATATTGACGTTACATTTGATCTCACACTTCATGTTAATATTTGATGTTACGTTTGGCAGCTGTTTCGTGCTAGACCAAGCAGGCTTTATAGTAGTCCATAAAGACTGGCTGGAAACGCAGGCAGCGGTTGTTTCGAATGTGCATATGACGTCATACGAGGAGAAGATAGCGGCGAGACTAGGGGAGGAAAACATCTGGAGACACTCCTCGTGTATCAACATAGAAAATGTCCGCGAGCAGCAATTTGGAAAGGTTCCTGTTATTAAACTACATTTTTTTATTCTTAAGTTATCATTTTTAAGGTTCTTTTTGTTGTTGTTGTTGTTGTTGTTGTTGTTGTTGTTCCGTTTTACATGTGAAGAAGTAGGCAATAATTGTTGACGATAACACAAGGCCCAGTTACGGATTACCACAAATGAAAAGGCGGACTGCAGTCACTATATTTGGACTGAGATTGAGAAAAATCAGACCAGAATTGTAAGGCTGCCTCTTTTAAAGGGCTTTTCAGGGCTGTTATAAAAGAAGTAATGCATTTTATTTCAAAGTCCATTGCGGACAGCTGCTTCACCAAATCAACAGATTTGTGTATGCGCTTTTTTCCAGATCGTCTTGGCTGGATCACATGTTGAAGATTGGTTTGAAATTCATGAAATTTCTGGCACTAATATCTTTTTAGTGGTTAAGAAAAGCATAAGTTTGGAGCCTCTGTCTTGTGACTGCCCAGTGCCTCGGGGATCGCCGGTAAGTCGCTTGGGTTGCCATGGATACAGGAGGTTTGGATTTACCCAAGGGGGTTGCGGAGGAAGGGGGGTGGATTCTGGGATTCTTGTTCTCACCCATGAGGTTTGGTCCATGGGATGGGGGTGGGGGTACCCATTTGTCACAATGTAATTTTTATTTCTTATTATTTAACACATTTATATTGTGTTTTTATTGAGATGGTGTGGCTGGCATAAAATTAACACAAATTAAGTAAGAGTTATTTAAGCCAAAATATGCATACCACTCCACAAGCCTTTAGTTGGAGTAGTTCCCAGTGCTCTTTAGCTAACGGGGGACCCAAATACTGAACACCTATAGAGCAGTTCCCAATACCCATTGCAACGTTCCATCAACGTTCACACCCGAAGTCAGATCAACGTCGAGTATTTGGTATTTTTATTAGAAAAATATAAACGTCTACCTGCCAACGTTGACTAGACGTCGTTAAGGCTGTAAATGGGAGTCGGGGCAATGTCTGTTTACCAACGTTATGAAGACGTTGGGAAGGCGACGTTGGGAGAATATTGATCTAGCAAACCAGTTATAGAGTGATCATGCCTCCGTCTCAACAACCGTATCCTGGAGTCATCCGTATGAAGTAGGTTTCCACGAATATATTCCCCGACATCTGTTCAGCATTGTAGCCAAGACCTTGTTAGATGTCGAATAAAGTTGGGTTTGCTTATGACCAAAACAACGTTGCTTATCCAACGTCTAATCAGCGCTGTACCAAAGACGTTCTTAAGACGTTGGTCTATGGTTGTGACCAATCACATGCTGTGGTTTAGTAGGATGGGCGACGCTGGGTAGACGTTAGAATATGTCCTGGGCACAGCAACTGACTGAGAAATTACGTAACTAAGAGCACCATTCCTGGGGTGATCCCATAGTTTGGGGTCTGCATTAAAAATGTGCCCAAGACGAGGCTATTGAAACGTGGTCCTGCTTGTTAGGTGGTCCTATTTGTGGGTTGGTCCTATTTGTGAGGTGGTTCTATTTGTGAGGTGGTCCTATTTGTGAGGTGGTCCTATTTGTGGGTTGGTCCTATTTGTGATGTGGTCCTATTTGTGATGTGGTCGTATTTGTGAGGTGGTCCTGCTTGTGAGGTGGTCCTGTTTGTGGAATGGTCCTTCCCAGGGTTCCCCGTGCTTTAGATTACAAAAGTAATTACAAGAATTATTTAAAAAAATTCAAGCCATTAAAATGTGAGGTGAGTAGTTTTTTTTAAAGCATGACTAACTATGTCGTCACAGTTTGGGGTCTATCGGTGCTCATCGTCGTTCGAGTGCAGCTGTCCTTGCTACCAGAGTACCAACCTCTACAGTTACTGTCCCGGCGTCTACACTCTCAGATCGTAAGTGTACTTATAGTGTACTTATAGTGTACTTATAGTGTACTTATAGTGTACTTATAGTGTACTTATAGTGTACTTATAGTGTACTTATAGTGTACTTATAGTGTACTTATAGTGTACTTATAGTGTACTTATATTCATGTGTTTTACAGTATTTTGATTTAGGCTGACCCCAACCTTGTGCACAACTGAAGTACTGGGAATAATGGAACAAATAAATAAATAAATAAATAAATAATAAATAAATAAATAAATAATAAATAAATAATAAAAATTAATAATAATAATAATAATAATAATAATAATAATAATAATAATAATAATAATAATAATAATAGGAATGACGTAGTAACGATAAAAGGAAATCACTAGGCAACTTCCTGGAAAATTCCGAAAATGTTTATATTTTTCAAAATAAGCACTGCCAGCATCTGATGCGTGTAGAGTGGACGATTAACCACTTAATCATATAAAAACAATGTATTTTAGCACAATGTGGACCATATCGCATGGATATTTCCCAAATTGATGAGGTTTTTTTTTTTAAGTCCAGAAATAATAGTATATTCAGCTGATGTTGGTCTTCTTCTAATAATTTCACGTATGTTGTTGATTGACAGTGACGACCCGCCCCCATGCACACCACCAATCCCCAGCATAGATTGGGGCGACATCGCCATACGTGACGCGGCCCTCATACCAAACCTCGAGCCTTGCCATAACTACCGGTGCCAGGAGAAGCTGACCGAGCTGTAAGTCTGTCACTGAGCACATGTGGATGAGGACTGATGCGTCACTGAGCACGTGTGGATGAGGACTGATGCCTCATTGAGCACGTGTGGGTGAGGGCTGATGCTTCATTGAGCACGTGTGGTTGAGGGCTGATGCCTCATTGGGCACGTGTGGGTGAGGGCTGATGCGTCAATGAGCACGTGTGGGTGAGGACTGATGCGTCACTGAGCACGTGTGGATGGGGACTGATGCCTCATTGAGCACGTGTGGGTGAGGGCTGATGCCTCACTGAGCACGTGTGGATGAGGACTGATGCCTCATTGTGCACGTGTGGATGAGGACTGATGCATCACTGAGCACGTGTGGGTGAGGGCTGAAGCGCCACTGAGCACGTGTGGATGAGGACTGATGCCTCATTGAGCACACGTGGGTGAGGACTGATGCCTCATTGGGCACGTGTGGGTGAGGGCTGATGCGTCAATGAGCACGTGTGGGTGAGGACTGATGCTTCACTGAGCACGTGTGGATGGGGACTGATGCCTCATTGAGCACGTGTGGGTGAGGGCTCATGCCTCACTGAGTACGTGTGGATGAGGACTGATGCCTCATTGAGCACGTGTGGATGAGGACTGAAGCGCCACTGAGCACGTGTGGATGAGGACTGATGCCTCATTGTGCACGTGTGGGTGAGGGCTGATGCGTCAATGAGCACGTGTGGGTGAGGACTGAAGCGCCACTGAGTACGTGTGGATGAGGACTGATGCCTCATTGAGCACGAGTGGATGAGGACTGAAGCGCCACTGAGTACGTGTGGATGAGGACTGATGCCTCATTGAGCACGTGTGGATGAGGACTGATGCCTCATTGTGCACGTGTGGATGAGGACTGAAGCGCCACTGAGTGCGTGTGGATGAGGACTGATGCCTCATTGAGCACGTGTGGATGAGGACTGATGCCTCATTGAGCACGTGTGGATGAGGACTGATGCCTCACTGAGCACGTGTGGTTGAGGGCTGATGCCTCATTGAGCACGTGTGGGTGAGGGCTGAAGCGCCACTGAGCACGTGTGGATGAGGACTGATGCCTCATTGTGCACGTGTGGATGAGGACTGAAGCGCCACTGAGTGCGTGTGGATGAGGACTGATGCCTCATTGAGCACGTGTGGATGAGGGCTGAAGCGCCACTGAGCACGTGTGGATGAGGACTGATGCCTCATTGTGCACGTGTGGATGAGGACTGAAGCGCCACTGAGTACGTGTGGATGAGGACTGATGCCTCATTGAGCACGTGTGGATGAGGACTGATGCCTCATTGAGCACGTGTGGATGAGGACTGAAGCGCCACTGAGCACGTGTGGATGAGGACTGATGCCTCATTGTACACGTGTGGATGAGGACTGAAGCGCCACTGAGTACGTGTGGATGAGGACTGATGCCTCATTGAGCACGTGTGGATGAGGACTGAAGCGCCACTGAGCACGTGTGGATGAGGACTGATGCCTCATTGTGCACGTGTGGATGAGGACTGATGCCTCATTGAGCACGTGTGGATGAGGGCTGAAGCGCCACTGAGCACGTGTGGATGAGGACTGATGCCTCATTGTGCACGTGTGGATGAGGACTGATGCCTCATTGAGTACGTGTGGATGAGGGCTGAAGCGCCACTGAGCACGTGTGGATGAGGACTGATGCCTCATTGAGCACGTGTGGGTGAGGGCTGATGCTTCACTGAGCACGTGTGGTTGAGGGCTGATGCCTCATTGAGCACGTGTGGGTGGGGCTGATGCTTCATTGATCTCGTGTGCTTGAGGACTGATGCCTCATTGAGCACGTGTGGATGAGGACTGATGCCTCACTGAGCATGTGTGGTTGAGGGCTGATGCCTCATTGAGCACGTGTGGGTGAGGGCTGAAGCGCCACTGAGCACGTGTGGATGAAGACTGATGCCTCATTGAGCACGTGTGGGTGAGGGCTGAAGCGCCACTGAGCACGTGTGGATGAGGGCTGATGCCTCATTGAGCACGTGTGGGTGAGGACTGATGCCTCATTGGGCACGTGTGGGTGAGGGCTGATGCTTCACTGAGCATGCGCAGATGATGAGTGATGCCTCACTTTGCATGCACAATAAAATGCAGACGATACATGATTCCACATTACTTTTCTGCGGACCAACATATGTTATCTGGTTATTAAATACCATTGAAACAATAGAAAATAGTGCATAGGTCAAGTACATTCAAGGAAGGGCCATTCGTGAAATGCGATTTGTTGTGGTAATGCTGTAGCGACTTCCCGGGAGCGGGAGGGGGGGGGGGGGGTTGGAGGGAGTGGAGGGGGGGGGAGGACTCAAGAAGTGATCAATGCATTACTTTGTAACTGGAACTATAAATAATGTTAATATTTTTCTCCAGCGATTGTGCGATGACGCTGACGTGTCGATGGTGTGTGGCGGCGAGGGATGAGTGTGACGTCAGCCCCGTACCCTCCTGCCATACCGACAGCCACTGCACTGCCCAGCAGGGTAACCCGCTTCACGTCGTCATACACAACCCCCCCCCCCCCACCCCCCGTCTCCTCCTCCCAGACACACACACACTCTCTCACTACAAAGAGCGAATGCATTGCCTTTTATATCATGTATTTTTACATGATATGAAACAACATCACATGATATGGAATGATAATAACTAGACTGGGTACGATAGCACTTTTCATACACTGAAAGAAAACATGCAAAATCGCTTCAATATTTTTGTGCCGAATTTTTGCACTTAAACTATTAATATCTGCGTCATGTTTTCTTTATATAATGGCCAAGGACAATGAAAACTGAATGTAGAACGTCTGTTGGCATTGCACATCATATCGTAAACCGCTATATTTTTCTTTGTCCTCATAAAAACATAACGTTCTGCAGCGGCGACCTTTGACCCGTCAAGATGCAGGACAACTGCACGTCCGAAGTCCGGATCCGGCAATGGTGACAAGGAGAAGGATTCTCCAGAGAGCGGAAGTAAGTCTTGTTTATGTTTTAATGCGCAGTTTATTTTATCCTTTGTACGGAAAAACTGAATAGCAACAATTTGATCTTGATCTTAACCGCAGCATTAAAATTGGTTGTAAATTGGTAACGGTTGGTTGCGACCATATACCAACGTCTCATGAACGTCTTTTACACAAAGATGGATAGATGTTTCACAAGTAACGTTGTTAAGACGTTGTTTTGGACGCAAATTTTTCCGACGTCTACTGAACGTCTTTGGTGCAACGCTGAATAGACGTCGGAAAAAAAATCGACTTTGCATTGGTCGAATAATCGACGTGGTATAGACGTTCTGGTCACAACCAAACAACTACCTCTTCATATAATCTTTCAGTGGAAATAGAATAAATGACAGATTGCTTCGAAAATTGACCACATTGAGAACGTTTAAATTTGGGAATTTTAGGAGTGTGCAAGTTTTTACTTTAAAAAAATGTTAATAAGCCTTGACGTCATACGTATCTTTCGGTATCGGATGACCGAAGGGTGGGGGCACTTTGAAGGAGGATTGACACATGACACATGATTACCACTGTCTTGATATTAAAATTTCCACGACGTCTGTACAACGTTGCTCTCCCAACGTCTGTACAACGTCGAGAGACAGACGTTGTTTACACATCCATTTGCAACCTACTCACAACGATAATCGAAGTTTATCAAATGTCGTCAGGTAGACATTTCAATTTCTATAATGAACCAGACCTAGACGTTGATCTGACGTCGGCAGGGACGTCTCTCCAGCGGTAAGGGAACGTCACAATGTTTACTGAGTAGTACACGATTAGTAAACACCACACCAAACTTGAAGAATACCCTGCTTCTTTTTCGACGAATCAGCGTTGGATCTCATGTAACTGTATCATGCGATCATGTGTGTTGTTGATTAGGATAACTACGGTCATGATTGGCACATGCTACAGGTTCATTCCCGGTGTGGGCTATCGCCATTGTAGCTACGGTCATGATTGGCACATGTTACAGGTTCATTTCCGGTGTGGGCTATCGCCATCGTAGCTACGGTCATGATTGGCACATGTTACAGGTTCATTTCCGGTGTGGGCTATCGCCATCGTAGCTACGGTCATGATTGTCACATGTTACAGGTTCATTTCCGGTGTGGGCTATCGCCATCGTAGCTACGGTCATGATTGGCACATGTTACAGGTTCATTTCCGGTGTGGGCTATCGCCATCGTAGCTACGGTCATGATTGGCACATGCTACAGGTTCATTTCCGGTGTGGGCTATCGCCATTGTAGCTACGGTCATGATTGGCACATGTTACAGGTTCATTTGCGGTGTGGGCCATCGCCATCGTAGCTACGGTCATGATTGGCACATGTTACAGGTTCATTTCCGGTGTGGGCTATCGCCATCGTAGCTACGGTCATGATTGTCACATGTTACAGGTTCATTTCCGGTGTGGGCTATCGCCATCGTAGCTACGGTCATGATTGGCACATGTTACAGGTTCATTTCCGGTGTGGGCTATCGCCATCGTAGCTACGGTCATGATTGGCACATGTTACAGGTTCATTTCCGGTGTGGGCTATCGCCATTGTAGCTACGGTCATGATTGGCACATGTTACAGGTTCATTTCCGGTGTGGGCTATCGCCATCGTAGCTACGGTCATGATTGGCACATGTTACAGGTTCATTTCCGGTGTGGGCTATCACCATTGTAGCTACGGTCATGATTGGCACATGTTACAGGTTCATTTCCGGTGTGGGCTATCACCATTGTAGCTACGGTCATGATTGGCACATGTTACAGGTTCATTTCCGGTGTGGGCTATCGCCATTGTAGCCGCCGCTGCAGTGCTTGTCGTGGCCGTGGTGGTCATGGCTTTGTGTCTGTGGCGCTGCTACCGCAAGAAAAGCCACAGCCCTGTGAGGAGAGCCGATGAAGACCCTTACGCCCGCATCCCCTCCATCGCACTGGCGCAGTGCATCGAGCTGCCGAGCAAGGCCTCAGGCAAGACGAAGACGTCGCTATACCAGCGCCGACATCAGATGAACAACAAGTACGCGCCTGACCCTATGCGACGTGGCAATAGCGTCGATAACGGTACCTATCTGTCACAGATTCAGGCCGGCGCTGCGTGCGCCGTCGCCCCCGGTGCGCCACAGGGCTACGCGATGCCACCACCCTCCTATGAAGGCGGCGTTCCGAATGCATCAACGAAGAAAAAACACATCGATCGGGTGTCGTATGAAGTTCCGGTGTCGAGCCTTACGCGCCCCTCCGATGAGACGACAAAAGAAACAGATATGTGAGGAAGTGATGAGCTGAGGAAGAAGCAAGCAGATAAGACTCTTACTGGCAGACAACTCTCGCTTGCTGTGTCGATGAATGCTTCCATTTCATTCCTAATACCTATGTAACTCTAATTATGTATGTTCCCATGTATTTCATATAAACTGACTTTAGAGCTGAATTTACCACCCCCAGCACCCCCCCCCCCCCCCAACAAAAAAGGAAAGAAAATTGACTCCGGAAAGGGAATGCTTGTTTTGCTTCTATGTTTATTTTGCTAAGCTTAAAGATTAGGAACGAAAGAATGGAACCTCATCCCCAGCTCCCTCCCCCCTTCTCCCCACACAACTCCTATCCAAAAACAGATGAACTTTGTGTATAGCACCTTTTTGCAAGACACTCGCCATCTGTGTTATACTGGCATTTTACGTGTCACTCTCCCTGTCCCCCTTTCCACTGCCCCCCCCCCCACCCCTGAAAGGAAAGAAAGATGCATCTTATTGTAGTTTCACTTTACTTCGGTAATGTACATCAGCCATGAGGACACTAATGCACCGTTTAGTAGTTTCGTTTTCGTTTTCTTCCATCATGTACGCCAGATACGGGGACGCCTTTGCACCTTATAATGGTTTCACTTTCTTCCGTCATGTATATCAGCCACATGGACACTGATGCAGCTTATAGTGGTTTCGTTTTCTTCCATCATGTACGTCAGTTACAGGGACGCTTTTTCACCTTATAGTGGTTTCGTTTTCTCCCTTCGTGCATATCTACAGAATGCCGTTTAATGCTTATTTTTGGTATCACAATATAATTAAAGATATCTATAAATCAATGTAGATCTGAGCAATTTATATTTTGCTATCAATGATTGAATTTTAGATGGCAAAAATTTATTTTTGAGATAAAAAAATCGATTTTACAAAGTTAACAAATTTTAAGGGAGACACACATTTACGTAATATATATCGAATCGTCAATTAAATTTTGGAGATCAAAACTTGAATTATTGAGATCGATAATAACAACACAATTTTCGATCTCAAGAATTGTTTCTTTTTTTGTACAGTAAAAATTTTAAAGAAAGATTCTGTATGCAAGGACCAGTCATTATTTGTTTACAGATGTGTGTTTTTAATTTTCATTTAAAAAACAGTGATATTTTGATATAAAAACTCAATTTTTGAAATAAAAAAATACAAATTAAAAAAGCATCATTCTGAAATAATGATATCTGAAATAAATTCTTGATATCAATAAAAGGAAAATGAATCATTGAGCTCAAAATTGATATTTTGCTCTCACGTATCTCATTTTTGCTATCAAGAATTGAATTTTTAAATCTCAAAAATCAATTTCAAATATTCTTAAATCATTTTTGATATCAATAAATATTTCTTGATGTCTCTAAATATTTATTGATATTAAAAATTATTTTTTTTTTGTGATCAAGAAATACATTTAGAGATATCAAAAATACAATTACAGATAGTAAAAATTAATTCTTGATATCAAAAACCCGATTTTTGAGATCAAAGATTAATTCTTGAGATCAATAATTCCCTAATAAATGTGAAAATGGCATTCCAAACATATCAGATACGGGCACACTGATGCACCCTATAATGGTTTCGTTTTCTTCTGTCATGTACAGCAGTTAGTGGGCACTACATATATATAGAGGGGGGAGAGAGAGGGAGATGGAGAGAGAGAGAGAGAGAGAGAGAGAGAGAGAGAGAGAGAGAGAGAGAGAGAGAGAGAGAGAGAGAGAGAGAGAGAGAGGGTGAGAGATAGACTTTTAGGTTTAGCGTAGATTACATTGATGTTTTTGCATGTTCCTCGTTTCATTACAACAGGCCATGTACATAGATGGATAACGCTTATATGGGTTATACTACTTTAACAAGACAAAATCTAAAATAGAGCGCATTATTAGAAATTCCAATTCGACTTGTAACAGAATTTTTCTAAGCAAGACAAAGAACAGAAATACAAGCAATAACAAAAACACACGAAACGAAGATCATAAATAGATTTGAATTATTTTGATATTTGAAACTATTCTTTCTGTCATAATTTATATTTGCGATTTTAGTTGCGATTGTTATTGCTTCGAAACAACAGACTTTCTTCAAGGGCAGTACTGTGTATGACCGCCAACAAAAAACCTTGCATTGAAAAAATGACTTGTTTGTTGGTGATATTGTATTGCTAACTTATGCATAATAAACACCCTTAACTTTATGTGAAGAAGGCGTTTTCTTACACAAAAACATTTCTTGCATTATGATATTTGTGATCAGGAAAAATAAAGAGTCAGGCTCACCTTATAATAGATAAACCCGCTATTAAAATGAAAACGAAGAATAACGAAGATATCAATTGTATTTCTAATGGTGAACGGAAACATTACTTCAACTCGTTAAATTTAGTATATTCTGTTAAAAACAATGAGAAAAGATTATTAAATTCAAAGTGATGGGCCGTAAAATGATACACATGCTTGTTAATAGAAATAAGTAGTTGTTTTTTTTACACAGCGAAGTTTGGAGGAATTTTATTTTACCCACTGACTGGAGTTTTTCATCAGCGTTGTACTTGTATCTAAAACTTTACTGCTTCTTCTACTTAGATGCTCCTCTTAAGCAATATACTGTCCACCACTACTACTACTATTATTACTAGTAGCATTACTACTTCTGTTACTTCTACTGTTACTTCTACTACTGCTGCTACTGTTACTACTACTCTGGTCATCTGTGCTAAGAACACTGTTTTATTCATTTATTTTATTTTTCCAAATATGTTATATAAAATCATGCACAAATAATCAAAATACAAATTGATCATTTTTATGGCTGCAACAGATTTTACAATATCATATGTTGCGGTTTATTGGAATCTAGCAAATTACTGATATCCGTTAAAGCTTTATTATACCGTAGCTTATCTAAGGTAAGGAAAGTGATGTGTTTTTCTTGCAAAAAGCATTTTTCCTACTGCAATTCTGTTTTTTTTAAATATCTGATGAATGTATAAAAATACACTTCGCCATGCTTGAGATTACCTTTTTCTATTTTGCCTGATAGACAAATAGTAAATCTTTTTCCATTAGCATTTTCTGGTAGTTCTAATATCTTCATTCTAATATTTAATGTTATAGACTCTGTCGTAGTAAGATTATTGTGGAGTCACCTTTGTAAAAATATCCAGCGCACCATTGAATAGACCATCTGAGCCGGGGATTTTATTTATTCCCATGGATCCTAACGCCTATATAATCTATTCTCTCATAATATTAGAGCTTAAACTTATAATTTCACCATTTCTTTGTCTAGTAGATCGACATTATTGTAACATTTATTCAACAAGTTTCAACACAAAAATCCATGTAAAACAAACGAACGAATAGAAAAAAATATACATTGAGGTGGTACAAATGGCATCATTAATCTTCAAAGCTGTACCCAAATACATAGGATATTTAATTTTTAAGAGTATTCAGACTGGTGATTGATTTCTCAAAAAGAATCACCCATCCTTTCAATGAACCCTAATAAATGTGAGTTTTTAATTTCTAAAACGGATGTCCCTATATATATTTTAAAAATAATTTGAATAGTTTTCCACACTTCATACTGTAATAAATGTGCAAGAATAGCATAAAATAGTAGTAAAATTATAGAATGTTAGTCGCCTTGTCCCATTTTAATGCATACTTTCTTATTCATACCCTATTTAAAATTTCATTGATTACTTTTACCTTGATTATTTTGTAATTTAATGAATAAACTCTTTTTTTTAATATACTCGGATTACAATTTGGTATTTAAGAGACTTTCAGTTGGATCTATTGTGTTGTCTCTATTTGCTTTGGAGAAATCGTTCCACAGCTTGGCTGGATATAATTCCCTACAGGCGGTTTTCTCTCTGCCTTGAGTGATATGATCCAGTTCTTTCTCAGTTGTGGTTCCAGAAGACGCTTTGCCTTCGACAATCGTGTCACTAAATACTCTTCTCATGCATGGAAATAGAACACTGCCATCAACTCGAGTTGTCATTCTTAGAGCTGCGAAAATAGTTTCAAATTTAATAAGTGTAAGATATTTCTCGCAAGTATTCTTGATATTCTTTTTAAAACACATTTAATTACATTTAGTTTTTAATGTGATATCAAGTCAGCACAATTGTTAGAGACTATGAACGTGTTGACACCTCTGATAATATTATCATGTCTCATAATTATCCATATAATTAAACACTTAAAATGGTTAAAATGACATCATCGACAAAAAGACGTTAACCTCCTTGTAGTAATTTAGACGTACTGCCTTTTTTATCAATTTAATATCGGACTTCCTGCTGGTGGGACGGACTATAATTTACTCTCTGTGCACTTGGTTTAGTTGCTCAGATTTTAAATAACAACAGTAGAACAATTAAATAATAACATCCCACAAACTCAAATCAATAAAATTTTATTTGTATGTTGTAGCTGGTGCTGAATGTGGCCAATATACCCAAATGGACAATGAAATTTCTAGCTGCGCAAACTTCTTTTTACAAAATTCTGCATACGATAATTAAGAGGAGGAACAAGTGTTTTATTGGTCACAATATTTTAAAACATATCTCCATACCACCGACGCGCAGTTATTAAGAAATATATTATTCTATACCACAAATAAATAATGTGATGTTTTACAATTACTTAAAACATATTACCTGGTATTAAGCTTAGTAAAAAAGTGAAGATGAGGGCCAGTGATAAGCCGACCGACATGTACATGTACGGGGATATACTGTACAAATATTTAACAACAGTTCTGTGGACAAAGAGGCAAGACATACATGCAGAAAGACTTGTGCATTTTCAAACGTTGCACAAACGCTGTACAAATATTCATCAGTAGTATTGTGGGCAAAGGGCAAGGCAAAAATAAAACAGTCTAAATCAAACACAAATAACACTGCTTTAAATATGAAAAGTTTAGAAATCAACTTTGAATAGAACTTTAGAGCAAAATAGATACATTGTTCAATCACTGTGTTAAGAGCATAGCTACTGTCTTGTAATTCATCATAAGCATTAAATTGATATATAAATAAACTGAATAATAGAGCTATGAAATGAATTCATTGCATACCTCCCAGCGTCTGCCTGTTCTGTTATTGTTTGCGCTGTTGTATTAGCCATCATTTCGTAAAATGGGTCTGAAGTACTCCAATTGCTTACCGCGTCATTAACTGATTGACAGCTGTCATCAATGAGCTGTGGCTTTTGCCAAACAGTGCCTTGAAAAATGCGCCCCATGGCGATCCATATAGTAAAAACGACACCAATGGCGGAACCACAAATACACGCCTAAAGACACATAATAAGTACACTTAGCACAACAGGCACATAATGAGAATAATTAGGACAAAATATTTGAACAGCTTTTTATACTAAAAATGAAATATATCCTGACGAAATGGTTCGAACAAACTTTAGTGATTATCAAATACATAAAATAAAAACATATAAAAGTCGTACCGTCTGACCAGCAAATGCCAAAGTGGCGCTCAGAACAAAGAGGCTCATCGTACCCACGCCTGTCACACTCTTTGCGGTAGAAGTGATCTGTAATTACATTGAAAAAAGCTTTATCTTTTAAATTATTGCATCGATTAAAGACCGTATAAACATTGCCTTGAGATTTCTCCTTGATATTCCAATTTTTATGCTCCCTAACAGGTTCAATAATATTTTCAATTGATAAGATTAACATTAGAGCCAGCTATTGTGTATTGCAATATTTATTACTTTTAGCACCATGTCGAATACACTAATTTGTTTTATAACATGCACTCGTGATAAGATGTTGGAATGTTCTACATGAAAAAGTTTGAAGTCATTTGAATGTGACCGCACCCCGCATCGTATCTGAATACGCGATCGATATTCCAAATGAAGGAACGTAAATCGCATACAGTGCCGTACTCACTATTCTCATCATTTACAATTACACTCTATTAAATCTACGGCGCCAAAAACTAATGGCTTGAGGAAAAGTTCTTTTAGAGTTTAATTATACTTTAGTGATGCTATCTGATTTAAGCTTACTTGCAAAAGAGTTCCTCCTAGATATTCCGCTACAAAGGCACTCCCTAATGTGATCAGTCCTATCCCTACAACTATAAACAAAACAGTTCGGTTAATCGTCTTAACTATCCCGCTTTCTAGTTATTAATATGCTTACTTCTATCCTAATTGAAGGCTATAAAAGCAACCTCTAAAGACGTTTCTTTATGTTTTAATGCCGGTTTTATCTTTCACAACATGCATCTTGCTACTAATACAACATAATATTTAAGCGCTTAGCTTTAATGTTTAAGGAATTGTTTTAGTTTTTGTTCTTGTTTGAACGTGTTTATTGTATTAAGTGTATCGTGAGATACACATTCTGGGGGTATTATTTTAATGTGTATCTAAAATATCTATATGCATAGCTGTTTATATGTTTATGAATGCACCACCTGTAAATTTGAGAATGAGTACTTTTCCGTGTTCACCAATGTGAGCAAGTTTTAGTGAGAAGATCTCAGTCCAGGCTACCGCACACAAGGAATTCAGCATTGATGATACAGTGCTGCAACATGTAAAATCCAATATTTATACAAATGATTTCGTGCAGCACAGAGGGAATTAAGCAATAACGACAGAGTGCCGTATCATACAAGTAACCCAACATCCATATAGGTGTGTTGTTACACCGCAGAAGACAATAAACTGCTGTAACGAGTAAATATCAGGCATTCATACAACATATAGGGAATGCAGCAAGGACGACATAATGCATGGCTGGATCATGTATTACTCGGCATAGACAAAAGTGCATAAATTATACAAGCAATAACATTTGCAGATTTAGATAAATAATTCTTTTAAACAGTAAGCAGAGATAATACATTTAGCATTGTGTCGCAGCGCCTTTGCCTAACTAGTCAACATGCTCATCAGAAATGGTCCAACTTTAAATCTCCCTTACAATTATTCTTTTAAGGTAAATATTTACTTTTGTAACATGTGAACACATTTTGTCAAATTAGTGATACCTTTTAAGTGTGAGAATGAATTCGAGTGTCTTTTATGGAAATTCCACATTCCTACCTTAGGGCTGACGCAGTAATGACGCTTGCAAACAGCCCCGGTATACATGGATAGTTCAACACATCCACAACAAAGTATGGCAAAATCTAAACTAATCAAATCACATAAATAACGCACAGCTCATTTAAAACCTCCTCGATAAAATCATTAATTAATATGAAAATCATTATATCAAGAATCGATATATAGAGGAAACCGCACACGCCCATAATAAAGCAATGCTATTATGGTATCAGTATTTACTTGATGCTAGCAATCGCGGTTTGCCTAACACATTCACGATATAGTAGCGGCAAAATCTTAAAAAACTAGACCGTTTCTCTGCAGAGTCTCAATAAGTTACGCTTGTGATAGTAAACTATACGATTCTAGGACCTAACCAGCTTATATAGGAGAATTTTGCTCAGTCAAAGGAAACGGGTTAGGTATGCCTGGCTATAATAATATTAGTTGTTTTTTGAATTCACTCAGCGGCAAATCGACTACAATTTGGCCGCTTTTGCTGCCACGAAGCGAAAATTATACTTACAACTATCAAAATTACGATACTTCAGAGCTAAAATTACGCCTTTGGAAAAACGTATGTGCAGAATCGGCTCATGATGCCAGTTGCATCAGAAACTATATGAAACACAGCTTTTGGCAAGCTGTGTCCCAGTTAACATTTCGATGTCCATATCACGTCAATGTCGTATTACGACGCCAGCCCAACTGGACCGAGACACTAAGTCAAGTCAAAACCCAAAAATGGCAAAATGAAAAAAGAAAACAGAAGAACTACACTTTTAATCTCTTTAGAAAATATGGGTTGGCAAAAAATATTTATAAAGAATAAAAGAGATACCCGTAAAATCAAATATTCCTAATTTGCAGGCATTTAATTTGTGAATACAACTTCATAAATTTCTACATATACAGTCACTATTTTGCATTCTTGTTAAATACTCTGACGTTTGACATTTCAATAAATATGAAGATGCATAAGTTCTAAAGCAAACTGACTGCATACTGACTTGGTGCTGATAAAAAGTGGTGATAAGAAGTTTTCAATGGAGAGGGGGTATATGTTGTACTGCCTATTACAGGAAATGTGGGTTGTGAAGTGCGCTTTAGGAGCTTAGCAGTGCATTTAACTTCAAATCCTTGTAATTTGGAATTATCTGTATCTTAAAATCAACATTAGATATGCCAAGATAATCAAAATCGTTAAAATGACGTAATAAAGATAACGCAGCTGAAAAGTAGACCAGCACATAATTCTTTGCAATTAAGTAGTCTGATAACCTATTTCACTCCAAAGCTGTAAGTGCAAAAGTTTCGAGATATATATATATATATATCTCCATATAGCCATACTGTCTATACGGTGTAACAGTCTGGAAAATTTGACCATTTATATCAGTACTGTCTACAAAATTTAAATAGCTTAAAGTTAGATATTAATAAATAGTTCGTCTGTTATAAATCACTCTCTTAATGCTATGGTTACTTGATTTGGGGAGGAGATCTGGCCTGATGCTAAGGGATCACATCCCCTCTGGGCATAGTATCGGAACATGACTAGGCCGGCGCATGAAGACAGAACATACCAGAGTACTGTGAATACCTGAGCCACCAGTACTGCCCTGAAAGCAATGTCATATTCAACATAGGCACTGTTATTCACAAAAATAAATAGATCTCGGCGTCTGTGCTTTAATGGGAAATGTCCAAGAACAGCGGCATGCAAGATTGCAAAGTAATATGATATCCATTATAATTTGGACTTCCTGATGTGTGCCGTTCAAACGCAGGAGCATTAATGGGTGTTTAACGCTTACCATTTTAATCTCAGGTGATGTTCTCAGCATGAAAAACTTAAAAGTACATTACTGGACCCTCTACCGCGCAAACAATAGGGTGCTTCACCCTAATGGCATATTTTAGAGTTTCAGTTGCTGTTCAGGATTTAAGTTGAGGCATTGTACCACCACATTACTAGATAGATGTACTAAAGGAACAATCTTCAATAACTATCAGACACTTTCGCAAAATGCTTTTAGTTTTTGTTGTGTTGGCCAAAATCATGTTCGCCAAAAAGATTCAATCAAAGGAATCTTGGAAACATATTGCATACATTTTAGCTTATTCTAGAATTCCCGCATATCACATGCATCGTAGCTTCTCATAGAGTGCCCCTATATAACATATATTTTAACTTTTCAGTGGAGTTCCCGCATATTAGACGTCACCAGATGGAGAAACAGAGCTCTTCAAACTCGTTGCTTGTGATTTACAATGGGATACATTATCCTGATGCTTATTTATCATTGCCCTCGACTACGCAATGGACAAGGTCACGAAGAAGAAATGGGCTTCAGATTGAGACGAAGACTGAACAGCATAGTAGAACCCGAAGTATTGGCAGATATATTCTTCGCTGACGACATCGCTCTGATCTGAACAAATCGAGCAAGCTCAAGAAGTGCTCGTAGGCGGGGTAAAAGCTTCCGTTCCCAGTGTGGGTCTCAAAGTTGATTCGAAGAAGAGCAAGGTCATAGCATATAATCTCAAGAAGTAATCACCAAAACCAAATGATGCCACAACACTGGATGTAGTTGAACAATTTACATACCTTAACTCTCTTATCAGTATCCAGACATCAGAGAACGAACCTTTCTATGAGTGGCATGTAATAAACTGTAGGAGATTTAGTGGTCATCATTATCCAAAAAATTTACGTTAAATTTGTTTCGCTTCACTGCAGAATCTGTCCTGCTGTATGGATTTTAGGCCTGGACTCCGCAATAAATGAGATTTCACTTACACAAGACTCCTTAGAACCGAGTTTGCGAAACTTTTGGAAAAACGTGTCACCAGTAAAGGACGATGTGATGAACTGAAGAAGTTGCCAGATAAATTAGAAGAAGAAGATTTAAACTCGCCGATCAGCTTCCAATTTAGTACGATGGACTCCAACATATTAAAAAAGACGAAGGGATCGTTCTACAAGTCAAACAGCCTGAAGAAGTCATCGTTCTGGGGGCCAAGGAAATTGGAAGTGTAACACGATCGAGCACATTGGCGTCTTTCATGTTGAATCATGCCATCTCGACCTTTGAAGAGAACCCGGATATCACATTTTCGTAGAATGACCTCATGTTACATACATTTTAGCTTGCATATCACTTATATTTCAGCTTGTCATAGAGTGTTCGCATTTTACACACATTTTAGCTTGTCACAAAGTGCTCGCATAGTACATACATTTTAGCGTGTCGTAGGGTGCGCACGGAGTTGTATCGCATGAGACAGTACTGGCTATGGTACTGCTGATATCGGAAGAAAATCCAGCTCAGATAGGCCAGCATGCTGCTGCGTGCAAACGGACTAAAACTGAATCAGATGGTGATAACAGCTTTAATTGAACTGTCGAATGCTGCAAAAACGTGATTGATATTTAATCAGAAAACCAGTAAGCTTTAAAACAATGGTACTGTAAAAATATGTATTTTTATTTACACATTGTGCAAAATAATGCAGTATTGCACATAAAATGAAAATATTTTGTATAAAAAACATAAAACTTTGGTTGAAACATAAAACAATGCCAAATCGTGACAGTCGTTTACGTATACTTTTTATAAGTGAATAAGGCTTTTCTGCATCTCTTGGTCACTGATATTATGATAAATATATCGTTATTATATGATTTAAATCTTGCTGCTCTGCAATGACACCATGAATAAAAAAATAGTGCACAATTTTCATCTTTTGATCAACAGCATTTTCGATTTATATCTTAAGTGATATGCAGTTTTTCTTCGTAAAAACTCTGAATTCGCTTATCTCCACTTTTATAGGGCTTTCTTGTAAACTCTAAGAATCACGCAATTTGAAATCTGAGTGTCTCGAATAGCGCCGGCCTAGATATCAACCAATCAGATTTGTTGCAATTTCGTTTTTTTTTGCGCACGGTACCAACCACATGCGTTTCTAGGCAGCGCAAATTTTACACCCAACTTTCAGACAAAAGGTGAATTTCTCTTAGTTTATCATTTATTCGTTGGATGATATAATCATTTATCTGGGATTTTGACTCGTGTGTAATTGGTTCTCAAAATTTTGAGATTTTGCCTTCGTACGCTCTCTGCTAGTAAATCTGAGTTTGCATCAGGAAGGTTTTTGTTTCCACGATAATTGTTACTAGGTCTCCATCGTTTACTAGTATGGGCGTGTTAGCTGAAGACCCATAAAGGAGCACAAGTCATTTTAGATTGCTGATGTCTGTCGTGATCTGAAGCTACTTACTGCTCCGTGGTCACTTGTGGTCTAGTGACGTAGCTTGGTGCCTCCTAGAAGGCTACCAGTAGGTAAGAACTAAGGCACTTGGAAACGCCTGATTGCGGAGGACTTGATTCTTAGCCGTCTTTGTCGCACAGTGCGCCACAAACGCGAGCACCAAACAGTTTATCAAGCCTTGGTTATGTTCGGTATCCGTTACCGAGTGCGCATCACTGCTGGGTTAAGTTTAGGCTCAAGGTGCCCACTGGGTATCTGAGTCTGAGCAGATGACTTGGTACTGATTCACAGCTGTTTGCTTGTCACCAACCAAGCACGCAGTACCAAACACAGGCCTTGGTTCGCGTCCAAACTTGGTGTGTCTTGGTCAGGTACGCACCAATTACCAAACATAAACACAGGCCTTGGTTCGTGACCAAGTCTTGGTACATCTTAATGTTGCGTCACCCTTGCGTTCCTACACGTTAGAAGTCACCATTACTAGCCTTTTTAAAGCAAACATCTTGGATCAGTATAGACTTCAGTGTTCTGAAATGAGTGTTGTTAATTTTACGAAAACAGGTTACTCATGCATTCTTATGTTTTGCTTTGTTTCAGACATGATAAAAGCTAGTCTGCACCCCGGTAGGCCAACGGTTTCGTGTCTGCCCTGCACCATGAAACTGGAAAGTCCTCCCTGAGGAATCGGCCTTTGCGTTACCGTTTGCCGTGCCTGAGTCGAAAGAAAGTGTGAATGGTAAGTATACGAAATTAGGTATGTGTTTTACCATGTGGGTGAGTTCGATATCCCCCCACGCCCGAATACTTCTCCGTCACAGACAGTAAGTGCGCCGCTAAAGACTCGATGAACATCGCGTCGTTCTTGGCTATGCAAGCTCGACTCCAGAATTAGGTCCAAGAACTACATGAAGCTCTGCTCTCGAGACGAGACAAGCCGAGACACAGACATACACCAACCGCGACAGTATCATACCAACCAGAAGACTCAACGCTGTTGGTGGTATCTATCCCTGTTTCCGCGTCTACTCCAATTACAATACCACAACGACCGGAGTCAGACACCAAGGATACTCAGAAGGTCATTCGGTATGCCCTGTCAGGCCAAATGATGATGCAGCAGGTTGACGGCGAGATACTCGCTCCCATTGACACATCAGCTCTGGTTTCGATCCCAGGGACAGCGATATGACTATTTGTACGTCCACCGTAGGCTTGGTCAATTGGGAGGTGCCAGGTCTTTTGCAGTCTGAGAATCGAGGCTCGGATGACCAAGATACAGGTTGGAGGGAGACGCAGAAGGCTACTCACCGAGTGACTTTGTTCCCTAGTGCAAATTCCTCTCCTCGCGATGGACCCATGCTGTCACCAGGAAACGACTGTAGAAAGATCCGTCGGCCGCGGGTAGACTGCCAATTGGCACTCCGTCTCCACCAGAGTTCTCTCCAACACAGAGGCACCTGCGTCACCGTCAGAGGACTCAGAAGATCCTGAGGACGTGCCGTTTCGGACGCTATTAAGTAGACTGCCAGGCTTGAGGATATTGAATGCGGATGCCAAGTGTCAGGCAGAGATGATCTGCCAATTCCTACGACGTCTCATGCAGCCGGAAACTTTCATTGTTTTGAAGACGTAGTAAAGGAGTAGTTCAATGCAGGGAATTCAAACGTTTACACGTAAGCGAATAATCCGTCTGTATCGCTGTAATCCGTCTAAATATTGCAGTCAAGCAGGGTCCACACTGTTCCTCTGACGACCTTATACCTTTGGAGGCCCTGGAACACTATGTGCACAGTTTTGATGCCGTCGGCCCGTCAGAACTCAGCTGTTTCCCTAGTAGAAAGAGATGCGATGTCCATCAAAAGCTCAGCTAGACATCTTTTGAAAATCATATCCTTCTAGGACCATACGCTGAGTGGATGATCTGCATCTGACGGATCCGGTTCCACTAAAACTGCTTGAGTGCTTGGCTTTGGCAAATAGTGATGTGGTCAGACTGGCAACTTACCTCGCAACAGTGCAGGTAACAGCCAACCGCCACTATCTGTCAGAATCAAGGAACTGGTCTCCACGAGATACTTTTATCAGGTCAAAGAGCATGAAGAGTTTACAGCAGCTCCAAGACTAATTGCTTGTAGGAGGCAGGCCAGGCAAGCTCTGACCGGAATTCCGCGAGATGGATGCTCCAAAAAGAGTGGTGTGTTGGGTGAGAGAGGGTACCGTTAGATGCCACCCACGTCGTCACAAAACACACATATCTGTTCGTGACGAAAACTCAGGCGCCCTTGTTTGCGTCCTATGACCAAGATGCAACAAAGCACCAAGCACTACAAGACATGATCAGAGATTCATGGTCGAGGCAGCAATGACGGAGATGCTAGAAAATCAGAAAGGAATTTTTTTCGGCAGGGTTTTTGTTACCCAAGAAATTAGTCATAGATCTAAGCATGCTTAATGAATCTTTTTCAGGTGGACACAGCCCAGGTCATGAAGAACACACTAGATGCAGGCATGTGGGGTATGTTCATAGATCTGACCGACGTGTATCTTAACGTGCCGTTGCAACCTATCATCCGGAAATTACCTATATTTTTAGATAGGTCAAAAAAAAAATTGATATCTGTCTCTTTCCTTCGATTTCTCCAAGGTGCTCTATGTCTTCATAAAGATCATTAAAATGAGTCCGAGTACAAGGTATGTTAGTCTTAGAGTGTTTGGACGACTATTTTCTAGCTCATCACGACAAAGACACAGTAAGAGAGAAACACAGGCATTGGTCAATTAAGCAACAAAGGTAGGTCTGTTGGTGGATCTCACCAAGTCTGAACTCGGTCCAAAACATATAATGATGTTCTCGGTAGAGATGTGGAATCTAAGCCTTGGAAGAACTTACTCCACCCCCAGCATCAGAAAAGGATACATAAGGGCATCCAGGCCATTCAAGTCATCGATAAGGGTAAGTTTGATCAAAATAGAATCTCTTCTTGGTTGCTTGTTAGCAACGGAGAAGACAATACCGCTACGAAGACTTCCATTATAGGCCATTACTTCAATCAGAAATCAGATGCGCACTGCGTCAAGGGAAACACCCCACGTCCGCAATGACTACATCAAAAGAAGACCACGAGGCATTAACGTGGTTGTACGATAACCGGATCATGGGCGAAGGGGTTTCCTTATCAAATCCATCACCAGAACTAGAGATACAGGCCGACGAGTATCTATCCGATTGGGGAGTTCATTTCCAGGGCAAGATATGGGAGAGTTCCCGATCAAAACATGTTCGAAACCGCTACAGAAATTGGTTGGAACTGCAGGTGGTGTGGATAGCCTTGACCAACCTAACCCACTACGCAGAGAGAAAATATATAGATTTTCACCTACACAACTCCACGGCAGTAGAATAGTTAAAGAAACAAGTCGGTACCAGGTCTCAGCAACTCACAAAACTAACCAACAGCGTCCTGTGTTTAGGTCGAGAGACAAATTTTCACCTGTCAGCTCTGCATTTGGCAGGTTGTCTGAACGTGTTAACAGGCCGTGCATCCAAAAGCCATACGTTTGAAGGGTTGACCGACTAGTCTCCGTGGGGAAGACCAACCATAACCTACGACTGACCGAGAGATGAAGTCCTGTATGCTTTCGCCGTTAACCAATTTTACCTTGAACTATCCAACGAGTAATGTTACTCAATCTCAAACAATTACTCCTGATAGCGCCTTGGTCACCTGATGCCCCTTGGTTCCCTCTTCTGGCCAAGTGCGTGACCAGACCCTTGCCACCCGGAAATCCTGTCTCAGCCCCACTGGACTTATTTCCACCCGATCCCCTTCCATCTCCTGGATTTACATCTGCGGTGCTTGTCCCTTCATTCTTAGAGAAACAAGCGAAGTGATGAGAAAATGCGAGCACAGAGGTCTATCGGTCTCATTGGAATATATTTGCCAAATTGTGTGTTAAGTCACAATTGAACTTAAAGACGGGTTCAATAGAGAATTGTCGAGTGGATAAGGGCTCCAGGCTGAACGTCGCAACATGTTATAACGCATTTAACACCCTGCCTCGTCTATGCTATTCAGATATTTCAGGGTTAATTTCCTCCACCAAACACCAATATAGCATAGTGGCCTTTGTCCTACGCTACCTGCAGAAGAAGATATTTTTGGATATGATGATATCTCCCCCAAAAATGCAACGGTGAGATTCGTTTTCCTGTTAGAGCTTGTCTCGGGCAAAAGAAGAAGTGACACCTACACCTTAGACCGCCAAATTATGAAAGAAAACGGAGAGTAGAGTTTTTCTCAGACCAAGGGCAGGCCTCATGTGTAAGACCCACATCGTCACTTGTCCTGGTTCGCCTGAGCAGAAAACGCTGTCAGTCTTGAAGGAGAGAGATACCGAACCAGGCTTGGTTTCTTTCTGTCCTGTGCAAGCTCTGCGTAAGTTCCTTCAGCTATCAGAAGACTACAGAAATGCTGAGGCAATAGTCTTAAACTAGCCTTTATCTGTTTTAGTGAACAGACGACCAAGAGTAAATGGAACACAAGTACAAGAAAACCTTCTTTCAGCTCTCCGCCAACTTCTTGGTCAATTACAAGAAGAGTTATAAACTTACTGCCGATTAATAATATCGCTACCATTTTCCTTAACTGAGATTTTTTGGTTTGATTTAGAAAACTGATTTAGAAGCTGCCAAAGTGATAACAGAACAAATAAATGAACCATTTTAAATTTCATTTTAAAATTTCAATAAATTTCATATTTTTAAATTATAATCACGAAAATGTTATCCCTCCAAGCATCCGGAATTAACACATAATTTCTAAGTGATTCTAGAAAGTAGAAATATTGATGTGATGTTCAAAGCTCTGTATCATGAATGTATGCTCTGTTGCATATTTATATACAGATTTATGATTCTTACTGAAAATCCAGTCGGCCCCGTGTTTTCATTGCTGCATTGAAATCAAATTCAGCATCAAAGTGTAAATATCCCTTAAAATCATACCAACAAAAAGAGAAATATCAAATATTATATAAACATAATTATGAATAACTGATAGTACTAATCACTTTTGGTAACCAGATCTGTTTGATTTAAAGATGTATCGGGTTTTCAATGTGGCAGCATTGCCAGAGTAAAAACGATGCCACAGTCTGACATTGGTAAGTTTCTTAGGAAGTACTACACCTAGTTGGCAACTTGGCATCATGTATATTTCTGTGCGTGAACAAAAAAACGCAGAGAGGACAGACGTGGTAAGTGTAGAATACTGGTTTCGTGAAAAGGTGGTGGGCTCATGTTCATTCGGTAATCCAAGTTTCCTATAAAAAGGGATCCTTTCTGAACTGTACTAGTTTGGTTTGCTTTTAATGGACATTATTGCAAAATTAGTACTGTAAGGGTCGTTTTAAAAAGTAATGGACAAGCATAGAAAATAATTGATCCCCTCTCAACTCCCTTGGTAATGCCTAGTAAGTTTCAATTGTTTTACCATAACAACGACTAGAAGCAGGCCGAGCATCATGATGACGGACTGAAACACATCCACCCATACGACTGCCTTTATTCCGCCCTAAATCAATGACCAATAAACCACTAATCAGTGAACTCCATAATCAATAAAATTAACGAAAAATTACGAGATAGGAAGAGAGAGAATCGAACCGCAGGAAAAATGACAATGCTGTACAGATAATAATGAGAAATGGTATTAATTTGTATATACAATGAACAATGGTGTTAATTTAAATATAATAATGAACAATTGTATTAATTTGTATATAATAATGAACAATGATATTAATTTGTATATAATAATGAACAATGGTATTAATTTGTATATAAAAGTGAACAATGGTATTAATTTGAATATAATAATGAACAATGATATTAATTTGTATATAATAATGAACAATGGTATTAATTTGTATATAATAATGAACAATGGTATTAATTTGTATATAATAACGAATAATGGTATGAAATTGTACATTAGCTTCCACATCTGAATATTACAGACACAGAAGTAGCCGATCATGTAAATGGGAGAGTATAATTGTATACTTATGTTATAGTCAACGTGAGCGGATAATCAATTCTGCATTCAGTTTAGCAAAGAAACATCTAATTTTAATCACGTAGCTGATGTCAGCCTAAAAAACTGACAAAAGTTTAAGATTGTAGACAGACTTGATCGTAAAAGTTTTTTGGTCGTTTTTATTTATTAAGGGAAAATGTGCCGTTACCAGTGCAGTGTAAATGGTGCAGATAGCGATTATAAGTAAGATACCAAGCCAGAGCGGTACACCAAGCATGCTCTCCAGGGCCTGTGCAGGAGCCAGCACTGCTGCTCCAAGGTATAGAAACTACGGTAACATCAATACAAACAGCTAAGACATTATGAAAAAATATGTCTCGGACATGTCAATAAATTTCTACTTTTGTCGCTCCTTCCCCCACCCATCCTCGCTCGACCTAAGCATCATAGTTGTGATTTTCATTAGAATTTTCTGTTCACAACACTACTTGTTCAATTAAAGAAGACGAAAAACAGTTTATGCATCAAATAGAATTACATAGGATACCAATGCTTACTCTTCCTGCCACATCAAGTGTAACAGCCATCAGACGAGGACCACGGGTACCGAATCTCCTACTAAAGTACTGAAAACACAAAGAGCAGTATATATATATAAAGGTCCTCAGAGTGGCAATAAGTCTACAATAGCTAAAATCAAGTTCATCACATATTTGACATAAATTTAAAATTTGGATATGGGTTTGTTATACCTGTATTATAATTTATATAAATTTAATTCATTTTGTTTAGTTTACTTTTGCTGCGGTATATACCGTAAAACATTGAAATACATAATGGTGACCTACTGAGAAAAACATGTATCAGTTTCAAACTGGTATAAATTACTGGTAAAACGTTATGATAATAAAATGATTCAAGTCTAGGATTATAATTGTGGTAGAATATACTTATAACAATGTATTAACTTTGATTCCGACTTCAGATTATATATAACTAACTGTATTCTCTGCAAAACAATAGGTCGACACAAAATATGTAGACGTTTCTATAGCATTGTTAAAAGCGGCAATATGACGCCATAATGTTGTCATAGTGATGCCTGCATGTATACATTGGCATTTAGCAGTGCAAAGAAACAGTCTAATTCATGTTTGGGTATGCAATTTTTTTCATTATTTTTGATATTAACAACCAGCTATAAGTTTTGGAATTAAAATTTCACAAGTAACAATACCTAAAACAGCCAGCTTTATGTTTTGGATTAAAATTTCGAAATTTCAGTAGAACTAACAAAATTGAAAATTTGGCATTTAGAAGTACTGCTTCGGCATTTCTGGCTGCACTAATTAATTTCTCAAAATTATTCAATAAAGCACTTCTTCAAAATGCCTCCTTCTTACCTAGTGAGGTGTGACAGAAAACGATAACGATACCTCATACACAGTTGTAAGGTTCAGTGGATAGAACAGTGGCACAAATGTAAATATAGCCAAAATTCCAGCAAGGAAATCAGGCAGCAAGAAGAAGGTTTCCGCGCCGTACAGAAAGGTCTCCGCTGATACACCCTAGTAAACAAAACCAGCGTCATGTCGCTTAATAACATACAGTATTCAAAGAACACCACAATGGTTGCAGTCACAAAAACTTAACTCTACAGCTAGCACATTTGATTAAGTGTTCAGTTAACAAACATAACATCAACACTCTAGTAAATAAAACCAGTATGAATTCCTTGAGTGTGCAATAACACATGGAAAAGTTATAATTTTGAAGCCAGACACGGTTTTCGGAGTACCAGTTTCGGTATAACCGGACGGTGGAAATTTTCATTCCACAAATCTGGGCAGGGAAAGGGAGAGTTTCAGAACTGGGCTTTAATTTCAAACCTGACTCATTTTGGGGTCGTTGGGGTCGTTTCAGCAAGTCATGGGCACGCATGGTAATCAACTGGCATGTGTCTGCGTGGCACGTGACACAGGATTTTTATCATCAAGAGGTCTTTGGACCTTGAGCACATTCATTTCCTTTATATATATATATATATATATATATATATATATATATATATATATATATATATATATATATATATATATAGACATGCTTCAGAAAGTGTTGAACTTCATGATATGAATAGCACTGACTTGTAGAGAGATGGCGGACACAGTGGAGACAGCCAGAGATATGCCTACTGGGACAACTCCTAGCTGTCGTTGTGCTTGAAGATATTCACTACTTCTTGTTTGAGAGAATGAATAAAATATCCCAATTCCCAAGCTGACCAGCAACACAGCACCAAATATAGCGTAATCCAATGCCTTCTTATACTCTTCCATCGTTCCTTTCTATTTAGTTTAGGAATCGCTTTCCATCTGTCACTATCTCTATATAGATTTGGTTGCTTAGTGAGAGAAGATAAACTACAAAATCACAGAAATATAAATACAACAACTGAACACAGTATTGATGTTTGCATTTAGTAGAAGATGTAATCGCTAAGTGTTACAAAACACTATTCTAGTTGATTATTATTTTTTAAACTTTATTAGTATTGTTATTATTGGTATTATTATTATTTTAATTATTATTATTATTATTATTATTATTTTGTTTATTTATTCAGCTCGCTGAGTGCTATTTCTACTGCCAACTGCTTTGCATAAAAATACAACATTTGCATAAAAATACAACATTTGCATAAAAATACAACAAGACGAGTGACTTCCGTATATCTTTCGAGGAGTGTTGTTTTATTATATTCCACCAGACAGCCTAGAAGCCTTAAAATTCGTGGTTTATCCACATTTCAACACTGGCCAAAGGAAATCGTTATAATGAAACAATTACAAATAGTGACTTACTAAACATCGAACAGATAGTGCTTAAGACATCGTAAGAGATAATACATCAGATAGTGTAAAACGTAGTGCTCAAGACATTGCAGCAGATAATACGTAAGGCAGCATAACAAATAATGCGAAATACATCATTGTCTGTGCCTGGAAGAAGAAGGAAGAAGAAGAAGAAGAAAGAAAAAAGAAGAAAAAGAATGAGAAGTAAGAAAGAAGAAGAAGGAAGAGTAACTAAAGAAGAAAAAGAAGAGGAAGAAAGAAGAGGGAGGAAAAAAACCACTAAGCACAAAGAAGAACAAGAAATAAAGGAAGAAGAAGGGAGAATAAAAGAAGGGAGAGGAAGGAAGAAGAATAAAAACAAACAAGGGAGAAGAAGAAAGAATAAAACTGAGGAAAACAAGAAAGAACAAGAAATGGAAGAAGGAGAAGAAAAAAGAAGAGCGAAACAGAAAAAAAGAAGGTAGAAGAAAGAAAAAAACGGAAGAAGAAGAAAGAGGTAGGAAGAAGACGTTAGCACAAGGAAGTGCAAAGCGGAAGTTCAGAAGAAGATGAAACCCTAGTTTGTCAGTAAAAACTATGTTTTTTTGTTTATTTGTTTGCTTTTTTGAATGGGAGTTGGGGTCCCGACCGCCGTTCTATCAGTAACCTTAAATCTACTACTGAATGGGCATCACTTCTGTTGTAAATAAAGGATGAATCGTTACCTGTTGCATAAAACGACCTTGTTCCAACTGTAATTGAGCCTGTCACGTCTCACATTGAACCGATGTATATTCGTTACACTTTATTTCAAGATTAATCAAAACATTATTCACATACAAGTACAAAGTGTAAAGTAAAGAAAATGCAGTGTATACTGTAAAAAGTATACAGCATTATCTTGCATTGATTACCTTTTGCAACGAAGAAGCACAACGATTTCAAATTGATTTCGTACACTCTCTTTGTTGTTGTGTTTCAAGTGAGATGAGTGATATGAGATCATGATCAGATCCGTGAACCCGTTTTCATGTTATAGTGTACTCATACATAATACCTATGCACACACATATATTCATGTCGCTATTTTTAAAGCTGTATTTCCTAAAGTAAAAAAGTCCAAATTACCTTTCTGAGTTTCCTTTAAATTTATTTTCAAATCTCTACTTAAATGTAAAAAGAAGTAATACTTTCAATGGAAAAACACAGATCCAAAATCTGGGCTAAAACTAGCGACAACAAGGAGCAAGCTTTAGACCAGTTTAACATATATTTTGGATTAAAAGTCTCATTTTAGACCGCCTTTAGATATTTGAATAACACCGAGCTATATATCACCTGGTCGGGAAATAGATGAATTCTAGCGGACATGAACGCGAAAATATTTTCTGGGTAAGAAACATTTAATATAGCAAGATAGCAATACAATATATTTGTTTGATACATGATTTGGATAAATGCTGCTATCTGATTAGTTGATTTCTAAACCAATAATATTTCAATGTTTACCGAAACGCAAAGAGATATTGCTGATAGTTATTGCAGTAACTTGTGACGAAAAGGCTATCTGCGTCATCTATCTACGTCATGTAACAAAGCATATATTGACTTATTTTGAATCAACAGTAGGAAATTATTGACCAGTTGCGAAATGTTTATTTAGAGCTAAATATATTTGCTTGTCAATAATACTTCATGCTGAAACTATCCACTGAATGGAAACCTAGTTACACGTAGTACCCATTTCCAGTGATATAAAGCAGTGTTTTTTGTTTGATGTGACACTTTTGTTGCTGTGTATGCACACTACAGAATGCATCTTTCTAATAAGGTTTCTAGCAGTTTTATCTTCTGTAAGGAACACGCACTTAATATAAGATCAGATAAGACAATCCACTAATACGATCAGAAACGATCAACATACAATTCTTAGCACAACTTTTTCATTGTTTGAGAAAACGGTATTCTCTTTTGAATGATAATAATATGTATCTGTATTGATTGTGCTATATTTAAATCCAAAACGATTAGCCCCATAGTACCTCTCTAATCTAATCTATTGTCTAATATACATACATATATATATATATATATATATATATATATATATATATATATATATATATATATATATATATATATATATATATATATATATATATATATATGTTGTATTTTCTTGACTTAAGCAAATATTTGTAGAAAACGTTTTGCAACAATGAAGGTGTTACATATATTTCAATTAATCTACATCGTTGAAGAAAAGTTACTTGTTGAGTTTGAATATAATATTGGGAAATGGCGTTATTACGTTATACAATGACTTCATGTTATATGCTCACGTGATGTTGAAGGCTAATATTGTGTTGTTTAATGATGTCACGGCATGCAGGGATTCATCAGATAGATTGACCACATGGTATAAAATAATGAAATATTGTAGGAATTAATAATTATTATTGCTTTAGTAATTGAACACTTTACTTTAGAAAAGGAATTATTTAACATAAATACTTCGGAACTAAAACTGAATACTGACTATTCAAATACTGCATGTTAATACTCTGTATTGTCTAAAGGAAAGGCAGTCTACATTTCAGTACCTACTACTATGTATATGCTACATCACATTAAAAGAAAGATATAGAAAAATACTCGCACATATCACAGTAACACAACACAGTAACACTCGCACATAACACAGTGAACAATCCTTACATATACATTTTCGTAGCCACGTTTTTGCAACTGGTGGGGGGGTTAACGGATGGGGGTGAAGGATACTATGGTCCCCCTACTCTGAAAAGTGGGGAGGGGGGTTGAGGCCCCCTGCCCCCCTCCCCCGGTAGCTACGCCTATAATATAACACAGAAATGGCGTATACTTTACACTTGAGAGTATTGATGGTATGAAATATATATCAGGAGTTCTGCTAATAATTTTAGTGTTTCGAAGCAACATCCCCGCTGCCAGCACCCCAGGATCAAACTAAACCTTTAACATTACAACGTTAATTAAAAAGTGTGAAAAATATAATTGAAAAGCCAAAGACCTAAGCAAGCAATATGTCATACAATGCTGACTGCGTCATCCCTAACTGCGTGATGCCACACGTTAACTGGTTTCACTTTAGTGATTTTCCCGCAATGCATCAACGATAACCGCTGAATTTTTAGAGACAATTTTTCAAACCAGCATAACCTGAACCAAAATTCAAGATTATGTTATGTGGGTGAGAAATACCCATTTGTGGTATTTCACAATTGCAACACAAGATAGACAAACGCAGTGCCTCCTGTGTACATTTCCTTCCATCCAAATGTCTGACGAACCGGATGGCAGAAATTTCTACATTGAAGAACAAAAAAATATACAAAATATTAAAAGTGCTGTGTCTCCACTGCTATTACTTGTATTCCATTTGAATTTGTAATAAAATTTAATTGTAGCAAGATGTCACAAAATTGAAAACAAAACCAGCACTTTTAATTTTAAGTCATTTGTAGACATCACAGCTGATATTTGTGCACATAGGGTATATTGAGGTGCGGTGCACCCAGATATGTTACTGTAGTATTCCTGTTTACAAAACTTTCCGCTTTCGGCATGCCAATGCTCTGCTGACGATCATTTTCTGTGTATGCTTGCTTTGAGTCGCACAAAAAAATTCAATGAGACACTTTCCCAATTGTTCAGCAAGTTTGAGTTTATGGTAGAAACATTAACACAGTATTGATCGAACCAGACGCAACAAGAGCAATCTGATCACAGTACACAAGCAATACATACCCATGTAATGCTTGGAAAGTTATTTCTTATTATCAAGACTCAAATTAAAAGACATTCGTATGTTCAAATATTTAGAATTCTGACAGTTGGATTTTTTAAAATAAAATATGGTTTTTTTCTCCAAACACCATCGCCCGCTTACCCTGGAATAAACGCTGATGCATGCTACCAGAAAACATAAAGAAGAGCACTTGAGGAGTTAAAAACACCTAATTTTACTTTAATGCTTGACTGAGAAGGGAAAGAGAAGGGAAGCTGGCCTCTACAAAAATGTTCGGTGTCTACGGGGAGACTTAAATACAGAAACGAACTCAGAGTCAAAGCTGAGTTAAAGACGTTTTAAACTTTGTCTCAACTTTGTCAAATACACTTAAAAAGATAAAGAAAATGAAAACATTATAAAAGAGTGGAAATATACTCGGTTCACCTCTGTCCCCAGTTCTCGATCTGAATGACGATGATAAGAAAATTTGATCTTGCCTGGAATTGACATTGGAAGGCAATCTCTCTCCCTGCTTTTGACCCTCATTTTTGCGACGCTAGTTTCCGCTAAGTGAAAAAGGTCCAAAAGTTCGGTTTGCGTGACGCCTTTTGCAATTGTTGATGAAGTTGTTAGGGAATGTCAAGCAGGAAAATGGGTTCATTGACTGACTTTATGGGCTTTGATTTTATATTGTGTCTAATGGGCTGATTCTGACTGGGCTCTGGTTCTGCCTCACGGATAGCGTGCTTAGTGTAATTCGAGGAAATTTGCTTCTAAAACGGTAATCATAGTTTTGAATACATTTAGTTTCGTGGAGTAATTTCCCCCTTCACTTTTCAGAGGCTATTCCAACGAGAAATGTGGATTTTATAGTGGAATTTGGAGAGATGGTGTCTTCTAAAAAAGCCGAGAACTGATGCACTAATTATAAATCCCACTGAGCTACTTTGGCCATGGAAGAACAGTCAAATTAATCACCAGATAACGAAATTGTTCCAGTGGCACTAGATGGCTTGTTGATTTGAGTCATTTCGTGGACCCTTTGCTTCTAAGAAACCCTTATCTTTTAAAGCCTCGGGGACAAACAACAAGCCCTCAGGTCTAGGAGAAAAGTACTCAGCTGCTATGACAGCAGCAGGCACTAGCTGCCCTCAGGTCTAGGAGAAAAGTACTCAGCTGCTATGACAGCAGCAGGCACTAGCTGCCCAGTCCCCGCTGTCACTTTGCTACTTTAATGATTTTCGTACCTGGAAACACTAATGATATCAGATGGTAGTGTTGAGAGCTGGCAAGCGAGGAAATAGTGTTGAGTCCTTGGTTCGCACTTCACTGTATGAATAGCCGCTTCCTGATGGTTCGAGCAGGGAGAGACTTGCCGGAAAGTTCAAGAGTTATGAGTCATCAAATAGATCGAGATTAACAAGAGCATTTGAGATTCAGATAGCATCCACTGAATGGGCTCAAGGTCGAGAAACTATTCCATCTAGACAACTTATCCAGTCTTGAAAACAAGACCACTTGGGGAAGATGCACCGATTGTATGGTCTGCAGAAAGCGGATGCTGTGGACTTTGGATAAAAATAACATGTTTCTGATCGGTGGTGTTAAAACTGACTGACCGGTTCCCCCTTATTTGTGGAGCTAAACTATATCGATTAAGTTGTTCAAGCAACCTACTGATTGGCTCTCTATGGCTGGAAACAACTGTAACTGGAAGCCAACGACCTTATTTGCTTGAAATTTAGATCCCTGGGTAGACCCCTTGCAATATCTTGACTGGGGCTATTATGGAGACGAATTTGTTGATTGAGTGAGATGGGGAGGGGCTTGAAAGGGTTTGACTGGGCGCCCTCAGTAAGATGACCCTGACTTACCCAATATTGTAAATCCGGAAGGGAATCGGACGATATGAAACTTTTTAAAAGGGGATGGCCTAAAGGTTAAATAGGAGATCAGTTTGAATTTCGTGATAGCTAATCTGGCCCATTGTATTTGTCTGGCTGAGGCAACTGGAACAAAGTTCAATACCCTGATAACTACTTGTGCCTGGAATCGAACCTCTAATGTACAGAGCTTACTTAGTCTAGCCGAAATATTACATTTGAAATGACATGTTCAATCAAAACTCCAATTCCTGTCATGAATTAAAAATACCAGCTCGCTGTCGAGTCAACTGGAGTATATTTTTTCAATAAGACAGCATTCTGTTTTTGTTTTACATTTTGACGATATAAACAAAAAAAAACAAAATAAACAAAATGAACTTAAAAAATTAAGAATACGATAAATATAAAAATATGTCATGTTTATATAAACACTAAACTAACTGTTTATATAAATGATTATTATTTTTACTTCCATTTATTCACATTATATTCAGGTTATAAATGTATAAGCAGTCCGAAAGCTTCAGTTTAATTTTTGACACTCAAAATATGAGGAACGTACTTGATGTTCTAAATGTCTTGACAACTGCTGGCTTAAATATAAAACAGTCAAATGTCACTTAAATACATTAGATTTTCTTCGTATAGAACTTTCTAGAACTGTCACGCAGGGTAGTAATAAATAACTTGCACCAAAGGATGGATTTCTTGCAGTTAAATGAAGTTAAATTATGCTGAACAATACAAATGTATGTTAGTGTTATTCTTTACAGATTTAACTTGTAGGGATTTTGCACACAATTAAAAAGAGAATTTTGATATTTTGTGAACAGTGTTTTTCAGTGGTATTAAAAGTACGAAAAATGTAGAAAAAAGTTAACTATGTCGGTGTTTATCCCACTCTATTTCATGTAATACTAGTGATGTGACATCACTCAGCAAACATTTGTTAATTCTCCTACAAAATGAACTCCACAAAATGATCATAATATATTCTAGAAACAATTGTAATAATTGCCCAAGCTTATCCAAACCTTTGTTAAATCAATTAAATTAGCTATACCTTAATTAAAATGAAATTAGTTTTCTGTATTTAAACACCGTCAATATTTTAACCCACTTAGTTTGTCTATGGTCTACTGACCTGACGAGTTTTTGTCACCTGTATTCCCTCCTTAGTAATTAAAAAATCTTTTCAAATACTACTATTTTAGAGCACGACTTTTCCCATTATTCAGGAATTGTCCGCAAAGTGCGTACCCTTTCGTGCAATCACCCCACTTGTTACTCAGTAGAGTGTACAAATAACCAAAACATAAACAGTGTCGTTACTACTAATGTAACCAGAAATATCATCTATAAGTCAAGGGGCGTTTTCATGTCACCCGTTTTAATTTCATTTCTTATTTTGAAACGTCAGGAATAGTACAATGTGTTTGGACAAAATAGAGGCAGATTGATTAATAGTTTATATCTATATTGTATCCAAAGAATATTCAATAGTGCTCATCCATTCCCTCCCACTCTGTGTTCACAAGAGTAATATTTTTATTGTTCACAATAAAAAAAACAGTGCATAACAAAGTTGCAACTCATACAGCATAAACATCAACTTCATCTTTACTCAAAAGGTCAGTCGATGCAAACGACATTCAGTATCATCGCGGGTTGTTTATTTTATTTCAAAACATTGGTACAATTATCAAAATTAACAACAAAAACAACAAATTAAGATTCTCTTACATTTATAAGTTTTACCATCACATCTTCAAATAGCTCAAAGCTTTGCATTAGCTATATAGTACACGTTTATCTGACACTGTACCAATAGTTATGTAGTTTATAAAACTAGATTAAGCCCCATCAATATTTTGTATTATTTGGTGATTATAATATCATCATGATCCTAAAACGTAGCAGCCACAATTTGTTTTATTTATGAGTAAACTACCTTTCTAAAATATCTAAACTCACATTATAACTTAGTATTTAACAGACTTTCACTTAGATCTAGGTTATTGTCTCTTTTTTCCGCGGCTGGGTAAGTCCATAGCTTGCTTGAATCTGATCCACCAGAAGCGTTTTTCTCAGTGGTATGATTCAGTTCTTCTTTCACAGTTGTGATACCAATGCACGGTTTGCCATCGACACTGCTTTTAGATGATACTCGTCTTAGGCATGGAAACAGCACATTGCCATCAACCCGAGTTGTCATCCTTAGAGCTATACAAGCATTTATAAATTTAAAAGGTTTAAGATTCCTTACAATTATTTTCTTCTAGCATGAACATCTTATTTTTAGTCTTTAATGCAATATATATCATTCAAATACATGCATGAGTGCATGTCATATATATATATATATTATATCACATTTACAAAAATATATCTTATAACTATATAAATATGCATTGTTATCAGTCAGATATTTAATGTCATATATATCATACCTATAATTACAAATTACAATTCACTATAAACGTTTCGAAATATTTCATAATATTATCATGTCTTATAACTTTCAATGAATTAAATACCTAACATGGTTAAAGTGATTAAAAAGATAATCGATAAAAAAAACCTTAATCTGTTTTCAGTAATTTAGGTTTCTTTAACATTTTAATTTCAGATCCCTTCGTGGTTGTGAGATCTACTATTTATTCTGTGCATACTTGGTTTAAAAGCAGCCCCTATACAAATTTCAAACAGTGACATCACAAATTTCAAACAGTGAAAGCCAAAACTCGAAACTCTTGTTAAGCGTATGCTTATTCCACCTCCACAAACGTCTTTTAATAAATATGCATTTGAAGATAATCTTTTGCAGACTTAGTTTAAGAGAAAGAGTGAATACTTTGTCGGTCACGATAAGTTAAAGTCCAAGTTCTGTACCATGAACGTAGGTAAGAATTCAATATCAATAATCGATCTGTTGTAAGAATTTGAAATATAAAAATATACCTGGTATTAAGCTCAGCAATAAGGTGCAGATGAGAGCCAACGATATGCCGAATAACATGTACATATAAGGGGATATACTGTACAAATACTCAATAGCAGTTCTGTGGAAAAAGAAGCAAGATATACAAGCAAACAGAAGTGTTATGTACTTGGGCATACTGTACAAATATTCAACCGCAGTTCTGTGCAGGTAGAGATAAGACAGAGATAGAAGCAGAAAGAAGTGTGATGTTCGGGGATATACTGTGCAATTACTGAGCAGCAATTCCGTGCAGATAGATGAATATATTGTACAATAGTGGAATATATTGTACAAATACTCAAGAATAGTTTCTGTGTACACAAAGATAAAACAGAAATACAAGCAGAATGAAGTGTCAACCTAAATTAATTGAATTTGATATATAAATCTATGAAGCGATAAAGCTGTGAAAGTAATTGACTACACACCTTCCTGTTTCCATCTGTTCTGTTATTGTTTTTACTGTTGTATTATTCATTATTTTAGAAAATGAATCTGACGTACTCCAGTTGCCTACAACGTCATTCATTGATTGACAGCTGTCATTAATGAGTTGCGGCTTTTGCCACACAGTGCCGTGAAAAATGCGCCCCATGGCAATCCACATAACAAAACCAACACCAATGGCTGAGCCACAAATACACGCCTAATGACACATAATACAGTAGGGATGATGTTTATTTGATAATTGTGCTATTCTTTGTTTTCATGTAATAGCAGACCCATTGCAACAAGCACAAAACATTTGAACAGTTCCTTACATTAAAAATCAAATAAATCCTAACCAAATTGTTATTCCCAACACATTTAGGTTATTATCAAGTAAATAAACTAAATCATTGTAAAATCCTACCGTGGGGCCAGCAAATGCCAAAGTGGCACTTAGAACAAAGAGACTCATCGTACCAACGCCTGTCACACTCTTTGCAGTACTTGTGATCTGTAATTACATTGAAGAAAAGTGTTATTAAATACATCGTATTATTCCTATTAAAGAACTAGCCTAAATATGTCCTCTTGATGCTCCAGCACTATTTCTTACTAACAGTGTCAATAACAGTTTTATTTTAAAGGATTAAGATTATAGACTTATATTACTCAAAGGCCATTACACCAACTGGGAAGGGGGCGGGCACCTATTATTGAGCCAGCTATTAAACCCTATTAGATGTACGCTTTAATAAAACCTTAATATATATTGTAATATTTATCACTTGCAATACCATGTAGAAAGAAATTAATTGTTTCATGAGAAGTTTTTCAGAGTTTATAATACACTGGTGGAATGTTTCCATTTTAAGCATATTAATTTATTAATGTATTCATTACCTTTAGCACAAAGCAAAATACATAGCATGCGTTCGTGATAAGAAATTCCAATGTTTTACATGAAAAAGTCTGAAGTCAATTGAATGTGACCGTACACTGCAACGTATCTAAATACGCGATCAATATTCCGCATGAATGGGCGGAAATCGCCCAAGGTGCCAGACTCATTACACTCACACTCTATTAAATCTAGCTATCTATCTTTTGGAAAAACAGTAATGCATTGCAATACTTGTACAATGCCAAAAATTAATGGCTTGATCAAAAGGTCTTTAGAGTTTAATTATACTTTTGGAACGTTATCATATTTTAGGCTCACTTGCATAAGAGTTCCTCCAAGGTGTTCAGCTATAAAAGCAGTCGCTAACGTAATAAGTCCTATTCCTACAACTATAAACAACGTAAACAGGTTGGCTAGTCATCGAAACAAATTATAAAAAAACAGCTTCTATAAATGTTTATAATCGTGTTATTACCGTCTTAAGGTTTAACACCTTAGTGCAAAAATGCATCAATTTGACGATTCTACATAATTTTTCACCCTTTAGTTTTGGTATAGATGGTTCAATTGATTTTTCTTGTCATAATTTGATTACAATTTAACCTGTTTCTTTCTATTAAAGTTTATTGTGCGTACCTGTCTGGTGTTTTATTTTAATGTATATATAAATATAGGAGTTTATGAGTTAATGAATGTATTACCTGTGATTTTGAGAATTACTGTTTTCCGATGATCGCTTATATGAGCGAGTTTTAGTGAGAAAATTTCAGTCCAGGCCACCGCACAGAGTGAATTCAGCAAAGACGATACAGTGCTGCGACGTGTAAATATCCGACATTGATAGAGATAAATTCACACGGCACAGCAGGATTACGTTACTGACTATACGGAGCTACATATTGTAAATTTACGAAATCCATACAAGTGTTTTTATGCAGCAGAAAGTTAATTCAGCAGAAAGTTAATTGAGAAATGACAAATGACGATACACTGCTACTGCTAATATTTATACAAGCGCTTTCATATAAAACAAAGTTAATTCAGAAACGATGATATAGTGCAACGTTATGCAAATGCACATTCACACAGGTCCATTCATAAACACAGTAGGAATTCGGCAATATGATGAAGTGTTGCATCATGTCGTTACTCGGCAATCACACAGATACATAAATTAAACTAGCGATAAAATTTACTATATTAGATAAATAATGCATTAAAATGTAAAAAAATAAAACATTTAGTTTTCTGTTAAAGTTTTTAGTGCACCCGCACCCCGCCCTCCAGGATAGGGGATCTGATTTCAGATCACTACGCCGTCTTGCCTGAGATTTTATTTGAACCTACGATCAAAAATGTGGAAAATCAATAGAGTGTCGAAATTTGAAAGATCTTGACCTGCAAGCTTTCAAAAATGACATTGAAGAATCAAGTTTATGCTCAAACCCAGCTGTTGACATTGAAGATTTGATTGCTCAGTGCAACATGTGCTTGAGCGATATCATTGACAAACAGGCGCCTGTACAAGATGTTCGAGGAAAAAGAGCCCCATGGCACACTGACGCCATCCACAAGAAGAGACAACAGCGTATAGAAATGACGTGAATATCCTAACTGAGAATACTAAAACTGAGCTTATCTCAACTCTCATCAATAATGCAAGACACGACAGGGAAAGCTTTTCAAAAGTGTATACAAGCTATTGATTAAGAAACAGGACTTCCAGGTACCGGATGACTGTAGTCCAAAAGAATTTAATGATCAGCTAAATGACTATTTTGTGTCGAAAATTGAGACCATAAGATCAGAATTTGACCCCGTGATTAGCACCCAGTGCTATGAATTCGACGAAGTTCGTTTTGAAATCTGAATATAGCTGTTTCCGGCCATTAGAAAAGAGAAAGTTCGCAAGACGATTATGGCTGCTAAAACCAAACTGCTGAACTCTCAATCCCCTTCCAACATATCTGGTAGAGGAATGAATCGAGGAGTTACTGGTCCCTATTACAGCTATCATAAACGAATCTATGACACGCGCCTTTATGCCAGACAGCATGCATTATACTCCTCGGCTGAGGAAAGCAAATTTACTTATCGATCCTACGTCATTCCATCCTATAAACAATCTACCGTTTATTATTTCTAAGGTGATTGAACAAGCAGTAATTGGTCAGCTAGATGATTACTTTAGATAAATGGACTATTCGAACCGTTTCAATCTGCTTACAAAGCACAGCGTATGCTGCGAATAGTGAACGATGTGAACGATGCCATAGACAATAACGAAGTGATTCTTTTAGCACTTTTTACATTTGTCGGTGGCATTTGATGTCGGCGACCAAATCTTATTGACTCACTGGCAATCTCAAGGCCTAACAGGTGATATGGCCGACGTCCTGTTTTTGCAGCGCACACAGCAGATCTGTGTTGTTAAAGAAGTGTCGAATATCAAGCAGTTAGACGGTGGAATGCCCCAGGGAAGTAAATTCGGGCCACAAGGGTACTAAAACGTACAGAGCCCCTTGCTGCGCTTATATGACTTTTAATGGTTTTAGTTAATTTCTATGACAGTTAGTTGTAGAAGTCTTTATGTCCTTCATCTCAGTCTAAAGAGAATAAAGCAGTTAAGCATATGTAAACTGCAATTGATCACGTTTCTTCGTGGATGAAGTCAAAGATACTGAAGCTAAATAGTGGAAAGACAGAGTTCCTTGTTATAGGTACAAGTAGAAACGGTGAAAAAGTCTCAGCCAACATTATCAATGTTGGTGGTTCGACTATTCCTAAAACTCCGTTAGCTAAGAATTTGGGGGTTTTGATAGACGAATAACTGAGCTTGGAAAGTCAATAAATGAAGTTGTAAGGAACTGCAGATTTGTAATGGGTGAATTGTGGCAGATAAGAAAGTATTTGACTCGAGAAACCACCAAAACTATTGTGCATGGGACGGTGATATCCAGATTGGATTTTTGGAATGGTCTATACATCATCATGTCCAGTGCACACATTCAGAAGCTGTAGAAAATCATGAATTGGGCTGCCAGATTGGTGACGCTAACCCCTCGCAAAGATCATAGCACACCTGTGCTCGGAAGTCTTCAGTAGTTTCCAGCTAAAGAGCGAATAGATTACAAAATCCTTATCACAGTATTTAAGGGTCTAATCCAAGCAGGGCCAGATTATTTGCGCGAGGTGTTGCTGCCATACCAGCCAGAGCGAGCTCTGAGATCTTCTTATCGTTCACTGCTAGTTGAAACTCGATACAGAATTATCTCGGCTGGCTATCGCTGCTTTGACGGGACTGCCCCAAGACTGTGGAATGCACTTCCGGCAGACATTCATGCCATTAAGTCTCTTAATTCATTCAAAGGATCTTTAAAAAACCATATGATCTTTGATATAGTTGTTATTTTAGCTTGGAATAATTTAGATATACAGTATTAAATAGACACAGTACTATTTCAAAAGATATTTCGTTTATTGAAGTATCACATTAAGTGCTTCATTAATCATTGTAGTATTGTAGCATTGCAATGTTTGTACAGATTATGATGTAGCGCTTTTATATATATTCTAAAGAGCATGTTTAAAAAAATACTGTAATAATAATAATAAGGTAGTGCACGCCTCTTGCCAACAATCAACATGTTCATTCCGAATGTGCAATTAAGGTAAAGAGTGACTTTACGTATTTACAACAATTGGACAAATTCTTCCCCATTAGTGATGGCTTTGACTGTTAAACAAATGATGTCAGATGTCTGATATGGTAACTCCACAATCTTACCTTAGCGCTGATGCGGTAATGGCGCTGGCAAACAACCCTGGTATACAAGGATAGTTCAAGACATTCACAACAAAGTGTGGCAAAATCTAAAGCAGTAACGTAACATAAATACCGCACAGCTCTTTTCAAAACTGTTCAAGATAAATATAAATATACCATCACATTAAGATGAATCGGTGAGCAAAATGTTCATACCAGAGCAGTGCTGATCTTGTTTCAAAACTACACTTTTCTGTTGAAAAAAAAACAGTAGTACCCATTTAAATTTTAATGGTTCTTTTGTGACTTAAAAACATCGATACTTGAGGAACACATGTGCATATATTAAAAACATCGATGTAAGTACAATATAAAGGGCTAGGCAAATTTGATCATTTATATGAGTACCCTTTATATAAATACATTTCACATCAGTATCTTTTGTATCAGTACCCTTTATATCAGTAGCTTTGATCAGTAATTTTATATGAGTAACCTTTATATAAATACATTTTACATCAGTATCTTTTGTATCAGTACCCTTTATATCAGTAGCTTTGATCAGTAATTTTATATGAGTAACCTTTATATAAGTACTTTTCATATCAGTATCTTTTGTATCAGTACCCTTTATATCAGTATTCTTTTATCAGCACCTTTATATAGGTACTTTTTATAGGAGTGTCTTTTATATGGGTATCCTTTATATCAGTACCTTTCACATCAGTGCTATTTTGATCAATGCCTTTTATATCAATATCTTTTATGTTATTACTTTGCCAATTAACTCCAAGATTAGTAGAGTACAAATTTAAATGTATTGAAAGTATTATTAATGCATAAATTCTACACTTAGTGCTATGGTTACCTGATTTGGAGATGAGATTTGCCCCGATGCTAAGGGATCACATCCTTTCTGGGCATAGTAGCGGAACATGACAAGGCCGGCACAGGTAGACAGTGCAAAAGTGAGCACTGTGAATAACTGAGCTACCAGCACTGCCCTGCAAACACCTTCCCATGCAAATCTAGGAAACTCTTTACAAGGCAAATCTAGCAAACACCGTCCTATGTAAAGCTGGGTTTTCCCATTCACGATAAAAAATAAGGTTCTGTGTGTCATTTTATTGGCGGGTTGCGTATAAATTACGGTGTGCAGAAGTGCACAGTAACATGTTTTTCCATTGCATGTTTGGCTTTTGGATACGTAACAAACACTGATATGAGCATTAATGGATATTGAACGTTTACTATTTTAATATCAGTTGATAATATCTGCAAAAAGGCCTCACACTGTATAACTGGCACATATCACGTTATACCTCACAGGATTGTCGTCTTATCGGCCTCTGCGACAGGTCAGAATTTTAAGGCTTGTACCGCCAAATTAATAGGAAATGTAGTAAAGAAATAAACAGTAACAAATAATACACACTTTCTTAGAAAATATTTACTTATTGTTGTGCATTTTTTAATATAATAAACTACAAAAAATTAACATGCATTTCATAGAGTGCCTGCATGTTACGTATATTTTAGCTTGCTATAGAGTGCTCGCATTTTAAATAGACCTAACATTATCGTAGAGTGGCTGCTTATGACATGCATTTTTGCTCGTCGTAGAGTGAACATATTACATACATTTTAGCTTGTCGCAGAGTGCGCACGGAGTTGTATCTCATGAGGCAGTACTGAGTCTGGTACAGGTGAAATCGGTAGAAAATCCAACTAAGATAAGCCAGCAGGCTGCTTCGGGCAAACGGACTAAAACTAAATCAGAGAGTGATCCCCGTTTTATTTGTATTTTTTTGGGTTATTGTTTTTTCCTCTTTTCTTCCTTCATAAGTGGACAGCTCCTTGTTCTTTCAGAATGACTTCACAATTAAGTCAACAAGTTTTTTTTATAACCAGTAACATTAAACAATAAACCTAAACATATACTGATAATAACAATTAATATTAAGTTAATATATCATTTTAATTAATAATTAATATTGTTAGCTAAATCAACTAATTTAGAGCATATATATTTTGGAACTTTACTCTTGAATTGGCTTGAAAATACTATAGCATGTATATGTGTGAAAAATGTAGACGCCAATAGTAAATGCGGGGTTCAGTGTGTGTGTGTGTGTGTGTGTGTGTGTGTGTGTGTGTGTGTGTGTGTGTGTGTGTGTGTGTGTGTGTGTGTGTGTGTGTGTGTGTGTGTGTGTGTGTGATATGGTAGGGAATGGACAGCCTACGTTCCTCGCGATGACGCCAGGAAATATATGTTGTGTTCAGTGTGTTTGTAGTATGACAGAGAATGTATAGCCTCCATGTTCTCACGACGACAGAATTAAATGTGGTATTTATGGTGTGTGCTAAATGGTAGGAAATGAAATGCCTGTATTGTTCCACAATGACGCCAGTAAATAAATATGGAGTTCCGTGTGTTTTTTGGTATAGTAGGGAAGGAACAGTCTGCGTTGTCCCGCAATGTCGCCATAAAATAAATGTGGGGTTCAGTGTGTGTGTGTGTGTGTGTGTGTGTGTGTGTGTGTGTGTGTGTGTGTGTGTGTGTGTGTGTGTGTGTGTGTGTGTGTGTGTGTGTGTGTGTGTGTGGTATAGTAGGGAATGAACGGTCTGCGTTGTCGCGCAATGACGCCAGAAAATAAATAAGGGCACAGGAACTTAAGCTTTAATGAATAACACTTGTGATTCAGACCTAAATTGATATGGAACATTTAATAAAACTATATACACATGAAAATAGTGATAAAAGGTTCTTTAAGTAGTTTTGAAATGAACTTTTGACTTTCTAATAAACTAAAGATGTGATGTATTTTGGGAAAAACCGTATAAAGTGACACATCACGCCACCGTTATAATACATCAAACACCATGCAGGTCATTTAATTCACGACTTCTATGCATCACACTCTTTATGGGATGAAATGATTTGCCTTTACTTAACTTTTATGCCATAATCTATTTTAAGCATTGATTTAAATACCCATTGAAAACGGAAGAGAAAATTTTCCTTTGTAAACTTTTGTTTAAAATTTCTGTCTTATGGGTAACTTCAAATTAAAATTATAATTATAAAAACGATTTGGTTTATACAACTCTTTTACAATTTGAGTTTGATCAGTAAGTGATTCTAGAAAGTGGAAGTATTAATGTGCTGTTGGAAGTTCTGTATAACGGGAAAGTGGAAGACTCTGTATGACGACGCAGTGGAAAGCACTGTATCAATGCGAAGTGGAAGACTCTGTATGACGACGAAGTGAAAAGCACTGTATCAATTCAAAGTAGAAGACTCTGTATGACGACAAAGTGGAAAAAACTGTATGACGACGAAGTGGAAAGTACTGTATCAAGACGAAGTGGAAAACACTGTATGACGACGAAGTGAAAGACTCTGTACGACGACGAAGCTGAAAGCACTGTATCACGACGAAGTGGAAGACTCTGTATGACGGCTAAGTGGAAAGCACTGTATGACGACGAAGTGGAAAGCTATGTATGACAACGAAGTGGCAGAATCCGCACGACGATGAAGCCGAAAGCACTTTATCACGGCGAAGTGGAAGACTCTGTATGACGGCGAAGTTGAAAGCACAGTATCACGACGAAGTCGAACGCTCTGTATCACGACGAAAGGGAAAGCTCTGTATCACGACGAAGTTGAAGACTCTGTATGACGGCGAAGTGGAAAGCTATGTATGACAACGAAGTGGAAGAATCTGTACGACGATGAAGCGGAAATCACTTTATCACGGCGAAGTGGAAGACTCTGTATGACGACGAAGTGGAAAGCACTGTATGACGACGAAGTGGAATGCACTGTATCACGACGAAGTGGAAGACTCTGTACGACGACAAAGCGGAAAGCACTTTATCGCGGCGAAGTGGAAGACCCTGTATGACGGCGAAGTAGAAAGCACCATATCACGACGAAGTGGAAGACTCAGTGTGACGACGAAGTAAAAAGCACTGCACCACGATGAAGTAGAAAGCTCTGTATGACGCGAATTGGAAGCCCTGTGTGACGGTGAAGTGGAAAGCTCTGTATAATGGCGAAGTACCCATTGTGGATTTGGCGAATAGTTTCTTAAGAAAATGGCGATCATTTGTGTTTGTTTTGGAATCGTCCGATGTTGATTTTTGGAATACTAAAAAAAACAAATATATGAAATGCTGTCTTACACTTAGATTATCGAGATGTAATTTTAATAATAAAAGAAACACTCTCTTAAATGCTTGTAGGATGTGGCAAGATATTTTACTGCAGAATTAAGTCATATTGAAAACATTTGGGGTTCTTTCGATCTTTTCTAGGATCGTTTGCGCCTTACGTTATGAAGTGGGCCAGTTATATATTTCTTTTAATCTGTCTGAATATTTTTTCATGAATACATAAATAAACAGACAGCCAGCTAAGGTACTCCAGTTGTCCCATTTTAGTCATCTTATTGCAGAAATTTATTTGGTTCTTTTTCAGGTCAATTGTAATTTAAGAGCCGTTTGTGTTTAAATATAAAAAGCAGACAGTTTTAAGACCAATTTCTAAGTGTGTGTTCATTTACGTGTTATTTTTAAATAATGACAGTGAGAAAAGTAGAGATGGTGAACAGGTTCTATAGCACAAATATACGTCTTTTATTAAGGAGAGGGCCTATAGGTGTGGCACAATCAGTCAATCAATCAATCTATTTACACATAGTTATGTGTCTGAATATTAAGAAGTATTCGTATGAATTAGTATCGCAGCATTCAAAAAGTATGTCTATGGTCAAAGAAATGTGTTGCTAAATATTGCTTTAAATTAAATATTCGTTTTTTTTATGGGAATGAGAAAAGGGTTGGTTTGGAGGGGGAGGATAATGTCTTAAGAGGTTCTGTATGCACATAACATTATATCCGTTTTCCTTTTTTCCGTCACCCTCTTTCGACATGATTAAAGTTCTGTTACGGAATATTTGCGTACTTGATCTTATACTCTCATAGCAACGAAACTGATCAACTTCAAAATCTGCAGTTAGTGACAATTTGAAAAAAAATCCGTATGTGGACTGATAACCTCTACGTTGTCCAACCCGCTTCTTCTTCCCCGTACCCCCACCGAGCTATTTCCGTTCACGGTCGGCTCTATTTATACTGGCCATTCGGGCTTCTACTTTAAGGTTATAATCTTGGCATCAGTGCATACCCTTGTGCAATTAAAACAATATGGCATTAATTCTTACTGGAAATCCAGTCTGCCTCTCTTTTTCATTGCTGCATGGAAGTCAAATTCAGGATCAAAGTGCAAACAGCCCTTAAAATCATGACAACAAAAACATTGTTTATTAAACATTATTTGAATGAATAAAAATCGGTTCAAAGCATATGAATATAAATGCGCCTAACTGACAGTGTCGATCTTAGCGTTTTTACTTCTATAATGGCACATTATAGAACAACTAGACTAAATTCTGATTTGCTACAGATCCTATTTTGTGTGTTGTCTATATCTCAGGATTTGAAAAAGAAAATATGAATCTTAAAGAACAATTGCAACATGTTTTCGATACATCGGGTTTCAATGAGGCAGTATTGCAAGAGTAATACCGATGCTAATATGCTAATATATGCTGAAATATGTTAATATATGCTAATATAAGTAAGATATCTCTGGAACCACCTGGTATCATATTTGTTTCCACGGGTGTCCAATAAGTAAATAAAAAATGAACGGAGAAAGGAAGGAGTGGGGGATAATGCTGAGGCCAGACATGATCCGTGCAGAGAGCCAATATTGTCACAAAGAGGGCTAATTTTCGTTGTTTGTATAATCAGTTTTAATTGTTCTTACCATAATAAGAACAAGAAGAAGGCCGAGTATCATGATGGCGGACTGAAACACATCCGCCCACACAACTGCCTTTATGCCGCCCTAAATCAATAATGAATGAAGTCAATAAACAAGAAAATCAATTATCAACAAAACGCAAGGGAGAAAGGGCATCTGGCCCCAGGGAAAAAACTGTATTTATTTACGTGTTCGGTTCCGCATCTGTACTTACGTAAATATGGTAATGCCACAGCAACAAAAACAGCCATTCATAAAATATGCGCACATTAATGTTTAATATTACGGTTAGGTGGTTTAACAATAGAACAAGCAGGACATTATAATACACTGTGACATACGAATATACTTTGGGTAACAGTACATTACAATGTGATAAAATAAGCGCGAAAAAAATAATGCACTGTCATTGAATTCTACTAAGTTGTTGTTGCCTGGAGCAAATGACAGGCAAACTGGACCTTGTTTCTTATCCACAGGCCGGGTCATTAAAACCATCAAAATTAAAAAAAATTGACTCGATCTGGTGTATGTTTAGCATGAAATAACAAAAATCAACTTTCCGTTCGGGTGTACAAAATTGGAACTACTAAAATGCCTCGGATGTGGTCGGAGATTCGGAGAGGAGCACTCACGTGCCATGCATATCCAGCCCTTTTAGCACGACCCATGCACGAGGAGTGCTAATTTGAAATGCCACCCCCTTTTTAAGTAAGCACAGAGCGTGATTCTGGAATAGCCCCATTTTCAGGGAAAGGTAGAGTGCACAATAAAAATTACCCCTCCACCCCTCCCGTCTTTGGCACTCCCCAAATTGGTACTGTGCTCCAAACCGGGAAAAATCTCCTGGTTGCAGAACTAGTGATGAAAGTAGCAATTCAGAGCATATAATTGTTTCGTTCACTCCTGCGGCACTTTCGCTAACATCATTAAACACACTTACACGGGAAAACAAATGTTTCCCTGGTCAACAAAATTTTAGCAAATAGTACAATGGATTTGCTATTTGCTGACCGGATCAATTTTTGTTTTAAGAAAAAAGATAGATGAAAAAGTCGGCCGAGTCACTTTACTTCGGCAAAATTGCATTAGAAACAAAGTTATTTAAATTCTGAGCCTTATAAAGCACAAATGCGCCTGACATATCGCCTTTTGATTCTTGAATTTGTTCATCACTTAACATATCTATCCCTATCTGTATTAAATCTAAATTAAAATTCAAATTATTTTACTCCTCGAAAATTGTTGCTAAAAACGTGTGTGTTCCTGTAAGAATTTACCAATATAGTGAACTCAGCACACTGCTAGTGAATTATTTTTTTTCACAATAAATTGGACGTAACTTTTAAATAGATAGACTACTCGTCTTAGATTTCTGAAATATTATAATGTATTGCTATTCTGTCATTTGGTGGGGCTACATATTTTACGTTCTTGGTAAAGAAACATCTAATTTCTGTGTCCCTAGCTTATTAATCACCCCTTCTTATATGCTTACAGTTTAGGGTTTATTTACTTTAAACAAGTGTTATATTTATGAGGGTAAATTTAGCATTACCAGTGCAGTGTAAATGGTGCAGATACCAATGAGTAGTATGATATTCAGCCAGAGGGACATGCCGAGCATACTTTCCAGGGCCTGGGCGGGAGCCAGCACTGCTGCTCCAAGGTATAGAAACTACAAAGACACCAAAAACAGACGGCTAGCGAATCGTGGTAAAATATGGTTCCGATATGCATAATCTGTTGTCGCTAAAATTATAATATTAACGCTCCTTTGCCCATCCTATCAAAGAGTTAGCATCAAAGATGTTATTTTTATAAGTATGTTCTATTTACAATAATTTAGGTATCGTGTTAATATATGGGGTAGGTACTTACTCTTCCTGCAACATCAAGTGTAACAGCCATCAGACGAGGTGCACGGGTGATAAATCTTCTACTAAAATACTGGAAATACGAAGATTACTGACCAATGAAAGCACATATCATATGCAGATTATATCCTGAAAGTAGCATATATGTAATAGCAGTAACTGCAAAATACTGCAAAACATCAGTACTTTCAACCAGGGGCATGCCATGGTTGAAAAAATTGGCAAATTATGAGTATTGCAAACAGCCAATTGTCTTATTTTTGGAAAACTATGCAATTTTAGTATTACAAACAACCAAATATAGTGTTTTGGGTTCACTATATTGCATTGATCTGTACTTACAAACAGTTAGTTACATTTTTTGGGATTAAACATTTGGTTTTAATAATAATAACAACTTATACGTTTGGACTAAAAATATAACAATTTACCAGTAGTATAAAATTAAAAATTTGGAACTGAGCTTTACAAACTTTGGATTAAAAATTTGATACTTCAGGTTACACTTTTTAATCTTTATTGTCATTCAATATGACAAGTCTTGAAAAGACGCTTTATATGTTGCTAAGTACCTGCTTTATTCATAGTCATGAAGTGTTAAAAAAAATAAAGGTACCTCATACACACTTGTAAGATTCAGCGGATAGAACAGTGGCACAAATGTAAATATAGCCAAGATTCCGGCAAGGATATCAGGCACCAAGAAAAAGGTTTCCACGCCGTAGAGAAAGGTCTCCGCTGAAACGCCCTGGTAGCAAAATCAGAACCATACCATAAAATAACACAGTATTCAAACTCAAGAGTCGTATTCACAAATCTGTACACTGGGTGTCTTTAATTAACTGTTCCGTTACCTGTTCCGTTAACACACAGAATTTTTTGATCAGCTAGAATCCGTTTGGTAGGGTGTATCAGGTTTCCTCTGATACACCCTACCAAACAAAACCAACACCAAGTCATGCAGTAGCACTCACCACTCAATCGAATATCATAATACTTAACTGTACTGTTAGTAAATTTGATTCACTATTCCGTTACGACACAATTTTCGAAGATTAATTAATAAATTCAGCATTGTTTAGCTAAAAAATCCACATGCATACGATTTTATTATATATACTTAAAAATATTCATCAGACTCTGGTCCATCCAAATTTTCGAAGACATTGTTCAAACATTGTGTCACGTTATGACATGAATACCACTGACCTGTAGAGAGATGGCGGACACGGTTGAGACAGCCAGAGATATGCCTACAGGCAGTACTCCTAGCTGTCGTTGGCCTTGAAGATATTCACTACTTTTTGTTTGTGAAAATGAATAAAAAATTCCAATTCCCAAGCTGACCAGCAACACAGCAGCAAATATAACGTAATCCAATGGCTTCATATACTCTCCCATTGTTACCTTCTATTTATCTTAAAACCCTTTCCCTTTTTCACTTTATTGTTATATATTACAAAACGCTATTCCAGTTCATATTATGAGTTGTCCTGATGCTTACTGTACTTAATCAATGACTTAAAATATATCTACCAGATACCCACTTCATCTCATTCTTATGCAGATGATATGCACATGTTCTTCTTGTCAAACAAAAAGAATTTGCCTTTCTGGTCATCATACGTAGATAAATAAAAATATTATATGTGAAATACGGAAGAAAGGGTTATTATTATTCTATCCATATCTTTGTCCTGCTGACAAAAGTTTCTGTCATGTGACAAATAGAACTTTTAACCTATTCTAATAGAATCAAATCCTAAACTATTTCACATAAATTTTAAACTCTCAGTTCTAATCATTTTTCAATTGTTTCTTCGCAAATAATTTTGAATTGTTTCTTCATCAACAACTTTCCGCTGCCTGTTAAAATAATGCTCTCATTTCTTTTACATTTTAAGGCTATATATGTTTTAAATAAGGCGATAAGTGTAGGCATTTGTTGCACTTTGAATATTTAATGCAAAACTATTATATTTATTGCACTTTTTATGTAGAACAGTAATTTATGTTCTCTGTAAACTAATATATATATCGTAATCATTGTAAGGCGTGTCTTTAGAGAAAGGCTTCTTTGCCATACTTTGATATTTATCACACGAAAGGTGCCATCGTTTATATTTTTTAAATGACATTGAGGCTATAAGTTACCTGCTTCTTACGATTTATGAATTTAAAAATACATTCGTGGGTTGAATATATCACATGTGTTACGTTTCTGCACCGTTTAATGATTGCATCATACACACATTTGCATATAAGTTTGCTTTTACGAATAAACTCTAACAAACTGGGAGATTTATTTGATGTGACTTTGATGTGACTTGACTAAGTGCAGGCTTAGCGATAGTAACAGATGCTAAATGGCAATGTCTTACAAATGCGCTCCACAGGCATAGACTGAGTACGATTCATAAGGCATTGCATTTCGTTCACAACACATTCAAAAAGAGTTATAAGTACCAATGCACGCATTGCCTATTTTTCGCAACTGCATTTAATACGTGGTATAAAATAAAGTTTAAGTAATGCAAACATTATTCGTCGTGTATTTATGGGTTGAAAACAATTGCTTAAAACAGATACAAAGACATCGAAAGGCATCGTAACAAATAATGCGTAAGCCATAATAACAGATAATGTGTAAGAGCTTGTAACACATAATGCCTGAGACATCGTAGTAGAAATGTGTAAGACATCGTAACAGATAATGTGTAAGACATCCACAGTTTTGCTTTAATGCCAAAAGTGGTCATAATCATAATTCCATTTTCTAATAATGCATCAGAAAGATTTTGATATTTTGTATAAAATGCCACGTCATGCATAAAGATTTAGTTCCACTTTTGATATATGCAACCAATTGTGTGGAAATATTTCTCTGTACTGGCAACAATATAATGAAGTGACTCAATCAAACATGTCGTTATATTTCAGTAATGCCCAAGGTTATTGCAAATACTTTCCCCCTCAAAACCCCCTTTCTGATCGTTTCTATATAGCAATTGGTTGTGTAAGGGTGAAGGTTGTATAAAGGGTGACGGTTAGTTCACTTGGTTAGAGCGTTGGTCCTGGTAATCCCAAGTTTCGGAGTTCGATTCCAGCTCGGGGTGGTAAGCCGGGAAGTGACGTTCGCTCCAATTACCTTAGCTAAGCAAATGGTGGGTTAGATCACCTATCACGGAATTCAAATTTAACGTCCACTGGGCACGTCGAGACTGGACCACCCCGGTGATCATGTATATACCAAATACACCAGAACCCTGTTTTCGAACCACCTGGAAAATCGCACCACCCCACAAACCACATTTCAAATGATCCAAATTTTTTTAATCCTTTTGTATTGTTAGGAAACGCAAATCAAATGAAAGGCCATTTTTCCTGCCTAGGTATCACTTAGTACCCAACAAATAGGACTGGTCACAAAACAAACGAGGCTCGAGTGAACTGAATAAACAACAGCCTGTTATACCTTCTCAGACGGAGTATAATGCTGCTTTCCTCGCGACTAGATGTTTTAATTTGAGTGAGGAATAGAACAAGCGTACATGAAAGACTTGCTGGAACAGATATATCGCAGTGAACTTAAATGCAATGGAGATTTTAAATACAGAAGAAATATATCTCCAGTTTGAATTAGCACTTTGCAAATGTATTTAAATTGTCATTTGAGCCCACAAGATCAACTAGATAATTTTTCCTTAAGGCAAAAGTACCATGATTTCCAGCTAGATTGTTAAAATTAGGGATATATCCTTTTCAGTTGTATAGGATGTGGTATTTATGGTGATATTCAGTGAAAGTCTGTCCAAGTATATTTTTATCAATTGACTTTCAAATTAAATGTATTTAATAGTTGAGTACCTAATTTCAATCAATGCTTTTCAAACCCGAATGGCACAGAATACTTATGCAAAGACCTTTCTGTTAAAATGCAACATTTTATATATGCTTGCTTGAAAGTCTGTTTTGTGTGAGAATATCTTTTTTATTGTGTTTTGGTGAGTTATTTAGCATGTTCTGATTAGACAGTATTCGTATTTTTATGTAATAAAGCAACCAAAGTTGCTAGAATCCTGAAAATCGATCGACCCCGGATAAGGAACCACTTTCGATGAGTCTCAAGGGTTTCCCGATTTCTAGGATTCTTGTGTATAATTTTCATTTATCAAAGCTTTCACGAACTTGATAATGTTGATTATGCATTTTCTACAAAACAAGTTTTTGCTCTTGCCCTCCACAAAAGAGAATAAAATTCCTACTTCTATGAAGTGATTGCCTGATAGGGAGGGGGCTATTACATTTAGTCAGTGAAAAGTCTTAATAATATGCTTTCCGAGCAAGACTGTTTTCAAGATACATTTTTGGACATCTAGCAATATATTTATTTGTTATGTGGCTTGGATAAATGATGTCATGTGATTGGTCGATTTTAAGTCAATTTTTTAATATTTGTAGATACTTATTAAGATAGTTGTTAATTGTAATCAAAACGCTAGTTAGGTCAGGTAACATATAATAATGTAACTTTTATTGATTTATTTTGAGTCAATATGTCGATATTATTGACCAGTGGCGAAATACTGATCTGGAGCTAAATATTTTTGCTCGTCAATAAAACATCATGTTGACTCAAAAATAAGAAAATATCTCAAATTTTATTTTTAATTTGGCGTGATTCTTTTGCGACTGCATATGCACACATTACAGACTGAATAGTTTTAATGGGGTTTGTAGCAATTTTCAGTCTTCTCTCTTCTGTTTGATTTCTATATATATGTATTTAAATACTATAAGATAAGATAAGACATTCCACTAATACGATTAAAAGTGGCCAACATTTTAAACACACAATTTTTTCAACGAAAATGTGTTATTTGCTTTACTTTTTGAGAAACATTGATTCTTCTTTAATTTAGAACAGCGTCTATCGGCATTGATTGTTATATATTAAAATAAAAATCTGTTTGCCCCAAAGCACAACTTTCCGTGTTTTTTATCTATTTTGTTGTTTTATCATATTTATTACATTTATCTTAACTGTTACGAAATATCTGTGGAATAAGTCAAACCATGGTACAGTAATAAGTGTGTTACTTTAACTAATTTACATCTTGGACGAGCAGTTACTTGTTAATTTATTATTTAATTAATATTTAAATTAATTTAATTAAATTAGACTTGTTAAGTTTTAATATACCATTTGGCAAGTGATTCCTTCCAAGACTGATTTTCCTTACTCATCGGAGAGTTGTTTTTAAAAAGGCAAGTTCTTTTTATCCTATGACAGTATCTTTTTTCATTAAATAAACAGTTTATATTGAACACAATGAAAAATGTTTTCGCATCACTGTGAATGAAGTTCCGTATGTCACTATTTGCGAATTGCTTCGTCATAGCGATTTCCCAGCAAACCTATAATGTCATGTCCTGTTAGCTATCCAATAATCTTACAGATGCTTTGTGTTGCTGTATGGGACAAAATGAAAAACAATAGTTGTGTTGTTGTCTTCAGTGCAAGAGAACTCGGTGATTTCACGATGAAACCGCACTCATGACTTGCTTCATGTGATTCTCATATTGTTTCCTTGCTGTTCTTGTTATTATTCTGTTTCAATAAATGAAAGATGTAGTCTGTTTAGCTTTTCATGCCATATAATACAAAGATACAGAGACATGAATGAAATTTGACTGATACTTAATAAAGTATTGAATGATGAGCTTAATTGATTTTTTCTAAATGCATCTTCCTATTTTCTAGCAACTGCCAGCTTTTTCAACTTCTTCACTTGTAAAAGAAAACAACAATAACAACAACAAAAAAAAAACAAAATAATAAAACTTACAGCGTAAATGTAAAAGTCACATATTTTGTGGTACAATGTGACGTCATGGTAGATACTGACACCACATTGTACTGTGACGTCATGGTAGTCACTGAGGTTATGATACACACTGACACCATGTTATACAGTGACGTCTTATTATGAACTCCGTAGAGTTGTACGCTAAGGGTATGTTACGTGATGTTGTAGGCAAGTATTACACAATATGACATCACGGCATGCCATCGTCTTGATGCTAGAAAACAAATAAAATATTGCAAGATTCGCAATTTAATAATTATTAAGTTTTAGTATTTGAACACTAGCGAACTTGTGATGGATGTGAAAAATACGCTATTCAACATAAATACTTAGAAGTAAAACTGAATACTGAATGTTGAAATACTGTGTATTAATACTCCGTATTGTATTAACCAAATTCGGTCTATGTTTGGCGATAAATCAGTACTTACTACAGATAAATTTGCTACATCACATTCTAAGAAAGATATAGAAAAGCATTGAGCACTCGTACATAACACAATAAAGCCCCTTTTTCATTGCATTGTACATCACTTGAATGGCGTATACGTTGCACTTGAGAGAACTTGCAGTATGAAATATACATCCGTTATCTCAGCTACAGTTATCATATAATTACAATTTAGTACATCTCATACGTAGAGTAAAGCCCAGGTGCCACTCAAGTATCAACTGATTACCATGCATGCCCATGACTTTTTAAAATAGACACCTAAATGCGAAGTACAGTTCCGGAACAAACTGTTTTGTGGAAGCGCGAAATAAAATAACCTTCCCTCTTCCTGTGTTGTTGGACATCCATGGTAACACATATGATATCAAGTGGCTTTCGGGAATAACGCGTGTTTTGTGGCAAGTTATTCTCTCTGATATCTCCCCTTCTTAACAAATATCATCTTCCTAACAAATATTTCATTTTTTTCGTAAACAATAAAATGTAAGCATTGATTTACAGTACTTCCATTATGTACTCATTTTCAGACACAACAATCTAAGTCAAGAAAGTTCTCAGCAAAAAGCGTTATTGCCTAACATACAAACTTAAAATCAAATCACAATGAACCAATAATATAATAAAGCAGAAATAAACCAATAAAATAGTAGAGCGGAAATGAACCAATAAAACAATAGAGCAGAAATGATCCAATAAAATTGCAGAGAAACAAAGGGTAGAGCGTTTGACTGACTAGCCTACATTGAGATTCAGCCTGCTGAAGCTATTCTACATAAATCATATTCATATATATTCATAAACAATGTGTTACTAAAACAGTCATAATCCCAAGAACTTCATCAAGGTCACATGGTTTTTTTATCAGGGATAAGCTTTCCCTGTAAATGAATCAATGTTATTGTATTAGTTCTTAGTTCTAACAACTTGTAGAAGCCATCAAAATAAAGCTACAATCAACAGTGAAATAAACTTGCCACCACGTACAGCAAACGAATGGCTAGAGCTTAAGGCACAATGACAATCAGCTGGAAATCTATTAATACCTACTAAAGCGTTAAAACAATTGTTTCCGTAAAATTTCATTTTAAAAAACACCCCTCCACTCTCAAAAGTAGAACTAAACCTGCACGTGCACATATTTTAATTTTCATGTTTGCATTTTAAAGTCGCAAATGACTCATTAATGGAGTTTGAATTATGAAAAATATGATTAAACAGCAAAAGACCTAAGCGATCAATATATCACGCAATGCTGGCCACGTCATCACCATCCGCGTCATGCCTTACATTCATTGGCTTACTTTTATAATTTTCCCACAATGCAGCAACTATATCCGCAACTACAATTTCCGTTGAATTTTTTGCAACAAGTTTTAAAACAAATATACCGTCCTGTCGGAGATACATTTCTGTAAATTTCTGTGCGAGTTTTCTGTCCCTGTCACTGTCCCTATTTAACTTGTCCATTATTTTGAGATGTTTCCTTATGTACCGTATCCGACTATAGCGGAAACCAATGACCCAGATCCAGCGTAGAAAGCTGAGACACGTTGCTATGGCAACAAACACAAACCAAAACCATAAGAAAATATAGATTTTCTCATTAAACAAATTCAATGGTAAAACACACATGACGGTATGTGGGTGAATATTACCCATTTGTTGTATTTTAAAATTGCAATATGTGACACGTGGGAATCGTTTTGAAGCCGACCAATCGACACCAATAATTAAATCGCGTATAACCTCCAAGCCATACAGGTGATAACCACTACCTAAGAAACCATTCATAACAAATAACTGTGCGACGACATTTCCAAAATATAACACTTTTGTGGATAGATATAAGGTGATCAGATAATTCCCATATCTGTTGCCACAAATGAAACATAGATGGCGCGCCAGAAAATGCTTGATGGTGACACAGCATCCTCCGCGGTATTCGCGCTGATAATCCAGGTAGTGATCCAGATGACGTATCATGTACTTAATGGTCTTATCGCGTCGCTCTGGATAAAGGGCGTTTTGAATGGTTTCCGCTGCCTCCACTAAATTATTCACATCGATCCCTGAAATATATTGATTACAATATATTGATTAGTAATTTTAAATATACCACAATTGAGACGTGAATTCCACTTGAATTCTACTTTCATACGAGAGTCAGTGGGTGAATGAATGGAGGATGATATCTGAATCAGTGTCGTATCGTCATCTAAACATTATCAGAATCGAAAGTGATTGTGGATGTGATCTTACTTTTCCTGGCCTCTGTATGTCACCATGCATTAAAATTAAGTAAATCGATAATGTAGTATATTTCAAGCAAAAAGAAAAAGGAAAAGACTTAACAACTTGGAATTAAAGAGGCAAAAAGACGTTTTTTAGCATTATGTCTAATATACCATATATGATTATGTCACACTTGTTCAAGGCAAAAATGTAAACTAACTTGATGAATTCTGCAACACATTTCAACTCACGGTCACTGTTGAAAAACTGTGCCCTTATAAGTTATTTTTCATATTTTAGACGTTACGAATATAATGATATAGCAATTACAAAAACAGTACCAGATCGGTCACTGAATACCCTCCACAATACACAGGGAAAGTAGAAGAAAAACGCTTGTACCAGCAACAGCACTGGTACCCATTGGTAGTATCTGCCCAAAATAAACGACACAGAGAATAATTGTCAGTATATTTGTTATTGTATTTGTCAGTACACCTGTTAGATTATATCTTTCAGTACACCTGTCAGTATGAAGGTTGCATAATTATTATGTTATGTACATTACAAAAATGGTCATTGAATTAGGTTTGATTAATATAAATAAAACCGTAACAACAATGAATCAGCATCAATATGTCATTTAGCATCTAATGATGCACCAAATAGAAATGTTTATTTATACAAAAAGCATTATGTGACACTCCCTATCTCAAATTACCAATTTAAATTATGCATATCTATCTCCAAATTTGGTTTTCTAGAATTTCATTTTTTTATTTATTGATTTTATAATTACATATAATTACAATGAACAAGAAACAATAACGTAAGTCACCCGATATGTTGTCTCAGCCTCTCGGAGCCCATTTCCCCCGGTGTGATCCGCGACGGTAGCAGGTAGGTGTTAGAAACCCAGCATATCTTATTCGTATACTCCTCATGGTTACCAGTGAAGTAGGCGGGGCACCAGCAATGGATGGGGTTACCCACGTATTGGGTTGTGCTGATAAGCACGGTAAAGATGACAAGAAACATGACAGTAAAGCGGTGATGTAAGCGATCGATGATGTCGTCATCGTTACGAACGTTGACCTTAGCAACCTTGCCAACAGCACTGATAATCCCGGAAATCATTTGGCGGGCTTTATCTATGTATATCTTTATCTATATACTCTAATCTAATCTTATCTAATCTCACACGAATAGATGCACACTTCGCTTTTTCCTTAACCAACTACAGTTTCATTTATTCTTTGCTATTTAGATGTGTGTCATAAAATTCCATTTATATATTTCTTTAGTAAACAGAACAAGCCAAAAAATACAACATATGACTTGTGAAAATGCACACATATTGTTTTCAGGTTTGTATTTTATCGGGCCATGACGTTGCTGTCGTTGCTGCTGGTCACTGATCAACAGTTTTCTATGGCGCACATTCCTGAATGCTGCTTCCGGTCCATGCACTGTTATGTGGTGTTTGCGTTTGATTTCTTTCTTTTTGGGCTATTATATCCACTACTAGGAGAGGCGTCGCCTGTTAAAAAATAAAAAAAAGACATTACACACAATTTATTTATGAACTCATCTTGATTATTTAGTTCACAAATTACTGATAGCGGCAGGCCGATATTTCTATTTATTGTGAAAAAATAAAGTGTGTTTGATCCCAGAACCATTGCTTACATAATATAGAGATAAGTTATTATTTGCAGTAGTGATTTTGTAAATCGTCGACAGGCTTACATTGTCTAATGTTGCTATGGAGCCAGAAATGACGTCAGTCATGAACTTATGGCTGATCTTCTTTTTAAAGATATGGCAGAAAGACTCAATGATCGACAATATTGACATATTCGATAGGTGATCCAACCCTTTGCATTCGCCTAGCTGAGACAATAGGTCAATCCCCTGCTTAACGTCCCTGCTCGGATTCGAATCCAGGAACTTGGGTTTGCTGGGCGTTCTAATCAACGGAACTATCCGTCGGCGGCGGATAATTACGATTAACAAAGATGCTGCGATATATAACTGATTTATTTCACATTTTGCACCAGTATTTAACCACATGTTTTTGTTCCGTTTACGTAAGGTATCTCGTATCACTGCTTTATTATGTTCCTCTTATGTATTGTAAGAACACAAATCGTCTCAAAGAATACAAGTGAATATATTACTTCCACATTGATAACGTCTTTGCGTTAGTTTTGGCGTCGGATGCAGAAGTTACATTTTTTTAACAATCGTACGTGGGCCTGGAGTATAATGGAATAATTTATATCGCTTTTAGGCATCATCATTATCCGAGTACCAGTAAACACTTTGAATGATAAAGCCGTTTCATAATAGATAATTAACACCTACAAAGACAGTCGTTGCGTTGACAAGTTGCTTTAAAGAAGTGATGACCTGCGTTGTTTTAAAAATGACTCCTTTTTTACAAAAAATTTCGCTGTGTTCCACCATAAATATCTTTGGTTGAGTATTCCATTCTAGATTGTTAATGAACATCTTTTATACGCATCTATCATTATATATCCCTGTTTATCTGTGCCCCCACTTATCTGTGCCCCCTGCTTATCTGCGCCCCCTGATTATCTGTGCCCCCTGTTTATCTTTGCCTCCTGTTTATCTGTGACCCCATGCTTATCTTTGTCCCGCTTTCTCTCACTCTAGTGTTCATATATTTTCAATTTATAACTAACCCGGAGATAACTATTCTTGAAATAGAACAAATTATTCAATACATCCTTTTTCAAACTTTAATCTTGCTTACTTTCATAAAACCATGATATTTTAAAGTTTGATCTTTGAACTCTATTTGATTTCGTAATCGACGATATCGGGCTTGACACTAATTTCCAGATTTGTCTACACGTGCTAATGGATGTAAGGTAATATTCAGTATATTATCTCTAAGACCTATCACAGATCAACGAAGTAACTTATAGCCTAATTGGATATGAAAGAATTGTTAAGGTAACAGTGGTAGTTTTAGGCTATTCTGCTTATTGGATTTTTTTAAGCGAACCAATTTCCCACACACGCAAGCTTTCACGGAGCTTTATATGGTGAATGGATTTCCCCATTCATTTGTCAATCATATCTTTATAAGGAAATATTATTTTTACATAACTTCTCCTTCACTCAAATTACTACAGTTTTTTGCTATCAAAGATATGACAAAAAAGAATCGCATCAATATGAGATTATGACAGTTTTATTGTTGTGTGCATAGCATGTAGACACCAGACCCTCCACTACCCAAACATCACTACGCAATAAACTATAATGATTGGCAGGATAAAGCAAGGCCTTAACGCTATACGGTTGCACAATTTACGGGCTTTCAATTACTTTGAATTGTTTTACCCGGATACAGTTAACGACTTTCTACTGACACACGGTTTTAACTTCTCTGACCTAAAAATATAGGCAGATTAGATAAGGCTTATCTTGTAACGTGCATCTTTTTTAGATAAGAAGCTAATGCACTGTACCGGAGATCCTGTTGTCCCTCTTCTCCTATTTTAATGTAGTATTTACGCTTTGACTATTAGCAGATATTGACTTATTTCGAGCCCATAATATTTTCACTTTGACTCGAAATAAGTCAATATCTGTTTTGTTACATGCTTTTACTGGCGTTTTTGATTATATATAATCGCGATATCCAAGGCCTTGTGCGTTCTGGTCAACAGTGAATAATTCTTTACTTGGAAATCGACAGTCAGATTGTAGCATTTATCTAATTCACATAGCAAAACCAAATGGTGCATATATATGGTTGATATGTGTAACACCTATGACAAATCTTATCTAAACAACCAAATGACTAATTCCTTTGTTATGCTAAAAAATAAACACAATGAAATACCTAAAAATAACGGGAAAAAATACAGCAAAAACTAAACAAGATCAATCATTTTTTACAGACTTAAAACAGGCTAATACTTAAGTGTTATTAATTACACAATGATGCAGTAGAACTCTGTTTTAACAAAAAACAAATGTAAACAATCAAGAAAAAAGTGAAATAAAAAAGACACTAAATACATCTCAATAACGCATCACATGTATCACAAAAGACGAGGTAAACATAAGCTATTACACAGACTCTTTGATAAAGTACTTTTACAATATTTCTGTGGAAAGCTACTGCAATATATCTGTGGTAAGGCGCTTCTACAGTATTTCTGTGGTATAGTACTTCTACAGTATTTCTTTGGTTGGATACTTCTACAGTATTTCTGTAGTAAAGTACTTCTACAGTATTTCAAGACAACAACATTGGTGTTTATCAACAACATTTAAAATAATTATTCAAAACTAGCTCTATATCGTGGTCAACAATTGAAATCATTAAGCAACAAACAGTTCCGGTGTGCCATTTTCTGGAACTTTATGCTTCAGACATGCTACGGTAAAGTGAATTCATGTTGGCCTTTTTGAAATTATAGATATGTGAAAATATTGATAATATTGACAAAGCTTGAAAATACTTTTGTTCAAAATGACTCAAAGTCAACATCTCTAGAGGAGACTAAAACTTCGGAAGATGAATCTACAACTGCAGCAACGGTGGTTACAACTGCAGCAACAATGGCTACAACTGCTGCAGAGATAAGAAGCTACAACTATGTTATTATTTACTACAGCCCAGTGGTAAGTAGTGTCTTTCTTTTCCTCCTAAAGCATGTAGAATATTCCTCTATATTGCTTTCCTAAGAGGTCCTCACTGATATTTAAAAACCATTCACAACCTTTGTATGAAAGCTAAGCAAGCCAAAGGGTGAAGACCGTATATTATGTATGATATAAATGACTAGTTAATTCTGAGATGTGTGGTTAAATCTTGTGTACGTGAATAAAGAAACAAAAACGAAAACTATAAATTAAATAACTTACTAAACATAACGCGGTGCACATAAATATAACAACGGTAACACATATAAATATAACCACGGTAATACATAAATATAACGACGTTAACACATAAATATAACGATAACACATAAATATAACGACGATAAAACATAAATATAACGACGGTAACACATGTTTGTAGACCAGTCTATCATGAGAATCAATGAAGCCATTTATGGTGTGGGGAGAGGTGTGGTGCATTGGGGGGAGGCGGGGCTGGTTACATTTGCATTTAAAGTAATGTTAACTCTTAAAACGTATTTTTTTTTTAAATTTAGAAAGAGAAAATTAGTGACTTAAATGAGTGACATTTCGTGGTATATAGTGAGTTAGTGAGTTGCCTATAGCTCATTATATATATATATATATATATATATATATATATATATATATATATATATATATATATATATATATATATATAGCAAACAGATATAAAGTAAAAAGGCGTGATACACAACAGACCGAACCGCCGTAGAGGTTAGCTGTTGGGCAACAACAGCTGCGAGGGTGAACACGATTCTAGGACATCGACTTGTCTCATGGCTATGCTCCAGCCTCACTCACATGAGAACTATAGTACATTTAATCAGATTTAAACCTTCTCTAACAAACCCATGTCTACATCATACGCATTATCTAAAATCTAGAAATCGTTTTTTTTTTTCAGAAAAAGGTTCACTACCAGTTCTCAGTTTTACTCGAATAGGCGTCGATTATCGAGTACTTGATGCGACCGGGTACTAGCACATAGGTAACACTTCACTAACTCCGGTGCTGTATTTCAAGGACACGACTGTCTTGTGTATCCACCCTAATGCCTCCACTAACTAAATACCACCCAAACTACTTGCTATACATAAGTATAGCTCTTTCTTTTTTAACCAATATACTGTGACTGAGTACATAATTTTGCTTTCACTTTTGTCGTGTGAGTATCTTCGCCATGTAAAAACTTTTTTCTTAAACTGTTCTCTGCACATCAAATAACGACCCCTGTTAAACTTGAATATGAAATTATGAAATTAAGCCTAAAATCCAGATTAAACCAATACTAAGCAACAACAAACGTAGTGATGAACCCAAATTCTTTTAGTAGCAGTATGAAAACATTGGTTCCACGCTGGCGTGTAACCAATGTTTTCATACTACCAAAGTCACTTCCGGTGTAATCATAATGCTGATAAATTTAATGACATGCTACTGTGAAGAAACATGAAATACTTTAATGAACCTTGACAATTCATCAACAACCTAATAACTCACATATTTGACCAGTCAGCGGAGTCTGTCATTGTATTGGTGGTGCGTTTTCGAAATACCCCAGCACAACCAACATGAGCACCATTGCTTAGAAAAGGCACCACTTTGCTTAGAAAAGGTACCACTTTGCTTAGAAAAGGCACCACTTTGCTTAGGAAAGGGACTACTTTACTTATAAATGACACCACTTGCTTAGAAAAAGGCACCACTTTGTTTATAAAAGACACCACTTTCCTTATAAAGGACACCACTTTGCTTTTGAACGACACCACTTTGCTTATAAAAGGCACCACTTTGCAGCACCACGGTTATACATACTAGTAGATTAACATCATATCTAATATAGAAATAGATTTTTGACTTAACACACATATATATATAGAACCATATATATAATGTAAAATCTGTCCTAAGAAAGAAGGCAATTACGCCAAGCTGGCCGCGTCATCCATGTCGGCTGCATCTTGCCTCACGTTCATTGGCTTACTCTTATAATTTTCCCACAATGCAGCTACGATATCAGCCACTACTAAATCCGTTGAGTTCTTCGCAACCAGTTTTAAAACAAAGACGCCATCTTGTCGGAGATACATCTCTGCAAATTTATGCGATAGTTTTCGATCCCTATCGCTATCACGATTCAATTTATCCATGATCTTAAGATGTTTTCGTATATAGCGAATTCGGCTATAGCGGAATCCTATCACCCAAATCCATCGTAAGAAGCTGACACAAGTTGCCGCTGCAATGAACACAAACCAAAACCATAGAAAGACGTAAATCTTTTCATTGAATAAGTTTAGCGGGAGAACGCACATTACCGTGTGTGGGTGGGTGTTACCCATTTGTTTGATTTCAAAATTGCATAATGTCACTCTCGGGAATCTCCGTGAAGCCGACCAATCAACGCCGTTGATTAAATCCCGTATAACTTCAAATCCGTATAAATGATAATCCGTACCCAGAAAGGCATTCATTAGGAAAAGCTGTGAAACAACATTTACGAAATAAAGCACTTTGGTTGATAAATACAGCGTGATAAGATAATTGCCGTATCTGTTGCCACATATTAAACATAGATGGCGCGCTAGGAAGTGCTTGAACGTCACACAACATCCGCCGCGGTATTCGCGCTGATAATCCAGGTAGTGATCCAGATGACGTATCATGTACTTAATGGTCTTATCTCGTCTCTCCGGATAGAGGGCGTTTTGAATGGTTTCCGCTGCTTCAACTAAGTTATTGACATTGATACCTGAAAAAAAAACACACATACACAAAAGAACTAAATGGCATTCCAAACGATTTTGCAGCATTTGAGTGAGGTGTAAAATATGCGGAATAGATAAAAATACTGATTTTGAGTTACGGTCATGGTGTGGCAAAATCTATGGCCCTGGCATCAACTATCATTGCAAAGTGTTCGCTATAGATTTGCCAATTGAGTATCAATTCTAAGGCGTTTCTTTAAATTTCGAATCACAAAATTATCAAGGAAATATGTCAATTCAGGGAAGCAAAAATTAAATATCAATAATATACATTGAGAGAGAAATGGGAATGTTGTACGATTTCAAGCCCACATTTAGCCGAAATTGGCTTATTTTTAGTTAACATACAGTATTCCTTAGTCAGGAAGAAAATGTTGTCCTTCAGGTAAACATTTTCACTAATTTTTTTCATGTTGACTCGAAATAAGTCAACAAATGCTTTATTACATGACTTAACTGGTCCTTTTGATTACAAGAAGCTGGTCAACATTGAAAAATTATTGACCTATTTTTGAATGAACATTCGTCCATGTTGACTTGTAAAGAAGTATTAACCCAAATGTCAATATTTTCAATGCGGTCAACTTTCTCAAATTCAGTCTCTTTGTTATACTTTAATTGTTCCAAATGACAAAATAAATAAATAAAATAATAACCATAACAATAATTTAATAACATTTAATAATATTAATGTTTGTGAACACATAACAGTATCATAGTTTTTTTTTTCATTTTCAAAATCAATATCAAAGTATTGCCAGGGGTGGCATTTAATTGAGCCCTGAGATAACATTACTTTTTCTTGCCGGTTTTCAGGGATGGTTGCTTTTGAGACGTTAGATATGAATCATCTGTTGTGTCTGTCCTGGGAACTGGGCACGGCTGACCCGGAAGCGGAAGTTGACATGTTTGATACTCACCCGAACGGTCGCTGAACACTCGCCACAGTACACACGGCAGGTAGAAGAAGAAGCCCTGTGTTAGCAGCAATACCGGTACCCACTGGTAGTACCTGTGGCGTAAATACATAAGCATGAAATAGGTGTAATTAGCTTTTTATTTCATAAACCAAACATAACGATTAAAATGGCATAAGATTCGAAAGAAGAGGATACTGAATCAGCACTGAGACCAGATGCATGACAGTTCCCAGGTCTTGAGCTATTAACCAAGCATTTATCAAATATTGAGCTATTAACCAAGCAGGGAACTGGTTATTCTACGAGTGCTCAGACGGCGTCGTCCCAACGTTTTATAACGTCACAGTACTATTAACGAAGGTGCGCAGTGAGTTGATATTGTTAAAATAAATATGACGTCAGATTTCGTCGTAGCGACAGGCCTACAACTGGTCGTCAATATGACATCATGAATATATATCAACCATGTAAAAATCTTTAATTTGTCAATAATTACTAGTAGCAACAATCACAACTAATAGCCAACTGCAAACTTTTTTTTCTCAAAGTACGATATCAGCACTACAGCTGCCATTAAAGGTTATTGACTAATCTTCTCCACCCCTCCTTTTTTAAAACATGGTTTCGGTTTCCAAATATGAGCATAAACAAAATTTGACTGTTACTGGTCTTATATTTGGGGTGGTCTTACTTCTGGGTGGGCTTTTAACAGTATACAGTATACAGTTTGTCGGAAGTGACCCTGAGTGAGTTTTTTCCCAGGGCTTTCAGGTATACAATTTGTCGTGAGTGACCCTGAGCCAGTTTTTTTGCAATGTTTTAGGTATACAGTTTGTCGGAAGTGACCCTGAGTGAGTCTTTTCCCAGGGCTTTCAGGTATACAATTTGTCGTAAGTGACCCTAAATGAGTCTTTTTCCAGGGCTTTCAGATATACAGTTTGTCGTGCGTGACCCTGAGTGAGTCTTTTTGCACGGTTTTTAGGTATACAGTTTGTCGGAAGTGACCCTGAGTGAGTCTTTTCCCAGGGCTTTTAGGTATACAGTTAGCCGGAAGTTACCCTTAGTGGGTCTTTTCCCTGGGTTTTTGGGTATACATTTTGGTGGAAGTGAATTGGCTGGGTTTTTTCCCTGGGTTTTTAGGTATACAGTTTGGTTGATGTGACATGGCTGGGCCTTTTCCCTGGGTTTTTAGGTATACAGTTTGGTTGAAGTGACCTGGCTGGGCCTTTTCCCTGGGTTTTTAGGTATACAGTTTGGTTGATGTGACCTGGCTAGGTCTTTTCCCTAGGTTTTTAGGTATACAGTTTGCCAGAAATATCTTCTTCGTTACGGTGTTAAACTCGAAATAACCGTGCAGTGATAAATATAGATTCTCTTTTCTCTTACTTGAAGGCATAGTATGCTTTACATTACTATTTTTACTCACTTCAAGTAAGTTGTTTTGATTATCTACTGTCGATTAGCAATTCCTTACGAACATAGATAACATTCAATTATATGGGATGTGGAATTTATTTCAACAGACAGAATTAATAAGTAGCATGTTTGCAAAAAAAAAAAAAAAAAAAAAATACAGAAATAAAAAAACGTTAAAAATATGTAAGAAAAAGCTAAATATCCGTAAAAGTATACTTTCCTATATAAAATGGCACTTTGTGAGCATAACATGCATGGATTGTCTCAACGAGAAGTATCAGAATTCTAATCACCTTTATCAGGCTAACCAGAAGCAAAGTGGGACTTCTTCCGGCACCACAAGCTAATATTAATTATCCCCCCACCCCCCACCCACCCTATTTCTCAATGATTTGCCTTAATACCAATGGGGATCTGTGATTTAGAAGTAACTAAGATCCAGTAGCAACTCATCAACTCTCTATGAACTATGTCTTTCAAGTTTTTTTAAGGTAAGCACTACACAAGGGTTGGAGGGGGGGAGGAGGGGGGGAGGAGCTGGGGTATTTTTTCATAATATATAGAAATGACTTTCATGGCTGTAATGTATATATGACGTCCCTTGTGGAGGAGAAGGGAGGAGTTGCCTGGCAGCATATGTGTTACCATGAGTTCCAAATAATAATAATAATAATAATAATAATAATAATAATAATAATAATAATAATAATAATAATAATAATAATAATAATAATAATAATAATAATAATAATAATAAATAAATAAATAAATAAATAAATAAATAAATAAATAAACACGGAGAAAAAAATGATAATTTGGGGTCATTTAAGTGCCAATTTCGTTTAAAAAAAATCTTCATTCAGTGCTCCGCCTTTCCCAGAAAAAGGAAAGAGGAGGGAGAGTGGCAGAGAATGCTTTCCCGCGTCCATCAGAGAGATAAAAAACTGTGCACATACATTTCTCACTGTATCTCGGCCTCTATTGTAAATTTAAAATTTGGTGAAAATGGTCCTTTTTTGGACAAGGTTGTGGGTGGTGCGTTGGGTTTGGGGAGCGGGTTGGGGGGATTGGGATGGGGAGAGGGTTGAGGGTTGGGTTTGTGAAGGGTGCTGGGTGGTTGTGGGGCTTGGGGGGGGTGTTGGGGAGGGGGTTGAGGGTTGGGTTTGGGGAGAGGGTTAGGGAGTTGGGCGGATTGGGGTTGGGGAACGGGTTGGGGTTAGGCTTGGTTGTGCTGTGGGAACAATGAATAATCCACAGGAAACAGAGTTATAATCAGATGAAAGCCGTTTTTTTCTGGATGTGCCTTTGATGGTTCGCCACGACCCTTATCTCCACTTTCAAGTCTGTTTATTTGATCTAATCGAGGGATAAGCACACAGACTACCTCAAATCTGATAACCTCAAAAACTCAGAACTACTTTTTAGTTCATCCCAGGAAGCCTTTTGGAATAAGATTTTTTATTTATTTATTTATTTTTTTTATTTATTTTATTTTTTTTTTTTTTGCATTTGGACGGCACAACAGATTAGTCAGTATTTGCATCAAGAAGGGCAGTGCCTGAAGCGATGTGACGTCATCCTATGCTTGGAGTAGATTTCTTCCTGTTCATGGGCCTATCCGCAGGTTTCTTTGTCTGCTTGTTTGTTTGTTTGTTTTTTTTTTTTTCTTGTTTTTGTTTTTTGATTGTTTTTAGTTTTTTTGTTTTTGTTTTTTTTTTTTTTTTTTTTTTTTGGGGGGGGGGGGGGGAGGAGGGGGGTCGATGATGGGGGGAGGGTTCGGTGGGCGTGAAGGGAGATTGGTTGGATGATGGTGGTCTCGGACTGTTACGTATGCTAATAATTAGGGTATTGGTGACGTCACTAATTTTGCGTATGGTGGAGGTCGGGAAACAGGGGAGGGGTTAGGGTTAGGGTTAGGCTTATAAACAGTTAGGAATATTTCTATACGTACTTTATGCGTGGTTCCTAAACTTATGTTAAGTATTTTGCTCTCGCTCAATTCGTAACAAATTGTATTTATTATTTATTTATTATTTTTTTATTATTATTATTTTTTGCTCATCGGTCATTAACTAGAATTTTTAATGCTACAATTGACATTTTTAATCTTACCTTATGAATACACATTTTAGGACAAAAAAAAAGAGAGAGAAAAGAAAAAAAAGACTGAAAAAAATGACGCTATTTTTGAAATTATACAACTATTGGGTGCTACTTACCCGATGTGTGAGCGCAGTTCTGCGGAGCCCTGCTGGCCAGGCGTGATGCGGTCGGGGAGGAGGTACGTGTTGGAAATCCAGCAGATCTTATTGGTGTATTCCTGGTGATTGCCAGTAAAGTAGGCGGGGCACCAGCAGTGGATGGGTGTGCCCACGTACTGAGTCGTGCTGATGAGCACGGTGAAGATGATGAGGAAGATGACCGTGTAGCGATGATGTAAGCGGTCGATGATGTCGTCATCGTTGCGTATGTTGACCTTGGCGACCTTGCCTACGGTGCTGATAAGGCTGTCAATCATTTTCGCAGATGCAGGAAGGAATAATCTCAATATTCAGTAATGATTGATGATATCAAAAGTGGGTAGTTATACCCACACAGCCAAAAGACGTCGTTGGAAGCATAACGTATTGTGGCGATACGTCACAGTGGCGGGTCGAGGATATTGCGCAATGCCGGAAGTCCAGTGACGTCATCCACGCGGCGCCATTTTTTTAATTATTTTTTTAAGCACGATCAAATTCAGCCGATGCAGCGATGAGGAATCATTGAGCAATGATGAAAACAAAGAAAAGCGAATCTGTGTTTTAATTGGTTGGTTAAGTGTCACGTGCTGTCAAATGTGTTAAAACACGCCATGACGTCACAATGCAATCCGCTGTTATCCGCTGCAGTGTTACCATAAATAGGACTACAGCTAATGTGCATGCGAGTTAGTTCATTCCCATTATAATCCGTCTTTTTCCCCCTGATAACAAAAATCCAGAATAACAACCTTCTATCATTAAACATAAATAAACATTTAAAAAAAAATTCACTATACATAAATACAGAACGACACTAACGCTACGGTTGTACTAAACTTTAACAAATAAAAGGCATTTGACACCGAGACCTTTAAACAGTAATATCCTCATGTATTATGTCCAGCAAAAGCACAGCTTCCTTATTTCTTTGCACAGATCTGGCAACACTTCTTCCAAAAAGAAGAGAAAGAGGAGAGAGAGAAAAAAAAGAAGCAATAAACATTAACCATGGAGAAAAAAAATTGAGCAGTAAGTTCCTCTACAGACCGCGCAGATAATTTTTGCTATATGTCGGTTTTTGCATTTGGTTTTGTAGAAAGAGTAGATATGTATTATCTAGGAATGCATGAGCAATATACACCACAAAAGTCCTCATGAAAAAAATAAACATACACCGTGGGAAGTTTATCTTGAAGTTGCTGTAAGTTCTAGCGGTTTTTTTTTAATGCCTGGGAGACTAGTATTTTGACTGGCTTTATCTTATGTTATCATATCTATATTCTCTTAAATTTCTCATTGTTAACACATACAACAATGCCAGATAATCTCCCCTAGAAAAGTATTGTTTCCACAAAACACATCCCAACTCATGTGCAAAAAAGGTCGAAACTCCATTACAAAACTCGCAACAGATTTGTGCACTTCTTCTGCAGTGAAAGCGCACCAAACTTCTCAACTGTAATGAAATTCCTTATATCCGAATTCTCCCAAGAAATATCAGTGAAAATGCTTACGTGGCACCCTTAAAAACTAACCTTTTATACTGTGTTTTTACCTTTCTGCGTTTTTGGAAGCTTAATTTAAAGCAATCGGCAAGCTTTATCTGATAAGTTTGGCCTCTACTGTTGAGTAATTCAACCTGTGAATGCGATGCCTTACGTAGATTCCAGCGATATCAGGTTGCCTTAAGTTCAGCTATTTAATTGCAATGAATATTTTATATGTTAAATTGCAAACCGCTAAAAAAAACATTTACTTATATCTCTGAAAAGCAGAGGTATAGCTTCTTACTGCTAAAGTCAGTAAACATTTCGACGTTAGATCGGCGTTGGATAGACATCGCAACTGACGTCGGATCAACGTAGGGTTTTGGTTGATTATGGGAGTTGAAACAATGTCTAGTTGCCGACGTTGGATAAACGTCGATTATCCAACGTCTAATCAAGGCTGCGATCAGGTTGCAAATGGAAGTCGAAACAATATGAATCTACAATCACCATGTAGCCAGTGACAGTCATAAGGTGTCATACTCTTTCCCCCTCCCTCTTCCCCGCACCGCCCCCCCCCACCCCCTCCGTCAGAGTCCCCCAATCCTTGGGTCACCACAGGATATGAATAAAGCCAAATTCATGAATATTTTTCAAATGTAGGCTAGAGAAAACTTAAGCGCTGCTGAAATTGTCACATTTTACTTCATCATTTTTGTCTTTTTTTTTCGAAGTGAGCTGTCAAGGATTCTATTTCCGGTGAGCGATAACATGGTGAGGTTGGTTTTTGGCTGTGACCCCGACGGTTACACGACGCCGATTTTCCGATATCTCTTTAACGATACACCAAAAACGTTGATTAGATGTCGAAGAAAGTGAGCTGTTTTAACGACTAAAAGCAGCGTCTAAACAACCTTGTTCACCCGACGTCTATTCAACGCTACATAAAAGGTTTTGATTGGATGTTGTACTATAGTCTGTTTACAAAGGTGAAAGCGACACAGAGTTTGTAATATATTGTGGAAAAAAAAATAGAGAAAAAATCGTACGTTTGTAATCAGTTGTAATGATTATTGCCATTATATAGAGTTCACAGCAGTTCAGCATTGATATACTGTGGATTTGTTTATATATATATATATATATATATATGTTGAAAATCAAAATACAAAGAGCAGTTTTGCCAGATAAATCAATTCATTTCTACTTGAAGATAAGTATAATTTGAACCAATATTTAAATTTTAAGGGCAAAATAAAATGGATAATTTAGCACGTAATTTTCTCATGCATTCCTAATTGCAATTATACGATAATCCATCGTGTGTGTGTTGGGGGGGGGGGGGGGGGAGTGAATAAGTGCATTTTGAAAGACAATTGAATTTAGCGACTGTGCCCACTAATCCGTTATTGCGCGTGAATCCACAGCAATAAAAGGGAAAATAAAAATGCCTTTAAAAGGACTTCGGATTATCAGCAATGAAAGACCGATGTTTTAAAAGGCCTTAATGAGCTAATCCTTATCTGTATCGGTTATGTGAAATGCTGTTGTTATATACGAATCCACACCATTGAAAGATAAGATTAAATTTTATTTTACCTAAAAAAATAATTTTCAGTTTTACCTGAGAAAACGTAAGTGAGTAAATCATTACTTGAGCAGATAACTGAGACAGCGACTGATGACAGGAAGTAGGTGGTCAGGAAGGGCAGGAAGGGCACGCTGGGAGAAATGCTGCACTGTGTTCAAATTTATTTATCTCTGATGGTTAAATAAACTGTGTTGGCTTTTTGTTTTTTTAATAAACGTTTTAAAGCTTAAATTTAAAAAAACCCGTCGCCGTTTTGTCCGGGGTTGTACTTGTCACCGTTTTGGCCGTCGCCGTTTTGGCCGTCGCCGTTATGTCCGGATACCTATATATATATATATATATATATATATATATATATATATATATATATATATATATATATATATATATATATATATATATATATATGGACTGCTTGATTGCAGCAACCGCACAGTCAGAAGTCTTAGTTTTACTCTTCTGATTTTACGCATCCTTCAGCTTTTTACGCCTTAACGAAGAATAAAAATTGGATTTTTTTTCAAATGTTCAAATAAATAAATAAAATAAATAAATAAATAACTTACAATCTGAGAAAACAGAGGTAATTGGGCTCCACGAATATCAGTATCTTATGTCGTTATTTATCTAACCAATTTTTCTAACGTTTCGATTGTTTTTCGATGAGATACCTTACCCTACAAATCTGCCGACGCATAAACGACGTCGGCAATCTCTAAAATGCATCGGCAGCGTCGGCAGCGGATTTGAAGCATCGTTTATACGTCGGATATACGTCGGAATATATACGCATTTTTTAGAAACATCGTATATACGTAGGAAATGCGTCGGAAAAAGAGATGCCGATATTGCAGACGTGTATTGTACGTATTTTTTTATGCGTCTATCAAACGCATATTTTCCGATGCATAAATGACGAAGGAAATACATCGGTAAAAAGATGCCGATTTTGCAGACGTGTATTATACGTATTTTTTTATACGTCTATAAAACGTATATTTTCCTATGTATAAACGACGTCTGAAATACATCGGGAAAAAAATGTCAATATTGCCAACGTGTATTATATGTATTTTTTTATGCGTCTATCAAACGCATATTTTCCGATGCATAAATGACGAAGGAAATACATCGGTAAAAAGATGCCGATTTTGCAGACGTGTATTATACGTATTTTTTTATACGTCTATAAAACGTATATTTTCCTATGTATAAACGACGTCTGAAATACATCGGGAAAAAAATGCCAATATTGCCAACGTGTATTATACGTATTTTTTTATGCGTCTATCAAACGCATATTTGCCGATGCATAAATGACGAAGGAAATACATCGGTAAAAAGATGCCGATTTTGCAGACGTGTATTATACGTATTTTTTTATACGTCTATAAAACGCATATTTTCCTATGTATAAAAGACGTCTGAAATACATCGGAAAAAACATGCCAATATTGCCAACGTGTATTATACGTATTTTTTATGCGTCTATCAAACGCATATTTTCTGATGCATAAATGACGAAGGAAATGCATCGATAGAAAGATGCCGATATTACCGACGTGTATTATATGCATTTTTTATGCGCCTATAATGTGTATATTTTCCGATTTTTGTACGATGTCGGTAATGCATCGAAAAAAAAAACATGCCGATGTTGCCAACGTGTATTATACGCATATTTATACGTCTATAAAACGCATATTTTCCTATGTATAAACGACGCCGGAAATACATCGGCGAAACATGCCAATATTGCCAACGCATATGATACGCATTTTTATACGTCTATCATACGCATATTTCCAATGCATGAATTACGAAGGAAAAACATCGGCAAAAAGGTGACGATATTGCCAACGTGTACTTTACGCATATTTTATATTATACGGATTCATGAGACGCCAGTAATACGTATCTTTCCCGATGTACGTCGTGCTGACTTAAATCTTCTCACATTGTAAATGATTTTTTTTGTTCATCTTTAAATTTAGGTCCGTTGGTAAACTGTATATTTACCCAAATATTACACAGACTTGTCTTATCTTTTAATTGTTTGCCATTGTATCCATATTTTTAACTTAATTTAGGTTACATTAGAACCAAACATCAACCAAAACCAACGTTTATCTATTTTTTAAAAGTTTGTTGGATTTTGGTTTTAGCCCAAAATCAAACAACTTTTAACATTGTAAGGGGCGCATTGTAAGCAACTTTGCAGATGTGCATAATGGAGAGCTTTGCCATGTCCTGTTCATTGAAGCAGAGTGATTAAATCAACAAACAATGTCTAGAATTTCAAAATCTCCACTTAGCATATATCATTACAAATTTATCGTTTATCAACATATAAAATCACCCGCATGTCACAATCTCACACAAAACTGATTATCAGAGGACAGGCAGCACAAATTATTAAATTAAAAAAAATTCCGGTCCTACCAACATAATAAAAGTCTTTCTACATTTCATCGTTTTTTTAGGATTTGATAGTGCAACTTCCATTTATATAAAATTGCAAAAGGTACAACAGAGAAAAATGAAAGAGAATATGGATATTCTTTTCATAATATCAACTTTAACCTTTTGGGGATTTCTGAATTTTATAGGTTGCCAACGAATTTTTTTATTTTTTTTTACATATATCATTATTGTTAAATGCCTGCATCCTTTTTAGACAAATGAAAATTTCCAGTGGTTACTGTAATCTTTTTTTAAGTTTATCGGAGATAACATAGATAATAATTATTATCTATGGACGGTTCCCTGTGCATTTTATAATTTTAGAGACAACCCGGAAATGTTTCATATTTTCGGTAACATGATAAAAGAAATCACGCGCATGCGTATTTGAATTCTTCCTTTGCACGCCTTTCTGTGAAGACAGTAAGAGGGACAGAAATTAAATCGCTTGGAATTTTGGATATTTGGAGACATCTCTTTGGTAAGAGTTGCTAAACTGTTAACTGAGATATTTTGTTGACATTAGTAAAAACTATAGCGTCTGTAAATTGCGTGTTAAGAAATTGTGACCTGAGATTTATACACGCATCAAAGAGCTGTGTTGGCCAGGCTGCTTGCCTTTGTTTTTATCGGTCAAGTCTGCGCAAATAGGCCGATTAAAACTTTCGGGTCTTTCCGGTGGAGGTGATGTTTCCACTGCAAATATTTTGGGAAAAATTATAAATTATAAAGAAATGACCAGGGAAAAACATCAAAATTCTAATTTTCTCTCAACATGCACACTTTCAAATTTATAATGCCATCATATGATCTTTTAAAAACTGTTATACATATTATTCAGTCCCTTTCAAGCCCATATGTGAATATGTTTCTGGCAAAATGGAATTTTGTTGATTTTTGTACCATTTCTTTATATCCTTATCCCAACTGAATTCAGCCGAAACGCAAAAACTTTTCGGCAAAAGTCAAAGTATGATTTGGCTTATTAACCTCTATGAGAGAAGAATCACATAAAAGTGGTGTGCAGTTTGGCCAAATTTCAATTCTATAAATAGAGTGAGAAATTTCTTTCGGTACAGGCAGTGGTATATTTGTGGCATATATTTTGAGATATATCTGTGATATCTGTTGGGGAAAGTGGTTTCATTTAGTGTCTCCCTGTCACCCCCTCCTTTCCCCTCCTCTTTCTGTCCTCCTTCCCCCCCCCCTCCGACACACACGAAGATGGTTGGATGTGACCAGATCGGGTTATTTTGTTTGCTGCTGTGTATGTGCATTGTTTAAAGCAGGCCGCAAAGCCGGCAGTGACCTATTTAGTAACATAGTGTAAACACGGCTCTACGCTGAGAATCGATCAATGTGTGTTACACAAGAGGTATTGGAAAGTGAAGGCCTGTTGTTTTAAGTAATTGGTATTTTAGGAGCTGCGCCTCTTTGCAGTCAGTGCCTTTACTTTGCGGCCACAGCAAATGTCTTTTTTTGTTGAAAGAAGCTGTGTATCCCTTCAGCGTAGGTCGCCCTGCTTTATGAAAACATGACGGTTGTTTTGGTGTGTTAGCCGTGGGTGAAAAGAGGTACGATCAATTTACTTATTGCAATAAACTAGAAAGGCGTGCAACCGTATCCCCTTCTTTAAAAAACATTCACAGCTTACTGTTGATCAAATGTAATTAAATGTTGACCTGAGTTTCAGTCTTAACCCCCCCCCCCCCCCCCTTGTTATTGTTATTTTTTTCGTGTAAGCTGGTTATTTCAGTGAACTGGGTGAAGTAATGGGCCGAAACACAAGAGGCGTTGCAAAGTAAAATCGCTTCGTGAAGCCTGTGGCTTTCAGTGACGACTATTAAGTGAGAGCTGCGTCTCTCTTCAGTCCGTGTTTAAGGGACGGTCCACAGTAAACGGTTTTTTTTGTTGAGAAAAGCTGTGTATACCTTCAGGATTAGGTTGATGGTTAAACGACGGCTCGCAACAAAGTGTTGTGTGTTGTGTTTTTTCCGTCTGTTTAAAACAGGACAAGACAGTTGCTCCGGTGGAAATAGATAGTACTGCATAAAAGGAACAAGACACCTTAAGAGGTTATTTTTCAAAAAAAAAAAAAAAAAAAAAAAAACAGGTGACCGTATCCCCCTTCTTAAAAAAACATTCAGAAGTTACTGCCTGTTGATCAACTTTAATTAAATGTTGACCTGAAGGTCAGTCTCAACCCCCCTCCCTCCCCGCGCCCTTATTATTGTTAAATTGACGGTGTAAGCTATTGATTTCAGTGAACAGTTTGGTTCTGTGAAGTGTGGAAGTGAAACAGAAGCGGGCTGTGTCGCCATAAAATGTACACGAAAGGGTTGCGTCATGGTTAGAATGATCTATATTTTCCCGGTCCCACCCTCACACACTCGCCTGTCACGCCATCACGCAGCCTGTATTTGTGCACATGTCAAAGCTTCGATGAAACAATGTTTTTTTTTCAAAACTGTGCCTTTGACCCACGATTTTTTGCACCGTCAGGTTTATTTTTGTCTAAAATTCAAGCAGTAGTAAAGATCAAACATCGATAAATGTTATCTAAAAGTTTAAAAGAAAGCAACTGTTATTTGGTCATTATCATTATTTTTTTCAAAAAAAGGGAGAAAATCAACTGAAAATAGGGCCTTTCCTCACCTGTTTGCCGCTTCAAAACTGCCGAATTTATATCCTGTGTTTAAATCACGAGTTTAGCATTGTCCTTTGGAATACACCTCTCAAAACTGATCATATCTTAAAAGGTATATCCAGTATTCTATTACACTAAATATATTTACAAAATTCCACCCATAAAGGTTGTTTTTATTGCTTTATTTGAGCCAGCATTTGTGTGTTTGTGTATTTACGCTAAATGACAGCATATGCAGTACTCTCCCTTTGTGTACTTGTTTACCACAGCCTCTCATTGATCGAAGAAGGCACACAGTGAAACACTCTAAAAAGATGCTTCGCTTTACGTGCGAGTCTATTTAATGAGTTTTGATCAATGGGTATTCAAGGCAGTATGTTCATGTACGTGTTATTTAATCACAATGAAGTGAAAGTTCAAAAACGGTTTGTACAATGTCATTCTAGGCATGTAGTATTTTCCTGTGTGTGTAGTTGATTTATAAATTTGAACGCACGTAATGAAAACAAAAGGTGGCTTTCGAGAATGTCGAAGTTTTCTGAGTTTTTTAAAAGCTGTAATTCACAATTTAAAGTTGTATTAAACATACACTCTTTCATGTACGCACGGAGGAGGTGGGGGAGTTGTCTGAACAAAATAACACGCACGGCGTACAGGGCGGTGGGGTGGGGGTCAAGTCGCCTGCATATGTACCATATTTTACGGGGGTCTAGGACAAGTCCCCCGAATAAGTCACTCCCGGCAACTCCCCCATTGACAAGTCCCCGGGTGGATAAGTCCCCCCTCCCTGCGGATAACTCTCCCTGGAAAACTCCCCCCTGTGCATCCCCCACCAAAACTATAATTTAGCATAGCACTGCACGCGCCATATCTCCGGCACCATTCAACCTATTTCAATTTCCTTTTGCAAATAGATCAAGTCGCTATGCGACGAAGCGTTAGTTTCGGATTTTTCGAAAAAATTAAAAATAATGCGGAAACTTTGAAATGTTTTGCGTTTGACCTCATTAGGTCCTGTGCCACTGATTATTATGTCCCGTTGGGGTCTGCGCCTTCGACGATGGCTTGTTGTTTTTGTATTGTGTATTTTGTTATTGGTGAAATGGTGACCCACTGGCAAGTGTTTTTTTTATTTATTTATTATTTTTTGAGCTTGTAAATACTTCAGCTGTCATATTATGAAATTGATAATACAAGAAAAGTAATCGATAACTGCAAAGTAATAACAGATGATTTGATAATCTGATAAAATTGCAGCTCGTGGATCAAGAGCTTCCAATAACGTTATTAAGTTAAACCATTTCTTCATCATACGATTCTTCAGCAGGGACGTAACAGCATGGTTTGTCTGGGGAGACGTTTTTCCACCTTAAGCAACATCTTTTGTCAGAGTTGTCTGTAATTGCTTTTCCTTTTTTTTGTTGAAATATTTCATAATTTCTGATAAAAATGGCTATTGCTATCGGTCTGTCCGTCCGTCTGTTTGCTCCTAAACTTTTTTTTTTCGACCGATATCTCAAAAAGTATTCATCGGGTCTTCACTAAACCTTACAGGATGGAAATATATATAGTATAGGTGTGCAACGGTGGGTTCAATTTGGTCCTTGTCTGTCCGCCCGTCGCACTTCAAACTTTTCTTGTCCGGTCGATATCTCAAAAACTATTCATCGGATCTTGACCAAACCTTACAGCAAGAAAGTATCTATAGTGTAGGTTTGCAAGGGTCCGTCCGTCGCTCAGTCCGTTGCACCTTGTATATTGTTTTTGTCCGGACAGTATGTCAAAAAATTCTGGGCCACACTGATGTAACCGCTATTGGCTGAGGGCTCTGCATCTCCAGTGCCTATGTTTTAAAAAAAAAGTTATTAGTCCCCCGCCGGGGGACTATAGTTTTCGGGTCTGTCTGTCCGTCCGTCCGTCTGTCGACGCCTTTTCTGTTAACACACTCAAGCCTACATTTTTCGACGGATTGTTAAGATATTGTATGTATGGGTAGTACTGGAACGAACAAGGATCGTTATTGTAAATGAGCCATATCTACCCAAGGACATTGGCCCAGCTGAACTTCATAAATTTTCACAGCCCTTACGTACTGGAATGGGTTTGTTAACACACTCCAGCTTACATTTTTTGATCAACTGGCAAAATGTTATACACATAGGTAGTATGGGTGATAACAAGAATTGGTATTGTAAATGAGCCAGGTCGGCCCAAGGACATTGGCCCAGCTGTAATTTTAAAATTCACGAATATGATACGAATTGCTTAAGGGTTGTAGTCCGACCTAACAAAATCAAATACTGGGATTGTACGCCGGCAGGGGACATATTCAGTTTAATGACCCACTTGTTTAAGGCTCAGTAGCTCGAAAACTAACGAGCCTAGCGCTTCGGCATAAAATACATTATGAGACTTCTTTTAACAAAGGAGTTTCACGGAGAATGATGGGGTGCCGTGGAAGGCATAGCAGTTTTTGTTTTAACAAAAATACTGGCCAATCTAGTTACTTTTTTTTAGGCCGGACTAAAAGTGACCAAATGACGGACATTCCGTATTGCAGTATCCCTAACTGTAGCTGAACTTTAAATATATGCTTTATAGATGAGCGCTTTGCATCTCACAAAGAACAGTGATCATGTCAGAAAACCAAACGAAAACCATTCTCAGGTATACTAATTGTTTCATTGCAGTATATTTGCTAAATTTCAATGGTTTTGATGTTGCAGAACGCACTATTCACGTGCAAATGAATATAAGAAAACAATGATTGAGTACTTTATCTGAAACAGGTCCTGAACATAAAACGTAAAATACAACCAAAGCAATTGTGCGGTCTGACCAAGCCGTTTTTATGGGTTGCGTTCTGCAATACAACTACCTGCAGTTCACAATGTTTTTGTAATTAAGAAAGGTTATAGTGAAGGATTGTCATGGCAGTGATACTTCTCCCTCGTACAGTTTGCCTTTTAGACTTAGTGTAGTTAAGTGTTTCACCAGTTGGGCTTTATAAATTGAAATGATACCATGACGTTTACTTTATTAAGCAGGCGTTCATCATACTGGACAAGGAGAAGATACATTAAGAAGGCTGTTGAAAGAACGGTACGGTCGATTCAACAACGGAAAAGTGCCTCCACTTGCACACTAAAGGCAAAGGCTAGTGTAGATGCAGATGTCCAGACATCTTTTGCTGACTTCGTAGATAACAGCGGACTACAACTACAAGATTTAAATGAACGATTTGATATGTTTCCTACAGAAGAAAGGGAAAAGACGTCGCAGAGAAGCATAACACAGCAGCTGTGTATTTGGAAAGTAAAAAATAACATTACGAATGATGCAATGAACTCGTTGATTAAGATTTTGAGTCCGCACGTTTCATCTTTGCCATGTTCTAGTGTAGCTATGTTGGGGAGGAACGTTGTAGACGTGTCAGATGTTGCAGGTGGAAAATTCTACTACTTCGGGTTGGCAAAGTCGTTGTGTTATGTTCTGCAATGTTGTCAAGAGCAAGAATTACGAGATGGTCTAGTTTTGGATTTGATATTTAACATTGATGGAATACCTATTTTTAAGAGTAGAAATTCTCAACTGTGGCCAATTTTGTGCTTGGTGAGCAATATTCTCACACAGCCTTTCACTGTAGCGCTCTATTATGGAGACAAGAAGCCGTGTAGTAGCAATGACTATTTGCGAGAGTTCGTAAGAGAATATGCCCACCTTAAGGAGAATGGTTTTGAATTCAACGGCATGCTGCTTAAAGTTAACATCAAAGCTGTAGTTTGCGATGCGCCGGCACGGGCCTTCATTAAAGGAATCAAGCAATTTTCTGGTTATTCGGGTTGTGACAAGTGCACGGAAGAGGGAGAGTATCACGGACGTATGACATTTCCGAATCTAAATGCGCCACGTAGAACTGATGACAACTTTTCCAGCAGAACAGATCCAGACCACCACGTTGGAGAAGATTGTCCGTTGGCCGGCGTTGGTGTTGGTGAGAATGACAGCTTAGACTTACGCTAAGAGTTAATAGAAAATTAAATCAAAATGGAAGACGTTGAGTTTATTTCATTCTATGCTTTACGCATTCCTTGCTTGCCTATACCTTGCATGCATGCAGTTCTATAATTGACTGGGACAACTCTGCCTCTTGCCGATTCAGATCCCTTGTTAACTCGGTTCCTCTGGGCAAATCTGCCCCCAATTCTGGGGACGACTCGGCCCCTAGCGAAAGACAACTCGACTCCCTGATAACGTCTTGGTAGCAACTTAAAAAATATTGAATAACCTTTTTTTATGCCCTGACCTGACCTAGGCCAGGGAGGCATAATGTTTTTGTCCGTCCGTCTGTCTGTCCGTCCGTCCGTCTGTTTGTCTGTCAGATATGCGTCACGCTATATTTGTGAACACGATAGCACCACTGGTCGGATTTCGAAATTAAGGGGGCCGAGTTGTCTTTCAGATGGAACCGATTCGTCTTTCACGAGGAACTTAGTTGGTAGGGGCCGAGTTGTCCCAATACCTTCTTTAATATTTGTTGTTCTTTGACCATGATGCAGGTATGGTTTCACAATTTCCAATCGACTACATGCACTTGGTGCTTCTTGGAGTGGTACGCAAGCTGATCCTTACGTGGTTGAAAGGTCACCCAATTGCTGTGCGCATAGGCAGTAGGCGCAGCGAAGAAGTTTCTGAAAGATTACTGTCTTTTAGATCAAGTACTCCTTCAGAGTTTCGTAGAAAACCCAGATCTCTTACTGAGGTGTGCCACTGGAAAGCAACCGAATTTCGTTGCTTCTTATGTTACACAGGTGCAATTGCTTTGTACGGTGTTTTAGATGAGGTTGTGTACAAAAATTTTCTTTTACTAGTTTGTGCAATGCGGATTTTATTGAACAACCAGATGTGCAATAGGTTTCATGCATTCGCAAAGGACCTGCTCTGCAAATTCGTTAAACATTGCTGTGATTTGTATGGAAAGGAAATGATAACGTATAATATGCACGGGCTCATACATCTGGCAGACGAAGGTGAACTATTTGGAAACCTAGATGGTATTTCTTCTTTTCCGTTTGAAAATCATCTGTATAAATTGAAGAAACTATTGAGAAAGCCAAATGAGCCACTGAAACAAGTTGTGCTCAGGATTGAAGAAGAGCGGAAATTTATACACCCAGTTAAATTGATTGATACTGAAACGAAATACATAAAATGCCACTCAGAAGGGCCAATGATTGATGCTGTTTCCGGCAGTGCACAGTACAAATCTGTTAGATTAAATGGTTTCAAGTTTGGCAGTAATAAAAGAGATAGCTGTGTTTGTTTCGAAGGCAATAAAATAGGAGTCATTGCTAATGTGGTTGTGCACAAATCAAAAGGAGTTGTTGCAGTTATAAGGCAATTCAGAAATGTTTCCAATTTTTGGGATTACCCGATTGCCTCTTCCAAGGTTGGCATTTTCAAAGTAGATCGATTGTCACAGCATATGATAGAGAAGTCATTGGCCGATTGTCAAAAGTGTGTCCTACTGCCTATTTCAAGAAGGCATTCAGTTGCAACAGTACTGAACAGCAACTTCAACTTCTAGTAGTCAAAATAAAGGTGCTTACAATTTTTGATAAGTTCTGGTGCACTAAGCTTTGTTGAGTTTTGGTATAAACAGTCTTACTTTAATGGTGTAAATAAAAATATGGAAATTATGTAAATAAAAAATATGGAAATTGTACATTTGAACGTACCGTTTAATGACTAAAGATTACACATTTTTCGAAAGCTGTGCTCTTTACCAAAATACAAAAATGATCTGCATGTTGTGCTTTGGAAAAATATGTAACACTCCCAGTTGAAGTATTTCTATTTGTTCTATTTGTTGTCATAATGCCCCCTGAGTTGCTTGGACACTTCCTTTTTGAGCTGTTTATATTATTGTGTAACAGGCTGAAGAAGTACGTCATAGTAAACTTTACGGAAGACAACACCGTCTCTGTGGTCCCTTCGCTATGGCTGGACGCTTCTGGGAAGAAATGTCAGTTCCCGAAGAAGATGGATCCGAACCAAACAGAGAAGTGGGTGATCAAGTGCAAGCCACTGCAGCCGCACCAGTGCTTTTGGTACAATGTGCGGGTTATGTTTTCAACAGGTATATGTAATGTAAGATAAATATAAAATGTTAGACGATGGAATTATGCATGATACGATTGTCACTATGTCCGTGTGTCCGTCCCAACATATTATGAGTTAGATTAAATAATGTACTATGTAAAGGGATACATATATAAGAGAATTTCAAGTAGGGACAGTAAGCAGATAGCAGCTACGAAAAATTAGAGATGGATACAAATTGTATTAGTATCGTGTTTTCTTTCATTGTTATCTGAAAATATGTACTTGTTTGTGCAGTTTAAGTTTAATGCAATTATCTTATGGATTTTTAAATGCAAGTGTTGTCATGTATTTGCAGATGATTGGCCAACGGCAAAGCACAAACTGATCCTTTCTGAGACTAATAGCTGTTTGGAGACGACAGATGATGAAACAGAGGCAGCGAGCCAGAAGAAAAGGCTAAGATTAGGCAGGTTAGTAAAAAAAGATTGGACATAAAAAGGGTTTAACGAAAAATAAACAACATAGATCGTTCTGTCTGTGGTTAAATGCTCCAGTGCAATCTTTCAAAACCGGATATAACAGTATTTAGAGGCAACTTAAAAAAAACAGAAATTTGGTTGGATAACTTTGTCGTTATTTAACGCAATTTGTTCCCAGAGTCTCCAAAAATTCATGAATTCAAAAGAAAATAAAAAATTTAATTTTTACAAGTACCAAAAAATTAAGGAAATTCAATGTTTGAATCTTTTATATCATAAACATGCTGTTTTTCTTTCGCAGGACTGAGATGGATTCGCAAGTGGCTGCTTTTCACGCCATAGACTCGGCCAACTCGTCCTCCGAAGTATGTTCAATGGGGCCTTCTTCAAAGAACAAAGGGAAGGCGATAGATTCGCTGAAGGATTCAAAACAGGTTACTAAAAAACTTTGATATATATGCATATGACGTTTCGTAGTTAAATGTGGAATGTACTCCTAGTCTTGCGTACAAGAAAAAGGAATGAGTAAAGAGTTATATGTCTCCGCCTAAGGGAGACATATATAGCATTTGGTGTGTCCGTCCTTCCGTCCGTCTGTCCGTCCGTCCGTCCATCTGTCCGCAGTGAGTTCTTATGAAATTAATGACTGAATTTTTCTCAAAACATACATACATATTGGGGTAAATGTCTAGATGATGCCCGTGGTATTTTTTTTCGTTTCCTCAAAAATTCTATTTTTTGCAAATTTTTGAACATAGGGGGGTTTTCGTGCATTTTTTTCACTTTGGTAGGCTATATCTCCAAAACAGTTTGTTGGATTAGACTGAAACGTGGCAAGAACAAGACACATATAGTGCAAATGTTTACTGTGAAGTTTTACTTCATTTCCGCTAAAAATGTATTTTTGGCGAATTTTTAAATTTTTGATTTTTAACTTTTTGGACAATATTGTTGCAATATCTCCGAAACAGTTTTCTGGATTAGGCTGAAACGTGGCAAGAATAACCCACATATAGTGGAAATGTTTATTGGGAGGTTTCTTTTTCATTGCCGTTGAAAATGTATTTTTTGGCGATTTTTTTAAATTTTTGATCTTTAACTTTTTTGGCCATAATTGTTGCGATGTCTCCGAAACAGTTTGTTGGATTAGGCTGAAACATGGCCAGAAGAACTCATATATAGTGAAAATGTTTACTGCGGATTTTTGTTTCATTTTCTGTAAAAATGTATTTTTGGCGATTTTTTTCCACGTGACTGATTGGGGGGGGGGGCGGGGGAGACATATCCGTTTTTGTTTTAGCAAAAACATGGCCAATCTAGTTAAAATGTATGGCAACAACGTTTAACAAGCAATTTGTTAATTGATGGCCGTTCTAACTTGCAATTGCGTATTGCAACACGTTAAAATGGGTCTTTTAACAGTCTTTTCCGGAGCTGCCAGAGGTGAACGAGCCGGTGGAAATGGCTGACATTGGTACAACGGCTGCGCATGAAGACGATAGCGATGGGCTTGATAGTGATGAGCTTGCTATGGTGCGTAAACTGAATTGATGCTGTAGCAATGTGTCATATATGTCTGTTAAAAATTAGCACAGTGTAACTTTTCGTCAGTAATAATTGGTTGCATTTGAAAAAGAAATGTTTGCACTTAATTTAAAGACAAATGTTGTTTGATTTCTGACGTTATTATTATCATACATAAAGTGCAGAATTTATTGTGTTTCAGCCACCAATACCTAAGACTAAAAGGAAGGAAAGTGTCCGTGTTGAAGTCAACACCACTCTCACAAAGTAGTACAAGCGGCAGTGTATGCCCCAAGGATGGCGCGTCGAATGTGTCGGGTAGTGTGAAAAATATTAAGAAATGTCTAAGGTGTCAAGCCGGTTGTGTAGTTTAAGGTGCTTATTTTGGGGGTGTATATATCTTCCAATATTTTAAATTTTAGTTCAAATTCAAAATATGAAAATAAAATAAAAGATGCATATGTTGCAAAAAAGCTTTGCCGTAAAGTATGAGAGGTATATTACTAAAGGAATAGGTATATAAAAATTTAAGTAAATTTATACTTGTATTAACGCATGATTTCAGATGGAGAACGCTTAATCCTTTTGGGCGTCGAGGACTTGAAGCATTCGATGACGCACCTTGTTGGGGTTATGAACCATGTTTTGGAACGCCTCACAAATGTTGAAAAGAATAGCCCAACAAGTATGTATATGTAGTATTGAATCAATAAGTCAAATCACACTTTGACTTTTCACGAAAGTTTTTTGCGTTTCGACTGAATTCAGTTGGGATAAGGATATAAGGATACAAGGATATAACGATATAAAGAAATGATAGAAAAAAACTGGCATTTTGCCAGAAACATATTCACATTTTGACTATTAAAGGGATTGAATAATATGTAAAATAGTTTTTAAAAGATCATATGATGGCTTTATAAACTGTGCATATTGAAAGAAAATTAGAATTTTGATGTTTTCTCCTTAGCATTTCTTTAAAATTTAACCCAAAAATTTCGCAGTAGAAACAACACCTCCACCGGGAAGACCCGAAAATGTGACTTGGCTTATATGTTACAATTCAGATATGTGCAGAATGGTAATATTAAATATAACGTTAAAAGGGGCAGCACATGTAGCCTATATATAACTAAAAATATTTTATTTTTACAACTTCATTTCAGACCCAAAACAAGATGTGCTAAACTTCAACCTACCAATGCAGTCGTTGGAGGACCTGAACGTCGTAGAAAATTTGTTGGAGGAAGAAAGCCAGCTGTCTGGTTTGGTAAGTTTTGCTGTAATTATATAGGCTTAAGTGGAAAATACTTGAATCATGTTTTTGTTTGCTTTAAGCGAAATGTTAAATGTTAAAGATTAACGTTATTGCAAAAAAAATTGTTTTGCGGATGTTAAACCAGATGCTCGAGAAGCATGAATCCGCCGGGTTGCTTTAAATTAGATACCTAAGATTTTCATTGGCAGTTAGAAAGGTGTCCCAAAAAACACTACACAGGCTCACGTTTTGTCCGGTTCGGAAAATTGTGATCACTGCAGTGTGGAAGGGCCAAGGGAAGCCCTGTGCAAAATTTGAAATGAGGACAGACGGACGGACAGGTTGAAAACTGTGTCCGTCTGGTATCCATGTTTAGAAATGTGCCTAAGTAATTGCATTTAAAATGGAATAATATTCTTATTGAATGCACTGTTTCAGGTGATGTTGCTGGGTGGATTGGGAGGGAAGGACGCGCAGGCAACAACGCGACGTGTGATGTACTTGGCGGTTGGGAAGGATCTGGCAACACAGTTGAATTGGGAGGGAAGGGGGTCCAAGTTCGGCATCAAACAGACCAGATTTGTAGAGGGAGTGTACAGTAAGTATTATAAATGCAACATTAGCTGCTATATATATATCGGATGCAAACGAGTGTAGTTACATTATGTGAATAAGGTGTTGCAGTGTTGGAAATGAAAAAGAAGCAATTTAACTGATTAAAATATTTTATTTTTGTTGGCGCGAAGCGCAAGACTATTGTTTTCCGGTCTGTCCGTGCGTCCATCGACACTTTTGCCGGCGTAATATCTCCGAAACCACTACAAATAATTGTTTTTTTTACGTTAAGAAAGAGGTGTGCAACGAGGGAGTTATTTTCCGGTCTGGACAAAAAGCGACAAAATGACGGGCATTTGAAAACTGACAGCTCCCCATTGTTGTTGACCTTTTAATTTCGTTCCGGTGGGGGACATTAATCAATTTGTTATGTTTAATTCCTCGCTTGTGTTCCATATTGTTCCATATTTGCAACAATTTACAGGGGCAGTTCGAATGACGTTTGAGAAAGCCACCGAAGTAGAGATGGCGACGGCAATTAAGAATTGGTTGCGGAACAGTGGGGATTTGGCAGGTGGGAGGACGAAGCGCGTTAAGTCCAAGGAGGCCAATTCTTCTACGTTGAGTGCTGCCTCTGCAGAAGACGTGTGAATTGGACTGAACTGAACTGAACTGTTATCGATTTCAGCGGTTTCTGTTAACAGTTCATGTTAATATAATTTGCAGAAACTTACTACTTTGTTGTCTTTATTTTTCGTAGAGACGTATGCATCGGTAATGCAACGTTTAATTGTTAAAAGAATATGGGAAAAGCGGATGACAATATGCATCGTATATGCATAGGAAATAATGCGGATAATATACGCATGATAAAAACGTACAAAAACATCGGCAAAATCTGTAATAAATGCATCGGTTATACGTATAAAAACAATGCTATTATGCGCATAAAATGCGTTGAAAGTAGATATGAAATAATAGATCGGCAAAAACACGTAAGATATATGCATAAAATACGTAGTAAAAATGATTGGAAGTTCATCGAAAAACAGTCGCATTTCCGACGTAGTGATAACGATTATCACTTGATCGGAAATGCGTTGGAAAACATCGGAAATATGCATTTTATACGCATAAAAATAATCTGAAGATCGTCGGAAATGCATTGGAATATATACGTATAACCGACGTATAACCGACTGTTGGTAAAACGTCGGATATGCGTCGAATAGATGCATAAAAAACCTCCGTCGGAAAATATGCGCATAAACGACTAATAAACGATGAGCAAAACAGAAAAAATATGCGTATATCCGACGTATCTTGCCGATATTGCCGACGCGTTTTATATGTATATCCGACGTCGAACAATTTGTAGGGTATCTAACCTTTTTGTTCAATATTTTTTTTTTCATATTTTTTTTATACATACCTCCAAATATAATAGAATACAATCAAACTTCTTTTTGGTAAAATAGTCCAAAATTGAAATGTCTAGACTGTTTCCCAGTTGTTATTTTTGGCGTGAAAAGGGGGGTCTTATTTTAGATATCCCACCATGCTGACGTCAGCCGTAGCAAAAACTCCGAGCTTGAATGAGAGTATCCACTTCTTCTGTACTCTTATATATGGCCCCAAAATCCTCAAGCGGAAGTTGCCAACGGTGTGTGTGTGAATTGGGTTCCCCAAGTGGCCAATGTCGGGAGAGGGGGTGGTGGAGGGGGGAGGGGAGGGGGGGGGGGGGGGTCGGGGGCGACCGCGTGGGCCTTTTAAGAGTCAGTAATTGATAAGAAAATTAAAGGATAATTACAGCACATGTTTGCACGTCGCTTATAGCAAAAGGCCACCAGCAGTGCGAAGGTAAACAACAGTGGTGTTCACGCGTAACTTCCCCCCTCCCCTCCTCCCCCACCCCTGCTCCCCTCTCAATCACTCACCTCGCTGACCAGAGTATATTTATATAAGCCTCATTACAAGAAGACCAAAGCGAAGACGAGCTGTCCTAACAAGACATTACAGTAGAGTTGTATTGTGATTCCAAACCTCGTCAATTCCCCACCAATTGTGATGTTAAATGATTCCAGGACATTTTTGTTTTTACACTGCAGAGAAAACAACTCATGGGGAGAAGGGGTGGGGTAGGGGGTGGGGGTGGGGAGGGGAGTCTTGCGGAATCTCAAGTCCTGCACAGAAAAGAGGCCGTGCGTATTTTTTAGCCAACATCTCATATAAAGGGTTTTGTTGTTAAAATATATCGACATTTAAGCACCATTTAAGCACCATGTTTTTTTTTGTTTGTTTGTTTGTTTGTTTTTTTGTACAGTGCCAATGCAATTATTGCGCACATGGTCTGATAAGGATTAGGAGTCCCCGCATGCCCACAACGCCAGACCAAGGATACAGTAAAGCGGCCACCGCCCACTCTTTCATTACTTTAGTGTGACGTCTACAACACATCTCAAAGAATTTTAGAGGGGGGTTCACATTTAATAAACAATTTAACAGTTTAATTTAACTTTATTACAGACAATTTTGAAAAAAAAGTCGGTGGGAAACCGTTTTTTCAACGGCCCCACCCCGCAGTATTTTGAAAACGAACCCATCTTTTCTGTAATAGATCATAGTTGTTTTAAATTAATTAACACGGTTTTAAAGTGTAAAACGCTAACTAGTGTATATTGTGGTGAGTATTGCACGCTGTTTGGAATAGCCTAATTATCATAATTTATGCTGCACATCCCTACTGTATCCCTACTGTATAATTGGGAGACCATTTTGAAATAAAATACATAGGGAAAGACCACCGGCTGATTTTTTCACAATATTTTAACAAATCTGCAAAATATTTCTCAAAGCTAAGACCAAACAGATCTATCCGACGAATATTTGATGTGTATTCCCTCTTCACAGTTCCTGATAAATAACCTCCTTTAAGAATGTCCTGAAAAACCAACAGGAAGTCTGATTCTTTTCATAATTTAATATGATAAAATCCATTAGAACAATATTGCAAGCAAAACCTCCCACATTCTTTAATGTCTGTGGTATAGAAACGGGACTGAGCATTATGCTATGTGGATTTCTATTTCTTAAAAAGTTGCAGTGGAATTTAATCGAAAGGCCTAAAGCTGGAGACACATTTCAAGTACAAGTATTCAGGAACAAGTACTCAGGTATTAGTGTGCAAGTGTTACTTTTGACATCTCATAAATTGCATATATATAAAATGGAACACGAAATTGGAAATTACCGACATAGTTATGGTAAATGTTACGAAAAAGACCGAATAATCTACATATTGTAGTTCTATTAACACATAAAATGCACGTAATTCCTGTAATGTAATGTACACAAAATATATGTAATTATGTCACGTAAAAAATTAATACTTAAAGACGCATGATAAATGCGTTTCTTTTATTGCTCGTGTATTGCAGAAAGCACTCAGTCTTCCTTAAGCCTTCCTTAGTTTCCTTCTTTTATATTTAGCATTACGTTTAAATATTGAATCACTATAAACAGCGACATCTCTAAATTTGGATATAAAGCTTTCGTGTGTCTCTGTACGTCTCTCTCTCTCTCTCTCCCTCTCTCTCTCTCTCTCTCTCTCTCTCTCTCTCTCTCTCTCTCTCTCTCTCTCTCTCTCTCTCTCTCTCTCTCTCTCTCTCTCTCTCTTATTTAAGGTTTTAAAACCAAAATCTAAATAAATGCTGTAATAATTCTTTAGAAATGCCTTGTAAAGTGTACCAAACCAGCTTGTCTTGGTTTCCAAAGAAACACAACTAAAATGTAGCTTTGTAATAACACTGTAACAGGACCTCAACAAACAAATCCAAAGAAACAGAGTTGTATAGTTTATTATAGTTCTCAGTTGTACCGACCAGGTTAGTTATTGTAAGGCACTTTACCGGCTTCCCCTTCCCCGCCCCCACACCCTCTACCCCCGCACACACTAACTTTATATACTAATCTTCTGTCACTTTGGGTGAATCACAGAAGTCTCCGCTTTAGTTTCATGTTTTCTTTGTCACATGATATTCTGCTTCAAAACAACGAGAAAATCCCCAAGAAGACATGTTGGATTAAAGCTCACTTTGTCATCATTTATCAAGAACAAAGCAAGAACTCATGCGTTGTCATCGACCACAGACGCCATGCTTCAAATGCCAGATTTTCTCTGTCATTTTATACATAAAAATTGAGCTTCTTCTTACTGCAGATACCCAAACTGTAACAATTCTCCCCTCGGAGAAATCACAAAGCAAGTTTAATTGCTATCTGTAATCTGATTGGTCGATTCCCCAAGTCAACACTTTTTCAAAATTAATCAGAATGCAGAAGTCGATGGTTAATATAATTATGCTGCAGATTTTATTGACCATTTACAAAAATGTTAACCTAAAGGTAAACATTTTCATGCTGGTCACCAATGCTGACTGAAAATAAATCAATAGCTGATACCAATGCTGACTGAAAATAAATCAATAGCTGATAATTGAAGTTCAAACTTTCATCAATGTCAATCAGAAAACACAGACGACTAAAGATATCTTTGGGCCAGACACGTCAATCTCGCCAGACCAGAACCTAACTGAAGAATGCAGTGATAGAATGGCACCTCACTACGAATGCAGCGCTAGAATGGCACCTCACTACGAATGCAGCGCTAGAATGGCACCTCACTACGAATGCACTGATAGAATGGTACCTCACTACGAATGCAGTGATGGAATGGCACCTCACTACGAATTCCTTTGTATTAGCCTAGAATGCAACATAATGATGTTCGAAAAAGATGCATAAACATACAAGTATATGAAAAAACAGTTATAAAAACATGTGCAGATATTTGGACTAATGGAACATCAGAGGTGCACATTTGTGCGCTTTTATTTATTTATTATCACTATTTATCTATTATCACAATTTTGATCATTATTTTTTATCTCTCTATAAACACTAATATCTATATCAAGTCAGTGCGTTCTATTATCTAATTTGTTCATGTAGGATTTGTGAAAAAAAACAATAAACAAACATAAACTAATTTCCATACAAACTTTATATTGTAAGATAATATTGTAAGATAAACAGTTGGGCCTTCATTTTGTACACAGCATTTAGTGTGGTATTGTCAAATGATACTCGTAATAATTACTACAAGTATTCTCTTAGAAACGGTCTATCACAACCAAAACTGTGATTATACATCAAGCTTGATAGCTGCGAATCAATGACCCCCCTTTCTATCTGTCTTGGTATAATTTTGGACTGGTATCTGTTAATTTATGCATGAATTTATATATGAATACTAGGTTCAACCTGGATACCTATTAAACACAGCTATAGCGGTACTTTCTTGATACCAATACCGCCTTGCTGCCTCTATTTACGCCATTAGAAAATAACCATGGCAATAACTCTCACTAACATTTTATCTTGATAGCCCTTTAATAGCCATAGCTGCACCTCTTATGACGTAACAGCAATAGCAGACGGATCTTGATTACGTCACTTACATTACCTAAATGTAAACTTTCTCAGTAATGCAACATTGAGGTAAAAATAATTCCTATGGAAATGTAATTGAAAGTGTGTGCTATGTGGCACATTAGTACAACAATATTCTTCTAATATGATTATCATAAAATATATACTTATAATGGCTTTTACAAGCTGTAGAACCACTGATGCAAGACCAAAATGCCCCTGTACAACGCTTTTAGATATGACTTAAAGACTACGATGCGGTCCTTTCCAAAGAAATTAATACAAAGTGGTTAAACAGGCATCCGGTTTGGGTTTAGATTACTAACATGGATGCACACATGAATGTTTGTTTTCAACAATATCGCTATCAGTGCAGAGCTACAATATTTCTACCACAATTGCGCGGAATGTTGTCGTTGATACGCCACACAAAAGTCTATATGCAAATAAAGTGTTGAGTAATTGGGGAGTGGCTGTTCCACCATAGTACTCTCGAAGCTCGATCTGAACGTTGATTATGGTGTGAAAGGGGCGTTTTGAATAGGAGAATGTTTTTAGTTTACTCATATTAGGTTTCAGTTTCTTCAGACAAATAGTATTGCTGTTAGATTACAGCTGAACGGTCTGCGTATGCAAAACCCTGGTGCAATTAATTCCGTATTTCGCCTTTGAATCTTCCTTTCACATAAATTGACATTTTGTTTATGTCCGTTGGATTATATTGCATTTTGAAGGGATTATATAAGTCTTAAGCAAGATCTCAAATGCATAGGAATATACGTTGGTCCATTTGTAAATAAAAAACTCCTTTCTGATTAGTAGAAAGGTATTTAACAAATCCGACTGTGATATAGTTAACAAAACTAACTGCTAAAGGTCCAGCATCCCGCATTTTTATTGCAAGTGGGGTCGAAAGTGACGTGTTAGGTAAATAGAAAGTTGTAGAAAATGTGAGATACCCAGAAACATGCTTTCTACCTTAAAATATGTGGTTTCATCCAGCATGTAACATCTTTTGAATGTTTGCGACTCGTTAAAAAGTTCCAAAGCTCTTTCTAAAGTTTGCTTTGAATTTCCCAATTAAATAGTAAATTAAAATATAAAAACAACCGGTTTACGAGCACGAAGCATTGTTTACAACGCAAGAACGGCACAGGGAGTATTTTCTACCAACGTTCGTAATTACTGAAGACCATAACGTTAGCATTGCATCAACAAAGTGCTGGTTGATTGACAGCATGACTCAAATTTGTTAATATAAGCTCCTGTGACTATAACAAATAACAAATGCAACAATTATGATATAGATTTGTTTGCTTGTGAGCCCTCGTGTAACACTCCGCCCCTCGCGTGAACAAACTCGCATGTCACTCTCCTAACTATATCACACTTGTATACTGTGTAGGAATATATACTGTACATGAACATACACTGCAGTATTATGTAAAAAGGCGAAAGTACAGTGGAAGGGGACGGGGGTGGGCATGAAATTCTGTTCTTGCATCTATTGTGAATCACTTACCACACAGATATGTGAGAGCCTCATAGAAAAAGAAACTATTTTTATCCATTTGTATTAATCCACATATGCTATTGTTACATGATCTAGGTAAATGCTGTAATCTGATTGGTCGATCCGTGAATCAATAATTTTTAATTGCTGACCTGAAATCAATGTTCGATCAATATTGCAGCTATTAGTGATTACGACATTTAAGTCAAGTAATAAAGTCTATAGTGATTTATTTTAAGTCAACGTGAAGATAGTACTGAACAGTTACAGAAGTTGTTTCTGATAAACAATACTTCATGTTGTTTCAAAATAAGTCTACATCTGCTAATTGATAAGTAGATTCAAAACATTATCCAAAAAATTCCTCTACTGTGGATGCACAATATCCTGTTATAGTTTACATTTTTTATTATTGTAAAGACATTGCAATGGACAATGATATTAATTGCCTCATTATACATACGGTAAAACACGCACAATCCCAACTCTACAAAATATTCTATTTTAACTCAAGAGAATTTAAAATATGTAACCGATAACTACACAACTGATTCTTCCGTATTTGCTTATTGGGAAATATCTAAAGCATTCTAAACGATCTAATCTGAGAACAGGCATTGCAAAAGAAGTCGTGCAAGTGTTTTTTATTGTGTCTGTGTTTTGCGTAACACAAATTTCACGTCTCGTAGGCAGTGGAGTTAATCGCTTAACACAATGCTTGACTGGTCTTTCCAAAAATTGGCCGACAGCACTGTAGCGAACATCGTTCCATCACACTAACCTACTCTGATTGAGATCTTTACCCCCCCCCCCCCCCTTTAAATCAATGTCATTGCAATAATTTCACGTTCCAACGGTCGTTTATAAAACATTACGGTAAGTCGTTTACTTTGGCTTTATTTTAAAGACTGAAAGAAAAATCAAAGAGGAATTATTGGTGGCAGACGCATGTTTATAAAATAGGTTTTTCATGTTTCGAACGATAAGTCGAAAAACAATTGATATTTACTTAAAAATAAAGGGCATTAATTAAGCAGAAACACAAATGATGTCAGATTTCTGTGGTGTGCAAGTCAAAGATAGTTATCTTTTGGTATTTATTACCAACTTATGACAGATAAGGACGCTCTCTTGGATACTTTATTTCTGTATTTATTTATCTCATTATTTTCTTCATGAGTTATTTGTAAAAATAATCCGGCCTTGACCTTTAAAAAGGGACATGACCTGTGTACATTTAGCATTAGTGGCTACTCGTACACAGGTCGTGGGAGAGAAGCAAGTGTTGCTCGTTCTAATTAATCACGCACCTTGTGATGGACAGGGTGAAATGGCTAGTATCAATAATGTCAACAATAGCACAAGGAAGGCAATTTGAACGCAAACTCCTTAACAGCAGCAAAGAGCTTGTATTTTATTTAAGGGTCTTTGACAGCAGCATAAGAAAGGGAGTCTAAACTGCATGATTGCTTAAAATGTCACTTTTGGTGCTAACAATTTTAATCAAATTATGAAGTTGTTAACGAAGATTTGTTACATGAAGATGAGAAAGGAACTGTCGCACTAGATGACCTCTCAAGGTCACCTATTAAACAACGCACCTGTTATGTATTTGATCTCTCATATTTGCGTTCTTTAGTAGAAATAAAATGATAACACAATGATCTGATAGAGTCAGTTGTCATTCAATCATTTCTGTATAATCATTCGAATCGATTACTTTCAGGGATGGCAGCTGTCATTTCAAAAGAAAACTTCACTTCAAAGGTAATTAAAAGCAGTAACTGACAGATGATAGCTAATGTAAGTAATATATACACAAGGCAATCCATATAACAGTTGAAAAAATTCTCATAAAATCCCACCTGGCTACCTGGTAAAAGATTAAGCTGATTTTCCACAATTGATCTCGATGGCTGAACCGCTGATTGCCTTCAGATTTGCCAATTCTAATCATCAGAATAGGTATATAGGTCCCCCCCCCCCCACCAAGAAAATAGTTTTGATATATTTTGATGCTATAAAATCCAACAGCCATGTGCTGGGTGAGTCAGTGTTGTAAGTAGTACTTAACATGTATCTCCCTTCTGGGCTTTTTTTCTTATAGCAAAACCCATAACTCCATTTATTTATTTATGTTTATTTATTTTTTGCAGACTAATTTCCACTGACATATGCACTCTAAATGCCAGTCTTTGATTGAGATATTCTTTCATCTGCATTTTATTTGATTTCCTGGTAAACTTTAAAAAAACCCAGTTTTAACATGTATTCGTCACTTCAGATGTTTATTTCTTCTTCCGCGAGTGGTGAAAATGCAACGGCAACCCTCGCCCCTCCCTCCCCCCCCCCACCTCGGGGGTCAGGGGGTGGGGGTGGTGTGGGAGCGTTGGGCTACTATATTTAATCTTTTGAAGGGGACTTTTTTCACCGTTTCTAAACCGCGTTTCGTTCCCACAGTCAGTGTAAGGAGAAGCGATGTTGGCGTATGTTGGGTCTCGTTTTTTAACGTAACATGTCTTGACAAATTAATTGAAAGTTAGACTTGCACTAACAGCGCTTGCATCCAGGACGCTGAATCCGAGTACCTCAAGTCCTGGAGAAGGATCTCGTGGTATTGACAATACAGCAGACAGTAAAGAAGCTAGAACAAGGCATCGTTACCCCCCCCCCCCCCTCGGGAGGAGGGTGGGGATAGAGCACTTAGTATCTTATGTGTTACCATACGTTACCTCCCTCCCCCCCTCCCCCCCCCCAAAAAAAAAAAACGCGGAGAAAGGGGGGGGGGTAATTTTGAGGTCAGACACAGTCCGCGAGGAGTACCAGTTTCGTTTTTAAAAGGGGTTATTTTTGATTTGGTATTCCGCGTTTCCTACAAGAAGAGGGAGTCTGGTTAACCGCGTCTGGTTAAGGAGGGAGTATTTTTCAAAATTAGCACTCCGCGTTTAGGGCCTCATTTACAAAGGCATGGACACGCATGGCAACCATTCGGTATATGTTTGCCCCTCACGACCCCCCCCCCTCCCCCCTCCCCAACCCTCCCCCACGAGCATCGTAGACAGCGCAGCCCATAACCGGAACTGAAAATCCAAGATGGCGGCAATTGTGAACTCGGAATTGGATCAAGGTCAAAATAAGAATAGCGCTAAAGTCTCGCTTGCGGGCCACTATCCCAGGGTCGCTATATCTGCTTCTGCGCATGCGTGACTTCACAGGTAACTGGTCTCTGCTCTGAGAACAGTTAGAGGAATCCTCACACCTAATCCGATAGCCTTACAAAAGTATTAAAAGCAGAATATGCAGTATGGAATTTAGAGAAAATTTGGTTAATAGAACATATCAATATCTTACTTATGTGCAAGAGTTAAGAAAATTTAAGCATGATTTCTTATTATTCTACATTAATAACGAACGGCTGCATACAAGTACTACGAACAGTGAATCTGTTTTTTATGCCATTCATAACGATGTCGACACGAACCACGCCTTGTGTACGGCATAAGCAAGTTCCCATTTAAAAAGTAATGGTCGGGATATCGGGATAATTCCCTTATTGCAATCCATGCTGAGTGCAGCTCACTAGTTTTGCACTCGGTCATGTTAAATAATTATAACATACACTCTGCGTTGGGATGAAATGCTAACATTGTATAATATGGGGAAACTGAACAGCAGAGGCTTTCCTACCTGTACAAAACTGTGGGGCAGCACACGGTGGACAATCACAGGTTGCGCGGGGGTGGGGGTGGGGAGCTGGTAGGAGAAGGAGGGGGTAATCCGGATACTTTATTAATCCGGATGAATTACATCAGTCCCGACGCTGTCCGGATCAATGAGGTTTGCTGTTCTGCCACATTTTACAATAACCTCCAGCATCTTAAAACAACACTTATTGACTACATAAATAACACCGAGGAAAAGCATAAGGACTCACTATAGCTCTAAAGCCAAGTTCAACCTCATATACATATATATATATATATATATATATATATATATATATATATATATATATATATATATATATATATATATATATATATATATATATATAAGTTGCCATAGAACGTTTGTTATTTCGTGAAGCGTTCTATTCAACAATTTATACTTTATATACTTTATAAAATTTATACTTTCTAGTACGAGCTTGATTTTAGAGCATTGCCAGATTAAAGTTATGACTTCACAGTAAGTGTTTATTTTTTCAGGCTGTCTTGCAACCTGGATTTTAAGACAGCCCGGGGGCGAAGTCAGGTGACTGCTGCAGCGGTACATTGCTGAAGGAACGTTGTCATAGTGAGCTGCTAAGCAAACCCACTCCCCCCCCCCAAAAAAAAAAAAAAAAAAAAAAAAACTTTTCACTTACTTGCAATTCCTCCAATGAAGCGTTAAATTATCCTATGTTTAATCCGATTCATTTGGTGCAACTGCTGTTTAATAGATGCATTCATTACTGAGATGGAGAGAGGGAGAAGAGTGTGGGGCGGCAAAAGCACCAATGAAGTACATGCAAACGCCTGTGCACTATTTATCACTGTGTGCACCGCCTCAGGCGGTATCCTGGCGCGTTTACAAGAAGCTCCGGCCCCGCTCTTGTAATCTATGAGCAGTTATCAGCGCGATTAAACGACCACTTTTTCGCACCTACATAACAATTCAATTACTCATAATTGAACGGCTAAAGCGATAATTCAACATTAAAAAATATATACACCTCTAATCCACAGAAACCAACCCGGGAGAGCCAATCGCCGCCAACAACGCAACATTTCTGAGCCTTAACGTGAAGAAAAACGGATCTCTCTCTGGCCTGTTGCATTTTTTTTGTTTTTGGGGCGATAAGCATTCATACCGTGTGATAAGCGACCAACAAGTAGTTATAACGATAGCATCCCGTGCACTTTTCTCATTATCAGAGCTATAAAACAAGAGGAACTTTCTCGTTCGTATTGGTTCAAAAACATGAGGGAGAACTTTGGCAAGAAAAAGACAGCCGTTTTCTTGGCGTCGGGTTTTATTTATTAGAAAAGGATGCAATACGATTTCAGATAACAGAAATTACTTTATTAGAGCAGTTATTTTACTAGGAAGGTGCTGAGGTTGTAATTTGGATCCTTAATCTACAGTCACTGGAGACCATTTCCGCCGGGGGTCGATTACCAGCCCTTTGTACCGATCGGTTGTCTTATAAATGTACGTTTTTCCTTTCATTTTCATTTTTTTCATACACAATGGTCAGGCATCTGCTAATTCCGACTTCAGCTCACCCAGGCAAACAGTCTAAGATCTATCCAAACGTCGATTTAAGGTTGCGACGGCGATCCGTCCAAACCACAACGGTAACTCTGGTTGTAATTTTGTAGTGATCGGTCTCGACCAAAGATAAACGTCTTAACAACGTCTTTGATAAAACGCTGCATAGACATTGGGAAAACAACGCTGTTTAGACGTTGCTTTTGGTCGCAATCTAAAACTCAGTTTCTCCGACGTCTAATAAACGTCTTTGGTAAACACTGAATCAACGTCATAAAATAAAATAAAAAAACAACTTTCTTGTGTTATCGCTCACCGGAAATGATAAACATGACATGCCAATTCGAAAACAGACCAAAACGAGGAACGTAAAATATGAGAATGTCAAGAACACGCAAGTTTTTTTTTTTTTTCTCAACTTCTTTTGAACACTATTCATAGGTATCCTGTGTTACCGGAAGACACAAGGGTGTGGGTACTGTGACGGAGGGGTGACCGCACTATGACTGGACGGCGACTTAAGATTCATAGTCTGTACAACGTCGGAAGGTGGGCATTGTTTCGACTTCCACAAATATCCAAAACGCAACGCTAACGTGCGACATCTATCCAACGTTGGTGCAACATCACGATGTTAACTGGGCAGTGAAAATAAATGTGGTGAACATCAATTTGGGAATTTGGTGACCAAAATCCCTCCTCTCCAAATGTAGAGAGAGGGAGAGAGAGAGAGGGAGAGAGAGAGAGGGAGAGAGAGAGAGAGAGAGAGAGAGAGAGAGAGAGAGAGAGAGAGAGAGAGAGAGAGAGAGAGAGCTTTTACCCAACATTTTTTGCACACGTTACGGGTGATTGACGTCTTTTATAACACCTTGAGTGTGGTTAACCTCTTGGAATTTGAAACAATAAATAGTTTGGAATAGATTGCTCTTGATTACTGAAAGGAAAGCGTAGTCTTTTTAGCCAGAAACCAAGAAGTTTTCAAAGTAGATTTATGGCATGTTTGCTGTGGTGGAAACAACCACCCCAATCTTTGCCTTTGGGGCTACACATGAAATGAACAAATAAATACAATAAGTAAAATCACTTTCATTAATCGATGATTTCATTTGGTAATGGTTTTTATAAAGTGTGGCATTGACAAGGAATGGCAGGGATGAGTTGACTGAGGTGGATGCACACTTGCTGTTGGTGCGTTGTTATAAAAAATGCTGACCTGTGAGTGGATCTATCTGTTATGTATAAACATAGAGCGGATGGATATTTGACAAAGTAGTTCCTTCCTTTATGAGTACTATTTTTGTGGAATCCGCAGTGGGTCTGTGTAATGAAAAGGTGAAGTATAACCGACAGAACCGCCGTAGAGGTTAGCTGTTGGACCACAACCACTTTTGGTGATGTTCTTTCTGCTTTGAATGGGTACACGATGAATCCAAAGAAAGTCTTGCAAAAACAGCTGCGGACCAACCGAAAAACCATTCATCAAAATCTCGAATAAAGGCAACAAACCAATCCCCAAAGTTCACTGATAGCAAATGTTTGAGACGCCTTTTTATAGAAATCTATAACGTCACATTCCATACAATTTTCCTGGCTTTTACACGGTTCCGATTTTCTAAAACATTAACCCTTCTTTTCTTAAGGCAAAAATAACATAAAACTAAATGACTACAGTCTATCTTGCCAGACATGCTTTTCGTTTTGAAACAAATGAAGCTTTTTAACTGATCCAGGTAATCGTTTGATAAGGGAGTGATCCAGAGATCCAGAGATCGATAATTGTAAAAAAAACGTGTATGTTTCTACTGCGTTAAGTGGAGCAGATGAGTGTTATCCGAAACGCCACGCAAAAAGCGCCATCCGAAACTCTGCGTTAAAGGCGCTATCCGAAACGCCACACAAAAAAAAATGCATTGCAAACGCCACGTAACAAGGCGCTACCCGACACTCCGCGCAAATGACGCCATCCGAAACGCCGCGCAAAAAGCGCTGTCCGAAACGCCACATAAAAAGCGCTATTCGAAACGCCACACAAAAAAACGCCATTGCAAACGCCACGTAAAAAAAGGCACAATACGAAACGCCGCGTAAATATCGCCAGCCGAAAAGCCGCACAAGCGAGGTGAGTGAAAACAACACTTGTGGCTTTCGTTACATCTAGAGACAAAGATTGTTCGCAGGTCGTGCGAATTGTGGGCCCTCACATGGGCACTCCCTGACAAGCAGGCTCAAGGCCCTCTCCCGTCGTCAGTTACGCAGTGTATTGAGTCTTTATCAAAAGATAACTACAGCCAGCTGCGAAAATTGACCTAATACAAGCCATCTGATTTTTATTCAGTTTATGACAGATGAATATCAGCGAACGGGCCATTTCGATATGGTCTGATCGGCATATGGCTAGAGTTATACAGACTGATCAGCTATATCGGCCCTATCTCTATGCTGACATAGGCGGATCATCTATATCTGCTTAGGCTGAATGGCAATATCGGCATGTGCATATGCCTATAGTGAAATAAGCCGATCATCTGTACCCGCTCAGACTGATCAGCAATATTTGACATATAGCTATAGTTGAAAAGGTCGATCATCTATACCCGCTTATGAGCCTCAATGAGCCTGTCAAAGCTAAGAAATTTGTAAACAATTGTCTTTTTCAGCGTCATTGATTTTCTATAGAAAGCTGTATAAATTGTGAAAAAAGTGAAAACTTTTACGGTAAAATGACAACGTAAGTTCGTAGATGAAAAAAAAACATACATGCTAAATTACAATAATCACAGTTGATCTGCTTTTCTGGGGATAAAACGGAAGCAAGTGCATTTATTCTTACCAGTAGAAATAGTCCAAATTGCTCATATATGCTGCAAAACTTTCACACTTAACATGCTATAAAGACCGAAATATCAACTTTAGTAACGTCAAAACCATTTGTGCGACTTTACAAAGCAGTTTGATTTGACGGATCCAGCACATCCGGTTTATCCAGGGGTATCCACTGCAACATACACTTATTGTTTCAAAGAATAACACTTATATCTGAAAGAAGAAGCAGAAATTCGCGATTCGAACATCCTTTTTTCTACCTCAGAATAACAAAATGCTATAATTCTTTTCACGAAACAAGAACACCGAGTGAGCAGATTAAGTAAACAGACAAATTGTTGACTTTTTTATTTATAAATATATATTTAAGAAAGTCCGTTGATATGGTTTGATTAAAGTATTTTTCCCAGTATGACTGCAAAGAAACTGATTACCAAAAAAAAAAAAAAAAAAAAAAAAGAAAGAAAAAAGAAGCTCACCAATTACCAGTCATAAAAATAGTTCGGTAACAGAGCATCGAGATTTACCTCACATCAAACAGGTATTACAGGTAAGTTACGATTGCACATAACATAAACAGGAATATTTTATAGCCTACTACGTCAGTCTCGCTAGGTTTACACTGACGCGTTATTTCCTTGTCACCCCCACACCCCCACACCCCTCTTCCACATAGTTTCTTTGCTTTTATTATTTTCTAATTTGCAATGTTCTTTTGGAATAGATAAAGCCATGAAGAGTGCTATAGTGCAAAGTGACGTCCCACTTCTAAATGCATAAACAACCACATATAACTAAAATCATCAAACAAAACCTCAGATAGCGTGTAAAAATTATTGGCAATAGGAATCTATTGACAGTACTGAAGCAAGTTTTCAAATATTTTTTTTCTTAAAATACAGGCAAAACTTAAGACGCATAGTAATAACATCAAGTTTGAATTTAAATTTGTTATTTAATAGCAGTTTTTAACTTACAAGAAAGAAATGTGCTCTCTCTAACGGAAAGAAAATAAACAGAATGGATTTCTTCGTTAATTTACTAAGACCAGCCCTGAGAAATTTGGGTTGTTTTTATTCCAAATTAAATGCATTAAGCGAACAAAAATGGCGTTGAAAATCTACTGCAGTTTAAAGTTATCCCAAACAACCAGCGGGTAGAAGAGAAAAATCCTGGGCGATAATAGCCAATGTTATAACTCAATGACCGAAACCAATCGCATCTGGGCATTTGGTTGCATCTGTTGAATTGGCTTAACAATGCCTGGAGTGAATACGACTACTTATGGTTGTTATAAAACAGCTGACCTCTGGAACTTCCGCCTTCGCTGTCCAATAACAGCAAGACTATTTGCATGGCAGCTGTAACTTTTCTGAAAAGTATCAACTCGTTCACTGTCTAGGTAAAAGAGCGACATTTTTCCTGGCTTGTAATTGGTTTACATGACCCTCGAGACTCTGTGTGCGATTGGCTAACTTTCGGCACCCTAAATTCCCGACAGTGAACACGCATGATGTCCACCTCAGACATCTTACCGCCATTTCGCCATGGCGCTATGGAGCCAGACAACAATTAAATTATTTCCTGGTTGCCCATAAACAGGAAGTGTATTTGAAAACATAGGGCTATCGGAATTTTGTTGTGAAGGTAAGTTCCTATGGCATGACAGGCTTAAAAATGTGCAAACAAATGGTGCAGATATTAGGCTATGATTTTGAATTAGTTTTATTCGCCGCATGTTTCTAGTTTTTGAAATATAAGTTTTAACTTCCGGTTGAAAATCGTTGACTTTTAGTGTTTGGAGAGGTCGAGCTAAGGGGTACCAGCTTTGTGAAGTTGTGGCAAAAACTTTAATTGGTCAACCCCTATTTCAGTACTTATTTTTAGTCGTCCCAAGGGTCAAACTCTGTGAAACAGTTGTTGGTTTGGCTCAACGAGATGTATGGAAGGGGCCAGAATACCGGAAGTTAAACAGAAAGTCAATGGTAAATTAATTGTGGTCCGTGGCCTGATATGTGTCATGCATTGTGCTCATTAACACTCGACAAGCCTTTGGCTTGCAAGAGTTATATGAATTTGTGCGAGCAAAATTCGTCCTTTTTTTTCTTCTTGACACCTTTTCCGATTTTTTGTGTCTTCTTCTCCTCTGACACTATGGGCCCTACGACCATGAAACTTGGGACTTATGAAGAGCTTGATCTGAACATGTGCATGTCACTTTTTATTTTCGTTTTTGATTTCGTTTTCTTTGTTAAAACGCCATGTGAAAAGAGAGCATTTTTTGCAAGTAAATGCGTAGCATTTAACCCACATCACACACGGTTGCACAGTGAGCTTTGTGCGAGCTCTCACTGCGTAAATAGCTAACACGGCGTATGCTAGATCAGTCAATAAAACCTTAAGTCAACAGAAACCAAACACTACTCGGCTTATAAGACATATTCAAGCTGTGTTGTTTGCAATATATTATTCAAGAAATAACCCATTGAAGGAAGTATTTTTGCGTTTTAATTTTTGTCAAGTGTTAAACATTTCGCTAGCGAAGTGAGGTTCTAGTTGCTAAATGCCTACCCTCGAGATAATGCCTGCTATATACAAATCACTCCTTTTCTAGCTTTATTCAGCATACACAGCCAGCAGCTGCATCAAATTCTTCCAGCAACCAACATTTTCTGCCCCACCTCCACTCGCTTCCTCTCCCCTTAATCTTTACATGCTTTAATGCTTTGTTTTGTTTGCTCGCCCCTTCCCCACATTCCTCCTTTGATTTATTAATGTTTACAAGTTATTTTGTTATTATGGTTCTTATGTTTTGTGGCATGCTCGTCCCCACTTTGCGTATTTAACACTTGACAAGCCTTTGGCTTGCAAGAGTTATATGAATTTGTGCGAGCAAAATTCGTCCTTTTTTTTTTCTTCTTGACACTTTTCCGATTTTTTGTGTCTTCTTCTCCTCTGACACTATGGGCCCTACGACCATGAAACTTGGGACTTATGAAGAGCTTGATCTGAACATGTACATGTCACTTTTTATTTTCGTCTTTGATTTCGTTTTCTTTGTTAAAACGCCACGTGAAAAGAGTGCATTTTTTGCAAGTAAATGCGTAGCATTTAACCAATATCACACACAGTTGCACAGTGAGCTTTGTGCGAGCTCTCACTGCGTAAATAGCTAACACGGCGTATGCTAGATCAGTCAATAAAACCTTAAGTCAACAGAAACAAAACACTACTCGGCTTATAAGACATATTCAAGCTGTGTTTTTTGCAATATATTATTCAAGAAATAACCCATTGAAGGAAGTATTTTTGTGTTTTAATTTTTGTCAAGTGTTTAACATTTCGCTAGCGAAGTGAGGTTCTAGTTAAGACTTGACAAGCCTTTGGCTTGCAAGGGTTATATGAATTTGTGCGAACAAAATTCGTCTTTTTTTTCTTCTTGACAGTTTTTCCGATTTTTTGTGTCTTCTTCTTCTCTCACACTATGGGCTCTACGACCATGAAACTTGGGACTTATGAAGAGCTTGATCTGAACATGTGCATGTCATTTTTTATTTTCGTTTTTGATTTCGTTTTCTTTGTTAAAACGCTATGTGAAAAGAGTGTATTTTTGCAAGTAAATGCGTAGCATTTAAGCACAGCACAGAATACACATTTGCTCAGTGAGCTTTGTGCGAGCTCTCACTGCGTAAATAGATAACAAGGCGTATGCCTGATCAGTCAACAACAACCAAACACTACCCGGCTTATAAGACGTATTCAAGCTGTGTTGTTTGCAATATATTATTCAAGAAATAACCCACTGAAGGAAGTATTTTTGCGTTTTAATTTTTCTCAAGTGCTTAACACTTCGCTAGCGGAATGAGCGTCTAGTTAATGTATAAGTTACGCCCTTGCCAGCCCCTTCCATTCCCTCTCCTTTCCCCAAGAAATTTTGTAGAAGGTATATGTGTGTCATATTTTCTTTTTGTTGACCCCCACCCATCACACTCCCTTCTCACATCGTTACTTATAATTTATTAGTAACTTCTTTATTGCACAGTATTTTAGTGTTAGATTTTTTTGGTAGCCTATGTACCTCCACTTGGAGCTATTTTACATTGTTCTATATTGTGCAACTGAGAAAACAAAAGCAGGAGAAAATGCAGTTCACCTAAAATGTTCCTACTTTTAATCGAGTTTGAGTGACATTATTTTGCTTAATTCTGTGCTGGAAACGAGATTAAGTTATTCGGACATCGTAGCTGGCTTGAAGTAGCCACTTAAAACTCTTAAGTTTTAATGACAAGATTTTGAATGTTCCGGGCAGTTAATAACAAACATATGGCATGCTGAAGTTTCCACAGTTTTGCACCAGAGAAACGATTAAAATCCCTGCAGCCACTTGTATTGTTTGTTATAAATATGACGTCAAAATTCAGCCATCCATTTATGCGATAGATCGATCTCGAGACCCTAAACCCATCTGGTTAACCCCCAGATAGTTAGAACGATTTAATATAGATTTTATTTCTAGCAATACTGAGGAAGAAGGCAGGTTCTGAAGTTCTATAAAAACGCATAAGTAAATTAATTATTTTCTGTCTGGCTTTGTATAACATAAAGCGGGAAGCGCCCCTCTTTTGATGCGTACTGTTACCGCGAAATTCCCAACGGGTCTGCGGAACAAAAGAAAGTCTAATACACAACAGACCGAACCGCCGTAGAGGTTCGATCTGGACAACAATGGATGAGTTGTAGATTTTATTTAGATTTTATTTAGTGCCTTGCCTTTACAATAACTTGGTACCTTTCTATGCCTTTATATATGAACTTATATGAGCATGCTAGCTCGGTATCCAGACAGAAGGGCCTTGGACATAAGGGCCTTTCCCAAAACGGCCTTTCCCAAAAAGGCCTTTCCCAAAACGGCCCTAAATGAAAAGTTGGACAAAAGGGCCTTGAGAATTTTTTTCTAGCATTTATTATAAAATAAAAAATAAAAAACAGGCTTCATTGTGTTTTTAAAGATAACTTCCTTGATGTTTTGTTTCAATTACTCCCCATCACTCTCTTGAAATTTCGGAAGCACAGTGCCACAGGTTAATCCCTGTTTGTACCAATCACTGCATTGAAGTTTCACTCATTGCAAAGACTTCACATCACTGTCTTAAGATGCCAGATTTCGGAGTCATTGTGCCTCAAAAGATAATCTCTGTCCTTTGTTTCGTTCCTCTGCACTGTGCTGCTTCAACACACGCGCTAAGCCGGATGATGTTGGCGTGTCAGTGTCTTGCCGATATATGAGTTCTGAATTTGAGGTCTTTATTTGAACTGTGACCAACAGCAATGGACACAAGAAAAAGTAATAAGTGACAGCCAAAAATTTGTCTGAATCAGACAAAAAATCAATAAACTTTGTTTTTAGAGTTTTATTACACAAAAAATAAAAATAATTTTGAAAACCATATCCAAAAAAAATTCTCAAGGCCCTTTTGTCCAACATTTCATTTAGGGCCGTTTTGGGAAAGGCCCTTTTGGGAAAGGCCGTTTTGGGAAAGGCCCTTATGTCCAAGGCCCTTTTGTCGAGGGCCCTTATGTCCCGGATTCTCTACCTGTCTACTTTCGGCGTTCTTGCATTCTTAATCGTCCAGACATCTGGCACCCGTCACTGTTTCCTCGTGTCAATCTCACAAGTAATGAGGATACTGAAATCAGGCTTTTATTTGGCATAGGTATCAGTGTTAAAGCAATTACCAAATCACTTCTCTTCTTTGAGATAGGACATCAGTGTTAGAGCCAAATCAGCTCTCTTCTTTGACATAGGACGTCAGTGTTAGAGCAATTACCAAATCAGCTCTAATTGCTCTTTCGCTGCATTCAATTCGCGTATGGAAATTATACTTCGAATTGCATTGACAAGACGAAATAGAAACAATAATAAAAAAATAGTTTTAAAACTAATAGGATGTTTTTTAATATATTTCTTCTAATTTCACAATTTCTTTTGGCCAGACTGCAAATTTAAGCTCTTTTCAGGTAGAGGTTGGGACTGAGGGCTGGGCGAGATGTAACGATGCTCGTAGGCAATGATAATTTTAAGCTGTTTTCAGTAGCGGATCTAAGTTTATATTCGGGCCATGAACCCCATCCCTCCCCCCCCCCCACCCCAACAAAAAGAAAAAAGAAACAAAAAAAATTAAAAAAACTCACATTTCAATTCTCAGTCTCGTGAAAAAAAATGTTTGTCTGTAAAACTCAGTATTTCACATAAAAAACGAATATAAAATCATGATTAAAGACACGTAATAAAAATAATAATTCATGGCAAAAACACTGTCAGCTCCGATGCCACGAAGTGTGATTATAACTGTTGCTGGCGCCGAGCTCGTAATTAATACGCACCTTAGAACGGTCGTATCTAACGCGGCCGACAGGCGTTGCTTATTAAGTTTTTGTTGTAGTATAAACAGTGACATAAACGAGATCAAGACAAAAATAAACATAAAATATACAGCCTAAGTACATATCTGTCTTCGTTCTATCTAAACTCCTATAGCAGCTTGGGAAAATACCAAAAATAATATCATCATAAATATAACTCATTAGTGAGTATTTCAAATACATAACCTGAAATATGGGAGAAGTAACTAATAGCGCATATGGAGCGTAAGACCACATGTGTTGATAGTACTGTTCAACCTTAATTTATAATAAAAAATCTCGGTAGAATCGAAGATCAGAAAGCATTTGTGCAATAAAGCAAGGTCCAGAGATTTATCCAAGTCGCGATTAGTTAATACGTTAAGCTTCAGCAGCGCAAATGGTAGAAACCATTTAGTTTTCTCACTCGTATCAAAAAGCTCTGGTTCATTTTGGCCTTGCCACTTAAAAAACCTTACGGGCGTTTAAATTGTTCACATCATGCTTACGTAATTATAGCTGTTATCCGACAACGTCCTAACTAATTTAAACTTTTCCTGTTTAGTGCTTCGCCATCTTGTTATTTCGCTAAAATTCATACTCGGTTAAATCTTGCTAACAACAGAATTCCTTAAAATAATTCTAATTCTCTATCTCAAGTGGTCTAAGACTCACATTGTTCTGACCCAATAGCGCATTATCAACCACTGCTTTTTGATACAAGCATTGACACAATACATAAAATTAATAACATTTTCCTTAATTCACGCATCCATGATCATGGTATACTCACTGCCATGGCGCGAATTCAGACGTCCTTAATCATGTCACTCTCACTGCGACGGCACGAATTCATGCGCCTTAAATCATGTCATGCTATTGTGCGAATGGGTCCTCAATCCTGTCATACTCAATGCTATGTCGCGATTTCACGCATTCTTAATTATCTCATACCCAATGCGATGATGATGCGAATTCACTCGTCTTTAAGCATCAGCGCGTTCTTAATCATGTCATACTCACTGCGATGATGCGAATTTTGCATATATTTCTTCTTCACATTTCTTCTCATTATTGTCCCGTTTTATCGCCTTTCATTGCATTGCTTTCTTATTTATTATCACTAAAATATCCGCTTTTATAAAATTGTTTTACTTAAAGGTGGTCCGACAAAGTTATTTTATTCCCTATTGTTACCTGTAGAACTCATTTAGTGTGTAAATGCCCTCAGAAAAAAAACGTAATTAGATAATTACTCAATTTATATAAAGAAAAATGACGTCATTAGCTTAAATCAAAGTTGGTACTGAGTGGTACAGAAGTACAGCAGACATCGAGTAGATGGAGACAGGAAGAAGAGAAGATTGGGAATTTAGAAGCCAGGCACTTTAAAAATCCATACCATGGGAATATGCACTGAAGAAAAAAAAAGCCTAAACAGCAACAAAAGTTAAGAGCAACCACCGGTCCAGGCGAGTTCTCTAGATAAAACATCAATGGTTATTTATCACTGGTGGTAAATCGTAGAATTTGTTGTTGCTATAGGCTTTATCATCGGAGAAGTTAACCTGCACCTGTATTGCGTTTTAACACGAGATTCTATCGTTTTAGGGGTCAGACTGTGCCGAGATGACTCGAGATGTCTATCAGATATAACAAACAAAGAGCCTGTATAGTAATAAAACACAGGGTTAATTATGTGTTAAACTAGAATTGGGACAAAATACATATTAGTTTTCATGGGTATTAGTGTGCTCCATAACCAACACGTGATTAAAGTAATGATATCATTAGATACCATAATAAACTATGAACTATCATGGTGACTCCATTCACAATGACGTCACTGAACTGTCCCTTTTGGGGAGTGGGTGTGTGGGTGGTCTCTGAAAGCAAAACAATTAAAGTAACTTCACATATGTTATGGTTTTACTACAGAAGTGTGAGAAGGTTTTAGCTCCTCTTTAGCCCGCCAAACTTTTGATACAAGACCTTGAAGAAGGAAATACAACTGCAATTGTTGCTCATAATCCAGTGTGTTAGCATCAGCATGAAATCATATACATATTCTTGCTTTACATTCCCAGACCATTTGCATTCTGAACTAGGTTTGAGTCTCTTTTGATACTCCTACTACTACTACTACTACTATTATTATAATTTCTCAAGGAAACCCTTTGACACTATTTACTGATGTGACGGTTCAACTTTTACAGACAAAATATATTTTCGATCGTAAAGTCGAACAGCCAGCCAATGTTTGTACATAGGTCAATATTTCCACAGACAAACAATACTAAAGAAAGTAGCAAAATATTTTGAGAAAGAACAAGAAATTAAAAGAATCAAATTCCTTAATTAATATCACGAGTTAGCAAAGTAACCAAGTAATTGGATGCTGTGAATGAAGAGTGATTAGTTTGGACTGCAGTGTGCTGTGAGTGAACGGTGAGTAGACTGGATTACAGTGTGCTGTGAATAAAGGGTGAGTAGTCTCCACTAAAGTGTGTTGTGAGTGAAGGGTGAGTAGTCTGGTCTATAGAGTGCTGTGACTAAAGAGTGAGTAGTTTAAACCACAGTGTGCTGTTAGTGAAGGGTGAGTAGTCTGGACTACAGCGTGTTGTGAATGACGAGTGAGTAGTCTGAAATACAGAGTGCTGTGAGTGAAGGGTGTCTGCAAATTGTCTTTTAATTTCTTAAATTATGTGACCAGCTTCGTTGTGGACAAGCAAGTAATAAAAATATTTATCTTTATTTGATTTGTAATGTAATGGGTCTCTCAACAGGTTAGCCAAGGAATGATAACAAACCTTCTCTGTTGGTGTTTATTTTCTGCTAATAACTTGTATAAAAGTAGTTTTCATAGTCGAAAAAAAAACTTTAGCTGATCATCGAGTTTTCGTGATTCAGAGAATTAATTCTTGGACTTGATTCAGGGACTTGATTTACGAAAAAAATTGAAAATATTAAACATCGTCTGTTTTGCACAATTTGTAGACATCTTCAACTTATAAGACAGCAGAAAAGAAAAGGTATGAAGTAACTTTTTGGGAACAGCAATCCTACTGAAACCAACCACACCTCCGCACAACCTCCATATCCCGTTATTCGCGTATACTTTTCCTCATAAATGCTACGTCACATTTTTCGGATAGGATAGGAATCGGATAGGATAAAAAATAACATGCAGTTTTCATAGGCTAGATTGCATGGTGGCCACCCTATAAGCATATTCATAATGCTATCAGATGTAAACAGTAAGCAAAAAAGCAAGTGTTTTCGGAATTGAAAGTGAAGAGAAAGTGGGTCACAATCAACTGCAACCGTCCTCAAAATCGATAAATGAATCATTACTGTGACGATATGTACAGCACAGCCTGAAAACGAAACGTCATCTAATTATAAATGTCATATAATTATGCCATTCGTGTATTAGTTGCGTTGTTATTTCGCAGTTTGAGTTGAAACAAGTTACTTCCGTTGAACTGACAAGAATATGAATGAACATTCGAAAGGGAGAAAATACTTGGTTATGAGGCGGGCTTGTGAGCTTAGTGCTTAAACCACATGAGTTTAAGGCACATAACTTAAAGTGTATTATCACTAATGACAGAAAGGAATTAAGGCATTTTTGAAGGTAAATATTTATTTTAAAGGGTAAATTGTTGGCAATTTTACACACGTCCTTCGGGTGATTTTGGGTGCATTGATTTGAAATTAATAAAGATATAATTGATATAATGCCGCGGCTGGGGAAGGGGTATTACGTCAGAAATAATCATTACACGTAGCAAATAAATACTTAATATTTATTTTCTTAAGTGCAAAAACCGAGTCAAATATCAATGCTCACTGACTATGCGTCACCCCATACCGATTATGCGTCACCCCATCTGAGCATACTGAGTGCAAAAATAGTGCGTGGTAAAATTGTGAAGAACGACATAAAAATAGCAAAAGTATGCATATAATAAAAGTGATACATCATTCTGAGTGCGTACGAGATTGTTTTTTTTTTTTGCCTTCAGCCTACGAGCGTGTACGGACCTCCCCCTTCGGGGTCGATCCGTACGGCCCTACGGCTTCAGGCAAAAAACAATATCGTACGCACTCAGAATGAAGTATTACTATTATCACTGACAACTAGCTTCCATTACTTTCTTTCAATGTTTAAATATGGCATTTCGATTATTGAAGATGCCATAATTGTCTGTATCAAAAAAAAAAGACATAAACATAAGATAGAAGACGTGGACCTCAAAATATTAATATTGTGATTATATGTGGACAGCATGGCAAGTCGCTAGTATTTTGGATATCTGTGCACAGCATGGTAAGTCGCTAATGTTTGGGTTATCTTTGGACAGCATGGTAAGTCGCTGATGTTTAGATTATCTTTGGGCAGCATGGTAAGTCGCTAATGTTCGGGTTATCTGTGCACAACATGGTAAGTTGCTAATGTTTGGGTTATTTGTACAGAGCAATGTAAGTCACTAATGTTTGGGTTATCTGTGGACAACATGATAAGTTGCTAACATTTGGGTTATCTATGCACAAAGTGGTAAGTTATGTGTGTTTGGGTTATCTGTGCACAAAATGGTAAGTCGTTTGTGTATGGATGTATCAACATTTTCCAACTATCACAGACTTGTCTGTTTCATAATTTAAGACAATAAAAATCATCAGTTGATACGAAAAGAGATCATTATATTAATATCGGTTAGAAAGTAGGTTTGTGTTTCTAGTTTTACAAACTGCGCTGGCTTAGTTTTGAAAACAAAAACAGACAAAAAGAGAGTGAAAAGGAAAGAGAAAGAAAGAAAGAAAAAGCCTTTCGTGGGGTATGGTAGAGGCATAGATAAGGCAGGACATGGATAAGACTTCAGTTAATTTGGCTCCATGCAAAGATTACAACAATAGATAAAGAGGAACGTTCTCAAGTAGTGTTTTGTTTTATTGGACAATAAAAGTGAATTAGAGCACAGTTTGGCATCAACAAAACAAATTTCAAGTGAAAATATATACCGCAATGGGGGTGGATTTATAGCGCAGCCTGCATTCTTGCCACACGTGGTACCAAGCCTTTTGTAATAAACGCGGTGATATTCTGGCGATCTCGATGTGTTATACGTCAAAACAAATGCCGCGGAAAATACACGGTTATTACAATGCAATATATGCCGTCATGGAGAAGGGATCAGAGGGTGAGGGGTGGGGGGGTGGCATGGTGGGGGGGCGGGGGTAAGGGGAAAAGGGGTGGTGGAGTGGCCTGGGGGCGGAGGTGAGGGGAAGGGGAGGGGGGGGGGGTGATGGGCACAATTTTAAGTTTTGATGTTGTAACAGAACAATGGAAAGGTACTATTTTATACATGTTTGTCTTTTTGTCTTGAGGGGAGGGGGCAGAGGAGGCAGGGAGGAAGGGGGGAGGAACCGCTCACGTACCAACCGGTTATCATGCGTAGAGTGTTAATTTATAAATAACATTCCCTTAAGCCAACGAGGAATACAGTTCTGAACACTAAAATAATAAAAGTGGAAAAAAGTGGAGTACTGAATGAAAATTAACCCCCTCCCCCATCCCCATCTTTTTAATTAAATCTGCTCTTAGATTGTCCCTGCCCTCTAGCTCTTTATTTGCCGGACTAACCATATTATAAAAAAGAATTTTCAAAACATTACTAAATAGCTTTGATATAAAAAACGACAATTTTAGCAGGAAATACACAGGAAAATCATACGCTGATAGCTTCTCTGATTCGGTGTATCTTGTAGCTTTTACGACTATCGTTGATTAGCGATATGGAATCCTTCCATATCGTTTCTCAGTGCAAAGCACAGACATTGTCCGTGTTGTCTGTTCCATTCTTTCGAGTTGTCTGTGGTTTGCATAAACCGATCAAAGAAATGAGAAATGCACTTAATTTTATAAGCTAAGGGTTCCACCAGGCTTTGTGTTCAGACTGATTCTTCCACAAAAAGTTTATGAAAATAGACGAAAAAAGTCGAGCGATAATTGGATAAATAAGGGCCTTATTAGCACGAGAATCGTGTGAAGGAAGTGACTGCTTGGAGGCGTGGGAGCGAGGCTCGTTTGTAGATACGTCACTTACACCCACGCCCACACTGGGCCTCGCGTCTGAAGCAATCAAAATGAAACAAGGCATGTACGATCTCAGAGGCGTGCTTGTAATGTAAACATCATGCACATGAGCGGGCTCACACTGCGCATGCGTGTCGCTGCCCGCTGGTGTAGTAACGCACCGATGTACCCATGCTACAAGGCACCATCTTCTTTGATTTGTGTGTCCGCTGCGGGCATCATTCAACTGGTTACAGACTTCCACCATAGTTTATATTTCAACTCGTCTTCACAGGAATGTGCTATCAAATTGGCCACCTTTATTCTGACATGTTCATTGCATTTCATCGCCTTATAAACAGCTCAGATCAGGAATAATCACCTTCCTAGGTTGCCTGCCCCAGGCTGTAGTTTGTGCCGGATAAGAACATCGGCTACACGCCGTAACGGAGTCAGAATGACTTGAGGGCCCGGTGTAAGGAAACGTTTTGACCCCCAAAATAAATCGACCCCCCGGTCGATTTATTTTAAAACAAACAGACCCCCCGGTCGATTTGTTTTAAAACAAAAAGACCCCCCTGAAATGTTTTAACCCCCCCCCCCCCTTATTTTTTTTTATTTCTCTATTTATTTTCACATATGGTCAGCTTATTAGTTTCTTTAATTGAAATAAAAACTATATCCATGAATATCGATTTATTTAGCAACTAATTCTACATTTTCAAACACGAAAACACTTCCAATACCACTAACATACAGTCACCTCACTAATGGCATTTCAATGGCTCGTTTTTTTATATACCGCGATACCGATTAAGCACTAGGTAATTGTAGATTTGGGTATTTCGCTTATCCGTCTCGTTTTCTCCATCACTTTCTATTTGGTTATTGTTGACTTTTTCTGAACTTTCCATATCTACATTTGCTGTTCTTAAATACGCATAAAAGTACTCTTCAAGCTACTCACTTAAAAAAACATACCTTATTCATGCCCGTATAATCCGGATTATATCTGAAGTTTGCATAGAGAAATAAGCCTCTAATCTTCACCAGGTGTTCCTTTGTTTTAATCTGACGGCTGCGACACCAATTGACATTGATGGGACTATTGAGTGACATTACTTCGTTTTGATTAATCTCTTACTGATGTTTTCCTTGCATGAAGTATGTGTTTATTGATGTTAATTTATGTTGATAGAACTCCGGAGCATTTTTCGACGAGTTAAAATACTAATTTTCTACATCAAAAGGTAGAAAATGCTTAAAATCGTATTTAAAAAGCATATGTACCTTTTTTACTTCCATTTTATATTTTTGAAGGGGGGTCATTTTATTATAGGGGGGGTCTGTTTGTTATGGCGGGCTTTCCTAAAACAAATCGACCGGGGGGTCTGTTTGTTTTAAAATAAATCGACCGGGGGATCGATTTGTTTGGGGGTCAAAACGTTTCATTACACCGGGGCCACGTCTTTAAGTATTTCTATTACATAACTATAATAATTATTTGGAATATTGATTACGTGAAATATAATCAAATTTCTGTTATTATTAAGACATTCACGAAAACTGAGAAATACCCTTAAAGGTTTGAGTCCACAATCATGTATTATTATTATTATTATTATTATTATTATTATTATTATTATTATTATTATTATTATTATTATTATTATTATTATTATTATTATTATTATTATTATTATTATTATTAAACATAATTAAATGTAAACCTTCCGGATCATTGGCATCAAGAACAAAGAAAATCCTATATCATTTATAATGACCTCGGAATCTTCCCCCCCCCCCCCCCCCCCCGTGGCTACTAACATTCATGTGAGCTATTTCCCTAGCAACCTTCTTCTCCGTGCGCAATTTAGTTTTAAAGTTTACCAGACATCTGTGGCATGAAGTAAATCCTGTTCCCAATCCACCGCTTTATTTGCAGTGCGGTTATCCGAAATTTATCTCAAGGTAAGTATCTTATAGACGCTTATACTTTCCTGTGAAATAAAGTTAGATACTTTCGTTTTTTTTCCTCTCGGTGCATGAGGGAGGATTTTCAGAAATGCGAAACTTCCAACAACAAATACAAACGCATTCAAGAAAAAAGACATCAAAAATGCATAACAAAGTACTTTTTCCTGGTCACAGAGTACAAGAAAAAAGTTTTTCAGAAACAAAGAGTACAAAAAAATTCGATATGACTGTAGAATACACCCAAGTGATATCTGGATACAGAGTGCACGAAAATGATGTCTGGATGCAGAGTGTAGGAAAATGATGTCTGGATGCAGAGTGCAGGGAAATGATGTCTGGAAGCAAAGTGCAGGAAAACGATGTCTGGATGCGGAGTGCAGGGAAATGATGTCTGGATGCAGAATGCAGGGAAATGATGTCTGGATGCAGAGTGTAGGAAAATGATGTCTGGATGCAGAGTGCAGGGAAATGATGTCTGGATGCAGAGTGTAGGGAAATGATGTCTGGATGAAGAGTACAGGGAAATGATGTCTGGATTCAGAGTGCAGGGAAATGATGTCTGGATGCAGAGTGCAGGGAAATGATGTCTGGATTCAGAGTGCAGGGAAATGATGTCTGGATTCAGAGTACAGGGAAATGATGTCTGGATTCAGAGTACAGCGAAATAATGTCTTGATGCCGAGTGCAGGAAAATGATGTCTGAATGCAGAGTGCAGCAAAATTATGTCTGGATGCAGAGTGCAGGAAAATGATGTCTGGATGCAGATTGCCGGGAAATGATGTCTGGATGCAGAGTGCAGGTAAGTGATGTCTGAATGCAGAGTGCAGGACAATGATGTCTGGATACAGAGTGCAGGAAAATGATGTCTGGAAGCAGATTGCAGGGAAATGATGTCTGGATGGAGAGTGCAGGAAAATGATGTCTGGAAGCAGATTGCAGGGAAATGATGTCTGGATGCAGAGTGCAGGAAAATGATGTCTGGAAGCAGATTGCAGGGAAATGATGTCTGGATGCAAAGTGCAGGAAAATGATGTCTGGATGCAGAGTGCAGGGAAATGATGTCTGGATGCAGAGTGCAGGGAAATGATGTCTGGATTCAGAGTACAGGGAAATGATGTCTGGATTCAGAGTACAGCGAAATAATGTCTTGATGCCGAGTGCAGGAAAATGATGTCTGAATGCAGAGTGCAGGAAAATGATGTCTGGATGCAGAGTGCAGGAAAATGATGTCTGGATGCAGATTGCAGGGAAATGATGTCTGGATGCAGAGTGCAGGTAAGTGATGTCTGAATGCAGAGTGCAGGACAATGATATCTGGATGCAGAGTGCAGGAAAATGATGTCTGGAAGCAGATTGCAGGGAAATGATGTCTGGATGGAGAGTGCAGGAAAATGATGTCTGGAAGCAGATTGCAGGGAAATGATGTCTGGATGCAGAGTGCAGGAAAATGATGTCTGGAAGCAGATTGCAGGGAAATGATGTCTGGATGCAAAGTGCAGGAAAATGATGTCTGGATGCAGAGTGCAGGTAAGTGATGTCTGAATGCAGAGTGCAGGACAATGATGTCTGGATACAGAGTGCAGGAAAATGATGTCTGGAAGCAGATTGCAGGGAAATGATGTCTGGATGGAGAGTGCAGGAAAATGATGTCTGGAAGCAGATTGCAGGGAAATGATGTCTGGATGCAGAGTGCAGGAAAATGATGTCTGGAAGCAGATTGCAGGGAAATGATGTCTGGATGCAAAGTGCAGGAAAATGATGTCTGGATGCAGAGTGCAGGGAAATGATGTCTGGATGCAGAGTGCAGGGAAATGATGTCTGGATTCAGAGTACAGGGAAATGATGTCTGGATTCAGAGTACAGCGAAATAATGTCTTGATGCCGAGTGCAGGAAAATGATGTCTGAATGCAGAGTGCAGGAAAATGATGTCTGGATGCAGAGTGCAGGAAAATGATGTCTGGATGCAGATTGCAGGGAAATGATGTCTGGATGCAGAGTGCAGGTAAGTGATGTCTGAATGCAGAGTGCAGGACAATGATGTCTGGATACAGAGTGCAGGAAAATGATGTCTGGAAGCAGATTGCAGGGAAATGATGTCTGGATGGAGAGTGCAGGAAAATGATGTCTGGAAGCAGATTGCAGGGAAATGATGTCTGGATGCAGAGTGCAGGAAAATGATGTCTGGAAGAAGATTGCAGGGAAATGATGTCTGGATGGAGAGTGCAGGAAAATGATGTCTGGAAGCAGATTGCAGGGAAATGATGTCTGGATGCAGAGTGCAGGAAAATGATGTCTGGAAGCAGATTGCAGGGAAATGATGTCTGGATGCAAAGTGCAGGAAAATGATGTCTGGATGCAGAGTGCAGGGAAATGATGTCTGGATGCAGAGTGCAGGAAAATGATACCTGGATGCAGAGTGCAGGAAAATGATTTCTGAATGCAGAGTGCAGGGAAATGATGTCTGGATGCAGAGTGCAGGAAAATGATGTCTAGATGCAGAGTGCAGGAAAATGATGTCTGGATGCAGAGTGCAGGAAAATGATGTCTGAATGCAGAGTGCAGGGAAATGATGTCTGGATGCAGAGTGCAGGAAAATGATGTCTGGATGCAGAGTGCAGGAAAATGATGTCTGGATGAAGAGCGCAGGGAAATGATGTCTGGATTCAGAGTGCAGGGAAATGATGTCTGGATTCAGAGTGCAGGGAAATTATGTCTGGATTTAGAGTACAGGGAAATGATGTCTGGATTCAGAGTGGAGGGAAATGATGTCTGAATGCAGATTGCAGGGAAATGATATCTGGATGCAGAGTGCAGGAAAATGATGTCTGAATGCAGAGTGCAAGAAAATGATGTCTGGATGCAGAGCGCAGGGAGATGATGTCTGGATGAAGAGTGCAGGGAAATTATGTCTGAATGCAGAGTGCAGGGAAATGATATCTGGATGCAGAGTGCAAGAAAATGATGTCTGAATGCAGAGTGCAGGGAAATGATGTCTGGATGCAGAGTGCAGGGCAATACACCTTGAAGTGATATTATCGGTGGAATAAATAACCCAAACTGGAGCCCTGATGTAGAGTAAAAGAAATTGTTATCTTTCTGCAGAAGAGAAGACAGTGATATGACTGCAGAAGAGAAGAAAGTGGCATCTGGCTGCAGATGAGAAGAAAGTGAAATCTGGCTGCAGAATGCACCAAAGTAACACCTGAAAGGAAAGTGAGTGGAGAAATGAAGCCTGCATGGAGCGTGCATGAAAAAGTGGGACCCCTGGTTGGAGAGTGCAGGCAGGCAGGCCCGGAGAGTGCAGGCAGGCAATGCCGCCACTGACAGGGCCCGGATGTGAGCCGGTGATTCGTCCGTCAGCGCGGCTATGATCATGTCAGATATAATCAGCACTGCTCACAAGGTGGCCATACTTCTGTGTGTAGATGGGATCATACATCAGCAAACTTTTATTTACATTGCTACTTCAAACTGGATCGCGAATGGGAAGAAGTGGAGAGGGGGGGGCACTCCACTCTTTTAAATCTATTTCATTATGGAATAACACTCATTTAAATAATAGTTTTATATAAGTAGTTTTATGTTGTCTGATGGTTCCGTTGCGAGTACCGAGTGACGTGCAGCATCGCGAAGCGTCGACACAACGACGGAAATCGCTTGCACTGTACATTTTGCCCTGTGCGTTTCTGTATTGTTTAAAATGGTGCACTCTCATCTGTGACGTCATTCTGACGCTGCACCGATGCTGCTGAGTGACGTAATGACTGAAGCAGAGACCTCAGTGTCAGTTTTAATGTAGATTCTTGGTGTTTGTGAAGTCAAAGCCACTCCCAAACTATTACGATATTTATACTAATACAGCAAAAAAATTAAGTATAGATATGATCTGTTCCTTACATTTGAACAACAATTTACTCCTTAATGACGGAAAATTAACATACACGTTTTAAATTAGGTTTTGTTCGTACCAAGCTTTTGCCATACTAATGCTTCAGGGAGGGTTTGTTTTAACTGACAGATTTAATTGGATTTACACTACACTACATAAAAATCGCCAGTGCAGTTCTATATTCTGATATATGTGTGATACTGTCTTAACCACACCCATTATTCACCTTCCAGAACTTGTTTTAATACTGTCGTATGAGCAATAAATAGAATTACTTCATAAGGGAAAAAATCCAGTACTTTCACCTCATTGTATCAATTTTTTGTAATGATTTACCGGTTACGTAATTGATTTTTCACATGAAGAAATAATTACTAATATTGTGGGCTTCCGGTGACGCAGAGGTAGAGGAGAGTACCCGCTTGTACGCACAAACAAGAAATACTAACTAAGGCTCAGTGGTTCGAAGCCCAGCTGTTGTACAGAGCCGGTACTCACAAACAAGGAAAACCAAAGCTCGAAGCCCAGATGCCGCACGGAACCAGTAGCAACAAGAACAGCAGACGAAAGAAGACTACAAAAGCCCCAAAACGACCTCGCCGACAAGACAAAAAAATCGAGCACACGAAAAAGACAAAAAAGCGACCTCACCGACAAGACAAAAAATCGACCTCACGGACAAGACAAAAAAAGCAATCTCACCGACAAGACAAAAAAGCGACCTCACCGACAAGACAAAAAAGCTACCTCACCAGCAAGGAAAAATACCCATGACTGGTCAGTGTATTTTTAGTGCAATTATTAAATTCCATATCGAAAGCGGCGTAATATTTTGTCGCTGTTTCAAATCCCTCCCTCCCCCCTACCTTCACACGCAGTCACAAGCAATCACTTGCTTAGGTGATCCTGGTTGCACTAGCGTTAATGTACCCTAATTGTTGTATTAGCCCATGAAATTGAATTTATACTATTCAGGTACGCTGCCCAAAAGGAAAGATATACATCAAAAATATAACGCGATATTTCATGAGATGGAATGGTAGGGGAGGGGGGAGAGGGGGAGGGTGCAAAAGTTATGGGTTTCTGTGCGCAGAATGTTTATTCACGACAGTGACCATAGTTAAGAGAAGTGATCTCCCTGGTAACAGCATCCCGCTCTTTTCGCTGAAAGATATGTGCAACCTTTCGAGGGTCCCGCTGAAGCAGCAAGGTTCTTGTGGGATTCCATCAGTATGACTGACCGATCAATCAGTTTCTTCTATTTCCACCTTGCTAAATATTTCAGTTAATTGACTCAGAAATTGCGATCAAATTGGCCACCTCCCGATCTTCGCCATACTGAGCTACCCAGTCTATTATTTTTGCTTTGTCCTATCCTCTTGAACACTGAGGATTTCATTTATATGTATGTTTAAAACAGAAACAGCACTCAGATTTTTCCGTATATTAATCTCATATAAGAAAACTAAACAAATTGACATGATCAATAATGCATTTTGCAATTGCAATTATATTTTGTAACGAATTTAAAGCATTTCGTCTTCCCTTGAACTCAAAGAAACAGTTGTCTCTTTTTTGCCATTTTCGACAAGAGTGTCCCCCCCCCCCCCCCCCACACCCCCACCCAACCTATCCCAACTTACTCTCTTTTGCAGTTTACATGTACTCTCCCTAACAGCAGCAATTTTAGAATTTGGAGACCATTTTTTAAAGAATGTCGGTCATGTAGGGAAATTCAGTACACCCGTGTGCACCGCACACCCTTATTTGTCACCAACCAATCAGATTGAAGCACAGTACCGTAATGTTACGGTATTTTGTTTGTGAAGAATTTCGCGATTTTTTTACTTGATTTACAACATAATATTGAAAAAAAACTACACAACGATTTTAGCTCTGAAATAAAATTAGTTAAATATCACTACACTGTCACAATCGTAATATTAAACTAAGATAATAATTATGTATAATATTAAAAGTTACGCAGGTTATATCTATAATTTTCTAGCAAACTTCTAAATAGAACGGTTTTATTTTATACACGTTATTGCTTGACAGAATAAGGAAAGAATGTTTTAAGTCAGTCAGAAATCGTTTTACGTCTTCAAAGCTGAAACCAAACGCCGAAAACTAATTCGATTTTAAAACTTTGCATGGAATTTCCGTTGTGGTTATTTTTGTATGGAATTTTCGTTTCGTTGTGGTTATTTCAGTCTCAGCTGTGTAATTTTTTAGCGTAACTTTGAAAATGGTCATATACATATATCGTTCAACCATTTTCCAAGATACTTAAAACATTTACAAATTTATTGATTGATTTTAACCCTCTTTCCTTTTCTGTGATATACCACCACAACACAACATTTCCGATTATTGATTTTTCTTATAAAACCAGCGTTGTTATAATCAGTTAAAGACTATGTCTATGTTATTCTCTTATTCTAAATGATTGCAAAATAATAATACTAAACCCGCATTCAAACAAAACACAAAAAATACTGTTCAGAAAGGCATAAGCAGTTAACTTATGTGAATTGCTAAAAGAAGAAGTTTCTCCATAAGTATGATTTTTTATGGATAATCCCAAATTCTAAGGTCACTCAGCTGTTCACGCATATTCATTATTTGTGTTTTGTTTCAATGTTCATCAAATAAACAGCAGAACCGCATAGGAAAGGACCACCACTTTAACTGAATTAAAAAATGTTTCTATTTTTTGTTTTGTTTTCTTTCTTTTTTTCTTTTTTTTTTTGAGCTTCGAGTGGCTCTTCACAACTGGAGACAATTAAAACAGAAGCGGAGAAAAGTGGTACTAATTTCCAGATGGTCCTATTTGTGGAGTGGTCGCATTTGTGGGGTGGTCGCATTTGTGGGGTGGTTGCATTTGCGGCGTGGTCCTTTCCCGTGATTTCACTTTATCAACGCTTAACTCGAAGATGGCATTATTTCATATGATTATCATGTTATATTATTTTATATCATGTTATATCATGTTGTACCACTCTGTTTAGTACCATGACTACTAGTTAATATATCATACAAATTGATAACACAAAGTTTTTACTCTCCATAAAGAAATTATTAACATTTTAAATTCAACTTTAGTCCCTAATTTTCTCAAATGATATTTGCTCAAGCAGAAGACAATGCAGAGGTGAGCAAAAGTTGTACGGTCGAACATGAGAACGCACCACAGAAATGTCACCGTTCTATCAGACTTTATGTTTGACAGAAATTTGACAAATTTGCTCACCTCCAAAAATATAATATCAGAATAATGGTAATTTCAACTGATGCGAAAACTTGTGACAACCAAATGCGATGAAGTAATGAAGCTAGGAATGTGACGCTGAAGCGGTAGATGACTCGATAAGGAGACAGGAACATGATATCATGGGATGGAAGACAGGAACATGATATGAGGTGAGAGAAGACAGGAACATGATATCAGGTGACAGAAGAGAAGAACATGATAGTGGGTAAAAGAAAACAGAAACATGATATCAGGTAAAACAAACCGGAAGATGATTTCAAGTGAAACAAGACAGGAACATGATATCAGGTGAAACAAGAGAGGAATATACCAGGTGAGACAAAGCAGGAACATGATATCAGATGAAAAAAAGACAGGAACTTGACATGAGGTGAAAGAGTCAGGAACGTGATATCAAGTGAAATAAATCAGGAACATGATATCAGGTTAAACAAGAGAGAGTAATGGAATTTAAAATAGAAAATGGATGTTAGGAGATAATTGAAGAAATAACAGAAAACTCGATGACCCTCCTCCCCCTTCCCCCTCGATCCTACCAACACAAAAAATACAAAGAATAAACAGTTCAGGTAAAAAACGCAAAAGAAAATAGGAAAGTAGGGGAGGTGGATACATAAAACCGTGGTGTGAGATGAAACGGGAAGGAACAGCGGAAGTGCCCAGTAGCCTAGTGGGCAAACGAAGGTGGTAAGAATCACCTGAATTTCGTGGGACCACATCTGGGGGGGAGGGGGGGGGGGTAGGTAGACGTGTTTCGATTTCCATTCAAATAAAACTCACCGTTGATCCGACGTCTTTCCAATGTCGATAGCGTTAAGAGATTGCAACTGTGTGTTACTGAACCGGTAATTGGTGTGAACTTTGTGAGAAATCTCTGAGAGAAAACTCTGTTCGATGGTTCGCACAGAAAAAAAAACGCCTGTTGATGGTTCTCTTAGAGACAAAACGACTGTCGATGGTCCATTCAGGGACAAAACTACTGTCGATGTTTCGCACAGGGACAAAATGCCTGTCGATGTTTCGCACAGGGACAAAATGCCTGTCGATGGTTCGCACAGGGACAAAACGCCTGTCGATGTTTCGCACAGGGACAAAACGCCTGTCGATGTTTCGCACAGGGACAAAATGCCTGTCGATGGTTCGCCTTGACGTCAGTGCACCAGAGGACGATTGGTAAGTAGACAATACGACGAGGGACAATTGGCCTAAATTTCCAAAAAATCTGCAAAATTCTGTCTAATTTGAAATTCTAAGGATTCTTAATGAATGACAGACCTAAGCTCTACATCCGTTCACGGAAAATAAAATCGCGAAGTTTTCGACATTTCCCATTAATTTTATATTTCGCAAATGATGAGATCAGATAAAGTGTGAAAACAATATCGATTATAGATCATAGATTATAGATTGCTCTCTCCTTCCACAAGCAAGAGATTAATTCACAATATTCTTGAGCCTCGCCTTCACCAAAATCATTTAACATTAATGCAAAAAACGTGTAACAAATAGAAAATAAAGTGTCGATAAAGATGATGAATGGAATAAACAAAAAATGATAGATCGATCAGAAAACATCATCACAAAAGAAAGAGAGAGAGAGAAAGGGAGAGAGAAAGGGAGAGGGAGAGAGATAGGGGGGGGGGGGGAAGGTAGATATGATCGATAGAATTAGCTCATTAATAGAAACCATGTTACGTTATCTCGCTGTGTAATCAGGGATCATTTTTTTTTTTTTTTTTTGCTTACGGAACCTATCCACCAAGGCCGTGGTATATAAGTCGGAACAGCGCCAACGTGAAAGAACCACGGATGCCACCTGCCTCGAGAACGTCATAAGAACCAAATATATCGCAGCGAGCACGCCTTTTTATTTTCATAATGAATAGCAAGATATCGGCAATTTTCTATCACAATTAAGTATTCCTTTCCATTTGAGTTTATTTATTTCTTTTTTTTTTTTTTTTTTTGATCGATCAATCTTTCTGAAATCTCCAGATGCGAAAAAGTTCAAAGAAATGATTAAAGTGGCTGAGATGGAACAAAAACACGCCAAGAAAATGTGGGCAGGGTGAAACTGAGAGTGGATTTAATAACCAAAACCTTCGCTTAAATCTAATGTATGGCATTCCTTTTGTCATAGACTCACAAACAATCGCTTAGCCAATCAGATTACACAAGTGCAGACCTCATTTTCCCCCTGGAAAGTCATCTTAGTAAAAATATTCTGTATTTTTCATACAGCTTCTTGGAAGCCAGGAGATGATTTGTGTAAACGGAGCGCTCATTACACACAACTCCAGACAGAAATCTACAAGTAAATTGTCAAAATCTGAGACTAGATGCTATAAAATGACGATATAATGCATGGGCAGAGAGGGGATAGTGTTGGCAACTCAAGGGTTCAGGCAAAGACGATTTGGGGTAATCTGGCAAAAAAAAAAATAAAAGGAAAAAATTCCTTCATAGTTACATCGCCAAGAAATTACTTTAGTCACGGGTTCGCCTTTCGGCATGGGTTCACCTTCAGGCATGCGTTCACATTTCGGCATGGGTTCGCTTTTAGGCATGGGTTCGCCTTTGGAATGGGTTCGCCTTTTGGAATGGGTTCACATTTCGGCATGGGTTCACATTTCGGCATGGGTTCGCCTTTAGGCGTGGATTCGCATTTTGGGATGGGTTCGCCTTTGGGCATGGGATCGCGTTTTGGTATAGATTCGCCTTTAGTCAAGGAGTCACCTTTAGGCATGGGTTCTCTTTTAGGCGTGGGTTCGCATTTTCGCATGAGTTCGTCTTTTGGCATTGGAAAAAATTCTCCACAAAGTCACAATATAAAGTCAATGTGGCCTGCAAAATGTTGTTGAGTATAATTTTATGTTTTGAGTGTTAGAAATAACGCTGTTCACAGTTTAGTGTTGCCCAAACGCTGTTCTAGCGTTTGTGTTATTCTTGCGAAGACGTACTTTAACGTTGTTATCACGTTAATAGACGCTTGAGAAGTGTTGTTAGAACGTTATCATACATTGTAAAAAAATTGTTATTACGTTAATACACGTGTGAGAAACGTCGTTACAACGTTAACGCACCAGTGAGAAACGTCGTTATAACGTTAATGCATGTGTGAGAAACGTGGTTTGTCATTAGTATATAATTAACAGTAACAAGGTGTCAACGTTACCTTTCAGTGAAAACATTATTCACTTGCCTCTTCTCTTTTATAAAAATACGCACATTTTACACGGTGCTCTTTCATACCTTATCTATGTTGGTATGTGTGTGAGAAATGATAAGCAAGGAATGAATTCTGGAGATAACATAATCAGCATACGTCATCAGTCTTGCAAAACACGTTAAAACTCGCAAAAGCTGATAGATTTTAGTAATCACGCACGCAGCGTTAGAAGAGGGACATGACAATTAAAAGATCGCTCTCTGGAATAATTGAATGAAAACAGAATGTCATTCTCCTTAACTCAGCAAGTCTATGTGCTAGTCACAAATTTAGTCACATTCCGTAATAATCGATAAAGTAGTCATCCTCCATACCTCAACAAGTGTATGTGCTAGTCACAAATGTAGTCACATTCCGTAATCACCGATAAAGTAGTCATCCTCCTTCCCTCAACAAGCGAATGCGCCAGTCACAAATCTAGTCACATTCCGTAATCACCGATAAAGTAGCCATCCTCCATTTCCTACTGAGTGAATGTGCATGGCAAACGCCAGCAAAGAAAAGTTTATGGAGTTTTGGCAACACAAGACTGTTAGTGTGAGTTTTCCTGGCATCTTCCTTATTACAAAGAAGAAAGAGAAGGGTCAGTTTAGCTGAAGTTGTTTCGTGTTTCGTGCAATGTAGTGGTCAGTATCCCGTGGTAACGGCTTCGGATGTAATGAGCTCTAGTTGAGTAAATGAGTGTAGCTACGCTCCCGCACAATTACACAAGAATGCGCAAACAATGATTGTCTTAATTCAACCGACAGAAAGTAAAAACATTACTACCTTGCCTGTAAATATTTCCACTGTCAATATTTAAGGGTGAATGAGCATAGATGTTAACGCCGCTATTAGCAATGATGTCGCCACTAGCAAAGATGTCGCCATTAGCAATGATGTCGCCATTAGCAATGATGTCGGATTCAGCAATGATGTCGCCACTAGCAAAGATGTCGCCTTTAGCAATGATGTCGCCATTAGCAATGATGTCGTCATTAGCAATGATGTCGCCATTAGCAATGATGTCGCCATTAGCAATGATGTCGGATTCAGCAATGATGTCGCCACTAGCAAAGATGTCGCCTTTAGCAATGATGTCGCCATTAGCAATGATGTCGTCATTAGCAATGATGTCGCCATTAGCAATGATGTCGCCATTAGCAATGATGTCGCCATTAGCAATGATGTCGCCATTAGTAATGATGTCGCCATTAGCAATGTATCGTCATTAGCAATGATGTCGCCATTAGCAATGATGGCGCCATAAGCAATGATGTCGCATCGTGAAATGATTAAATTTTTCACGAATTTCTTAAAGGAACATACATATTTTAGAATAAATGTCCTTGCAACCGGATACGTGTGCAACCTCTAGGGTCATCTGAGTGTTAAGCCAATTCGCAGTCTCGTCCGCCATATTGAAACAAGCGGTGTATATTATACATGCACTCAATGGGGGAAGTTCAACAAATTCGCCTGTTATTTCTTTACCCTTTTGCTCTAATAAATAAAGAATATTTCAAAGGTGACGCATATTACAAGTTGTTCATAGTTGTTGTTTTATACCATATGAAAGAACCGCAACTACAAACTCGCTTATTGTTTACCTTCTGTTTATACCCGTTCTACCTTAAGGAAATTGTTTATCGAATGTAGCAGAAACACTAATTGCTTAGCGAGGAAATCTAAGTGTGTTGTTGTTTCTGGATGGAACAATGAATAAGTGAATAAAGGGAGAAAGCTCATTTATGGTGTCATAAGTCTTACCCCCAGGCGCCATGTCCACACTAGACCGTAATCCAGTTATTGCACATGACCGAACGCACAATGATAAAAACAAAAACATCGAAGATTTGCATTTAACAGATAACTCTTCTCATTGTGGACCATAAATTTTAATGGTTGGATAAATTTGGATACACGTTATAAAATTTGCTTGTTAAGAGTTTTAGCATATGTGATTTTATATTTAAAATATAAAAAAAAAATGAAAATAGACAACATTCCTCAATACAATTGGACGGATTTCAGTTTGTGTTTTCGCAAAGTCACTAGCAATGATTCCTTTCCTTCGAGAACGTGTTTTGTTTTACAAAGAAAACTTATTTTGTTTGCAAATAATTGGGAGTATTCAAAGTTAGCAACTCAAAAAAAAAAAAAAAAAAAAAAAAAAAAAAAAAAGAATTAAACAGCCTGTGTTTGGTAATCATTGCTCTTACAGCTCTAATTAATCCTTCCAGTATGGCCAATAAATGCCTACTTTTAAATCCAACAATTGAGCCAATGTGATTTCTTGATTATACCAAACCAAATATGTTCCGCACGTCACTGCATTGGCAAACCGACGTGGGGCGGGTAAAAATGCCAATAAGAGTGATGCGCCAAGGACCTTAATTAGAACAGTCTTGAGCAAGGGGTCAAAATGTTGCTTTCTACAATGCCGTGAATTAAGAACTTGCGATTTTTAGATGGGTTATCCCGACATGGAACTTTTCAAAGTTTTCAAAGAAATTTTAACAGAAAAGCTGGTGCACTATTTCAGGAAATATTTACAAATGCAGAATTGATGTTGAGAGAGAAAAAAAATCAACACAATAAAACACTAATTAAATACAGTTGTAAACTGTATATATTTAAAAGGCTGGCATTGCAAAAAATTTTATTGAATTCAAATTCAATTTAGAACGGATGTAAGTTCGTGTTTTCTTGTCAAGTTTATTTGTATTTTGATAACCCAATTTTTATATAAACCCATTTTTATATTCTTCTAGTCCTCAGAGATTTTCAGAATCAAAGATTTCAGAATCATAAAAAGAAGATAAAACGTAGAATAAAATAAAAACATATATTAATTTAATTACCAATCCGGTATAAAATGTTTGTGTTTGACCTCTGAAACGGAATATAGGGGGAAAGAATTATGATGCAGGCATAGCCATAAGACAGCAAACATTACTTTCGATTGTATACAGCTGATCTCAGATTATTTAGCAATGTGACACCATATATTTAGCCTGTGGTTGTTACATGGTGCATAGCGTACAATAATGAAAAATAATTGATAATTGGTAATAAATTATTGATAAGTGTGAATACTTTATAATTGATGATTATTGAATAATAATTGGTAATTGGCAATTATTCAATACATAACTGATACTTTCATGTGCCACAAATGTATCATATTTCACATATGTTAACTTTATGTTCGCCTTTTTGAATAGCTTTGTCACATATGGTAACTTTATGTTCGTCTTGTTGTATAGCTTTGTCACATATGGTAACTTTGTGTTCGCCTTGTTGTATAGCTTGCCACATATGGTAACTTTATGCTCACCCGCAAACCAAATCATATACTCTCCATGTGGTTGCAATGCAATTGATGAAGATTTTATTCCATGCCATTTTATATCTGTAGTTCATTCAGTTATCAAGAAAAATAATAAAAGTTTTATGAACATACGTCATCTCTCCATGGCTCAACAGTCAGATATAATGTTTTTAACAGAAAGTGAAAATAATAGGTGCAAAGATGAGTAGCTAAAATTGGTAATCTGTACACAAAATATTACAGTGTTTGAAGTCACACAAGAAACGTGGAAAGGCAAGAAAAGGGAGTGAAATCTTTGCAGGAGTGTGATGATGGACGTCGACTTGTCGATTTAGGTGTATTAAACAATGACTTTCGAGGTAGAGCTGTGGAAGAGCGAGCTCTCAAAGAGCGAGGAGGACACAGGGAAGAATGACTATCGAGAAGGGGCTATATAAAGAAAGCAATAGTGGAGAAGAGCTGCAGAAGAATGGCTACAGAAGAAGGGGTGTAGAAGAAAGGTTATAGAAGAATGGCTACAGAAGGTCTATAAGTAGATCGAGCAAAGAAAGGTAATTTAAGATAACATTTTAAATAAAGAATTTTGCAAGACACCGAGAAGAAAGTTTTAAACGAGAAAAGCCAAGAATGTTGTGGGTGAATACAGAGACTAGAGACACCCCCCCTCCCCCCCCCCTCCCCCGCCTCCTCCCACACAGACACCTTGGGTCTGGATTCACCCCTAGTACGGGGGATATACCTCACTGGCTGGATGACACAATGGCTGCCTTATACACATGCGAACGACGCGCTAGATGTGCGGGATATGAACGCCAGACAGGTCGTCAGTTCTAGTATACAGTTGGCTAATATTTGAAATTGAAAGTTTAGAAATATATCACATATTTTTTAAATGTGAAACTTTTGCGACATTCGGAAATGAGGATGATTTGTGAATGAGAATGATTTCGTCTTAAACAAAAGAAATCCTTGATATTCATTGTTATAATTCAGCTTATGGTTTAAATGAACGCTCAAACCTAAATATCATTTAGAGTTTTATTTTTGTAAAATACATATTATTAACTTAAAATCCAGTACATTTACAGTTAATTTACAGCATATTTTTTATGTCTGAAATTCTGTGAAATGACTTGGCTTTTCCAGTAAATTATCACTATATAAAAGTTATTGTGAGGAAAAATAATTACCAAAAGTTATATATATATATATATATATATATATATATATATATATATATATATATATATATATATATATATATATATATATATATATATATATATAAGAATATATCAGGAAAACATTAAAGCAATTTTTTTAAAGCAAATCTGTACATACCCGGAAAAGGCTGTCGACATAATGTGTTATTCTGGATCTTCTAGTTCATGGCAAGCAAATGTACGATCCAGGATGCTTCGAATGCTTTCCAGACTTTCCCTTTCTCTCTCCCTCCTCACTCTCATTTAAACAACTCTCATTGGCTGTTTGAATAACTTCAGTTTGTTTCTGTTCAATTCAATATGTTACAGATAACTTTAGCAAGTTAATTAACACTGCGAGATGCATTTGGTAGAATCAGCATTGAAAAAAAATAGAAGGTGTGTGTGAAAAAAAAGATTGGCCAAGAAACTTGAGGTATTTACACTGTTTAATGCCTGTAACCTCACTCTCTCTCCCTGAATCCGGACGTAAATAGAGAACATTTGTTTCTGCGTGTATTTTATTTATTCATCACGTATTTTAGGGAGGGATAATGTCATTTAGGTTCCAGTAAAGCTAAACAATACTTCGGGAATCAAAACCATCCGGCGATCTCTCAACGGACGTCATCGACCCCGCTCATCGACGAGGGATTCCAATAGAAGTGCATTCAGACGTTGTTGTATTATCCACACACCTCTGGCGTACCATAAGGATGAGTGACCTCTCTTTCTCTTTTTTCGTAAATGTCGAAATGTAACACCGCCGTCCTTTTTTATGAGAAGTCTAAAATGACCTTCACTTCACTATTTTCTATTTGAATTAATCCGATGCTTCTTCTCTGTATCGGGGTTTCAGTTCAGAGTTGTTTAGGAGGCGGACGAAGTTGTATTTGGGTGTCTGTCTCTTGCCAGGCTAGTCCTGCCTACAACTGAAAATGATGTTTTGCTTTATATTAAATATAGTACATAAGTGTAATTCCAGTAATACGGGGACCATTTTTGCCAAAACCCACAGTATTAGGGAGACCAAAAATTTAAGGAGACCAAAAGTAGGTCTCCTTAATTCTTTTCGTGTTTAAACGTTATGAAACTACACAGTAAACAAACAAACAAAAAAAAAACCAAAAAAAAAAAAAAAATGATTCTATAATATAGTGAATATAATATATTTTGTCTTAAAATTGAATTTGCGTGTTACCACTTATATATAATATATATATTATATATTATTTTTTCCAAATGGGCTCCCTAATTGATATATACAAGCAATGGTCCCCTTACGACTGGTTGCAGATCTATATATATATATATATATATATATATATATATATATATATATATGTCATTGGTCTTTTAGAACGGGTGATTTGATTCAGAACGAAAAGGCATATTTCCGAGGGATGGAGATGGGAGTGGAAGATAGGGTGGGGTGGGAGTGGAGGGTGGCGGTGGGAGTGCAGGGTGGGGGGGGGGGGGAGTGGATATGTTATTTTCAGTTGTCTGTTTCAAATTTATTTCAGTTATCCCAATGGGTAGGTGCGAAAGTCCTCTTTTCCGTTTTGAACCCAAAATAATCAAAACTGTTCAAATATTTATTGTCAAAAAATTATAAAATGATTTTTTAGCAACACTGGATAAGAAATTCAGAGACAGAACCCCCAGTTACCCTTTTATAACACGGTAAAAGCCTACACCATCACTACATTTATTATTATTAATATTGTTACTAATTAGGGTTTTGTCTGTTTAAGAATGTCTTCTGCAGGTGTTACAATATCGACCCTTAGTCGGCTTTTTCTTGTGTTCGTTTATTTGTTTACTTTTTATGTTCTTATCCACACAATACCGCTCCCAACTTTTTCCCCCGAATATAAAAAAAAAAAGAAAAAAATGAGCGAAATAATAACAAGTACTACGCAAACGTTGATAAATAAAATGGCTTACCCAGTGCTTTTTTTCTTTTGGTCTGATCCTGGAAGCCTTTTTTTTTTGCGGGATATGTTTATCATTGCGGAGGATAAAAGGGGCCCCATCGAGGCTACATAATCTCAGATATCCACACTATATGAAGCGTGTTTATGTGCCTGTAGCCGGTAAGCAAAAGCATTGGGATGAAGGAGCTGTATTTACAAAACCGTTTCATTTTCATTCAAAATATCTCGGTAAAACAAAAGCTAATTTGCACGGTGTTAGTCAAGGTTAGCGATATATTTTGGATTTAATGCCAGGGTCTGTTTAGAAACTTGTGCTTCAGTTTCATTGGCAGTTTTGACAACTGTGGATCTCTTATCTGAGGGCTGCGAAGAAGCATTTAATAATAATAATAATAATAATAATAATAATAATAATCGTATCAATTTCAGCTAATATGTATTTTAACTTCCATTACAACTTTTTTTTGAAAATTCTGTTTATTTATTATTTATTGAGTGAACATTTTAATTATTTTAAATGCCCCCAGCAAAACAGTATGTTTTAATATATGTGTATGAAGTATTTACGAGTTCTGGCTTTTTTATGCGAGATGTGGGCAGGAACGGTAGCTTGGTGGGGGGGGGGGGGGAAGGGGGAGGGAGGGGCTCTGGTACGTGGGTTGTCCTTTATAGCATAACATTTTATGAACAAACTACCGGCGTCAGTACGGGAAATATGTTCTGAAGAACAATCCCCTTATCACTCCGGAGATCCGACAGCGAGGAAGAATAATAGATTTTGGAGCGTTAGATCACTGGGTGGGCGGGAAGCTCGTCATATATACAATATCTGCGGAATGTCGTTTTAACATTTAATGCTAATTTATGATATCAAAAGATGATTAAAGATATCAATAACTCAATGTAGATCTTATCAATTTATATTTTCCTCTCAATACTCGTATTTTTAATGGCAAAAAAATATTTTTAAATAAAAAAATAATTTTACAAACTTAAAAAATTTTAATGGAGACACACATTCATATAAAATTTAACGAATCGTCAACTAAATGTTGGAGGTAAAGATTGAGTTATTGATATCAATAATTACAACACAATTTTTGAGCTTAAGAATTGCTTCTTTTGTGCAGTAAAAAATTACAAGGAAGATTCTGTATGCAAGGACCATTCATTATTTCATCCTCATATGTCTGCTTACGATATTTAGATATAACAAACAGAATGATATTTTGATATCAACAATTATTTTTTTTAATCAAAAGATAATTTCCGGATTTCAAAATATAAATTTTAAAGTCTCATTCTTAAATAATGCTATCTAAAATAGGTTCTTGATAACAGTTAAACGAAGACAAATTATTGAGCTCAAAACTGAGATTTTGCTATCAAGTATTTCATTTTTGCCATCAAGAATTGAATTTTTGAGCTCTAAATATCAATTTTACAGATCAATAAATCATTGTTTATATGAATAAATATTTTTGTCTCTCATAATATTTATTGATGTCAAGAATTATTTTTTGAGATCAGGAATAAATTTAAAGATATCAAACTATAATAACAGAGAGCAAAATTAGTTTTTTATATAAAAAAATAAACTTAATTTTTGTTGTCTAAAACTGAATCGAAAATTCATTTTTGATACCACTAATTGTCAATAATTGTCCATTAAATGTGAAATGGCATTCTATAGCTTAATTTACCTACGGATTTTGTAGTCCCTTGGAAATAGCACTTTTTCTACTTTCTATGTACTGAATCTTCAACACCACCCGGGAATTGAGACTTTGACAATATAATGATATGTTGCATTTATTTCCAAAACTGGTAATCATTATAAAGCGTAGCACAGACGACGATATTCCCTGGTTTCTTTTTTAAATTTAAAAATACCATCTCAGATAAGAAAATTTCAATGCCACATTTCTGAACAAATCTAAAAGGCTAATCAGGATAGTTATGATTTCTGGCCCTTGATCATGGGTTATTGTTTTATGTAGAACAGGTTATAAGTCACGTATGTTCTGTCCGCCATCAATCATACACGGTCATACATCAGATGAACGCCTCGCGATGTACACATGACCTGGACGTATGATTATGCTCAAGGCTAAACTCCATATCCATCTCGTTTGTATGCCGGTATTTCATCAAAGCGTTCTTACCTTATGTCTTGTATATTTGGTGTTGGTGGGGGAGGGGGGGAGGGGGGAGGGGCGTCACACGTGTTTGATTGACATTCAAATACTGGAGACAATTGGCGCGCCTTTGTCTAGCCACACAAAGACAGACTACATTATGACGTCATCTGTAGCAGGCCTTTGTTCAGAAACAATAACACTCACATATCACTGTGTAACTTGTTGTGTTTATTATTTTTTTTTTTTGTAATTCCTTCCACAAAATGCTCATACAACAAAGACAAAAAATACATTGACTTTTTTCACAGCCAATGCGGAAACAACACTGATTACTTTGGCATCGTTTCTCCTTCAGAATGACTCACATTCCTACCTTAGATAACTATCAAACTATCACATGATATCCGCTATAAAATACAACATCAAATTCTTCACAATCGCACGCTATCCATAAAATGTATATATGGTTAAAAAGCCCCACGCTAGCTGTGTGTTTTTTTTTTTGGTTTTACTTGTAGGTTTGAGAAACCACTGCTTCCCTCCTTAGACATAGAGCAAGGCGTGTAATCTCTGTACACAAGACGTTGGCACTTGGGTTATTGGCAGAGCAAGTTGCTTACTCTATATCAGCCTTGTTGTGTTTGCTCCAGAATGCAGGATAACAGCATCCAGACTGAAGGAACACACTCTTCCCCTATTTATAGCCCGACCCTCAAACACACAAGTATACAACACCCATAGTGCGTGGCTTTCAGATCGAGTGGATGCACGGAGAGCGCTGCTACGCTTCTGTCAGTTATGCGTGGAGAATAGACGTATGCAAATAATAATAATCATAATCATAATAATAATGTACATATGTTCACGGCTGAGTACAAGCCACATTTTGCCAGCAGCTGTTATCGTGAACTGCGTACTGATAGACTATGAGTGTGGTGCACACTAATCAAGGCCTGAGTTCGAAAACAAGTCGCGTGGTTATTGACGAACAAGTAATATTCTTGCGGACAGCTTCATGCAATGCATTATGGGTAACTGAGGGCATAATGAACGATATTGGAGTTTATTGCAGTGTTTTATACCAAGACAAATTCTTCGATATTTAAGCTAAGTAATAAAGTTTTTCTAAACGGTAAAAAACTATTTGAAGAACTAACTTCATGGCATGTGACAAGTAGGCCAAAATGTATGCAATCGGCCCAGAACAAGAAAAATACCCTGTTATATTTGCTATAAAAGAGTGAGAAAATATACTTTTTGCCCTGACGCAGGCACTGGCACTTTTTGATCACGTGATGAAAATGTTAATTCTCATTGGTGGATGTATTGTTGTGACGTGAACTTGTCACGCCTCACTGGCATCATTATTTTTGTCACAACAGATCATGAAAGGAGAATTTTGGCAGAAGATGCATAAAATATTTAACGGTAATTATATTTATTAACAATATCCTGGGTAAATTCTTCGTTATATTACAATGTAATATTACGATTCGTCACTTTCCTTACACAGATTTTACCCTATAGATTGCAAAAAACAAAAGTACAACCATGGCGTGTCAAACGAGACGTTGTACAGGCATAGGCATACAGAAATGCTGCTCCGCAAATGTTCTTACACGAATGTTATTGGCCAGATTCTGCAACACAGACGCCTTTACACATACGTCATCTTATACACGTTATGATATAGGTAAAGATAACATATATATATATATATATATATATATATATATATATATATATATATATATATATATATATATATATATATATAAACTTTGTATCTATAACATACTTAAATAATTAAGACTCAGTCAGTTACCACAAAAAATATTATCGAAGTCGTTTACCAGTTGTTATAGCAATTGTGGTTATATTTTTTTTTTTTTAATTTAGCACAAGAGAGCTTGAAGGTACCCACAAGAATACAAACCGAGTCAAAAGGTTTTTTCTGGCCTGGTAAACATTGTTACACAAAATACATATTTCACAATTGTTAGGCGAGGCGTATGTTCTCAAACAGATTTTATCACACAGAAGGTGTCACGAAAGCGCTGTCACGCAAGCATGATATAAAACACATGTGACATTGTTTTGTTAAAATCCTATAACACATTTATTTCAGGGAGACATTTTTTATAACACAGAAGTATTTCACAGACTGTCACAAAACAGCACAGAACTTATTCATAACGATTGTAATAAAAATATTACAGGGCACATAAAATTGACACGAACATGGCTGCGTGGAAAACACTTTGATGTAAATATAGTGCCAAAATTATTCTGCTTTAATACAGATATCTGGTGGCAGAGCTTGTTGTACGTATAAGTTGGTCTTTAGATAGGTTTTTCAGTGTGGACATTATTGCACAAGTATTGTTTAACAGACTTGTTTCCTTGTTGTTTTATTAAACAGGTACTGTGACACTGCGGTGCATTTCACAACCAGGTACTGTGACACTGCGGTGCATTTCACAAACAGGTGCTGTGACACGGCGGAGCATTTCACAAACATGTGCTGTGACACTGCTGAATATTTCACAAACTTTATATAATAAGTGTTTTGAATAGGCATAGATTTCAGAAAAAAATCAGACATAACTAATCTGTATCAACGGAAATTGCTATATGAAATGTTTTGTAGTAATTATGCAAAGAGCTGCCCATATATTGGTATGCGTGCTGTGACTCCCTGGTAATCACCATATATTGCTATATGCGATGTACTGGTAATCACCATATATTGCTATGTGTGATGTGACTTCCTGGTATTCTCTATATATTGCTATGTGTGCTGTGACTTCCTGGTAATCACCATATATTGCTATATGCAATGTACTGGTAATCACCATATATTGCTATGTGTGATGTGACTTCCTGGTATTCTCTATATATTGCTATGTGTGCTGTGACTTCCTGGTAATCACCATATATTGCTATATGCGATGTACTGGTAATCCCCATATATTGCTATGTGTGATGTGACTTCCTGGTATTCACTATATATTGCTATGTATGATATGACTTCCTGGTAATAACCATACATTGCTATGTGTGCTATGAGTTCCTGGTAATCACCATATATTGCTATATGTGATGTACTGGTAATCACCATATATTGCTATGTGTGATGTAACTTCTTGGCAATCACCAGTGTTATGTCTCACTACAGTTACAATCACAAAAAAATCATATTTACAGCAGTCAAAACTTTCCAAAAAAGTCCTTCAGAAATCTTAATTTTATTTGCATGCAAAAAGATTAGTACTTAAATTTCAAAATTATTTTGTCATTTATGCTAGTATGAATACCAACAATCGAAAAAGTATCTACCATGACATGTCAAAAAATGAAACAATATTTTGCTTATCCTGATGAAATGTGAAAAAACGGAAATGTATCTTATAAAGTTTTGTATTTGACAAGCACTTAATAGTGTAATGGTAGAATGCACATGGTCCAGTTTAACTCGCTATTTCTCAAGAGTTTTACTGTTGAGTTTTCTGATTTTGCGTCACATGTCTTTACATGCTGTTTTATGAGCTATTTGAGCACAATAATCCTGCTACTTATTGACACGGTTACGGATACATTATACGGGAATATTATTATTTTCATCTATGGAATAACTTTTCTGTAAAAAAAAAGATGGGGTGTGGTAGAAATGTGACAGAAAGAATACCCTGAATTATCGTTAGAGGCACCGAAAATCGTCTGAGTGTGATGTATTCATTGATGTAAAATAATGTAAATGATCTTGTAAATAATCTACAAGTTGATAAGTTGTTTATGCCTTGACAAGCTCTGCCCACGCTCCTTCTTTAATGTACAGTTTTTTGTCTCTTCGTTTGAAGTGAATTTTCTTCTGTGATAAAACATGGCTGGAGCTTCTCGAGGGCTTTCTAACAGCTTTATTTGATGTTATTGTTTCTAGTGCGTAGTCTGGCTATATACAGATGTAAACAAAAAAACTATGATCTGTGCTTCATTTATACGTATCAAGTTCTTGAATGAAGTTTGTTCCTTCTTACCGAATGGCCCGCGTCTCTATGACCTATTAGAGCACCGTGGGCGTGAATAAAACAATGCGCTTGTGTTTGCCCTACTTAAGTTCAAAAGATTTGCCTTAATCAAAGAATGAATGGAATCATACTGTGTTGATTTAATAATAAAATATCTATGTGAGTGTTTTTTATTTTTAGTTTTATAAATTTTCGTGTGTTACAGAACGTTTTAATAATATGCAAAATGGCGTGTTTTTCACTTTTATCTGAAGAATTCTATAACAGAGGAAAAATTGCAAATTTAAATTAAAAACCACATACAAAATTATTTACCAGCTTGTTAGAAAGTAGATATTTTAATGTTATTTCTTTATGTAAAGTTTACGCAGAACAGGCTTATAGAAAAATATAATGTAACACTAAGCTGGTCTGGTGTATGCGATCAATCTTTCCGGTGGCTTCTTAAACAACCTTCACACCTTCAAAAAGTTAATCAATAGCAATCATCTTGCGTTCAACATTAATTCAAACTATCTATCTGTCTATATATTGTAAGACTGAGTTAATGCTGTTTTTAACATTTAGATGCTAACATCTCAACTAATCCAGAAAAACTTCGTTAGAATTGTCACAAGGACTATTCTGGTGTTTATCTGGGAGAGGTCACCAGACCAGGGAAATGTGTTCTCGTGCGTGTCCATAAAAATCGTGGAGACAACGAGGTAATTTGGAGGCTAGACGCGGTCCGCGTTGTGTGTAGGATTATTTCCGCGTTTCACACCGCGTTTCGTTGAACAAGGGGGGTATTATTGTCAAAAAATCACTCCGCGTTGATGGATCGTTTTTAAAAAGTCATGGACACATATGGTAACCAGGTCGTGTATGGGTCCCTCCAACCCACTTCCCCCGTGCGCTCAGATAATCTGCTGTCATAAATTGACTCACTACGTGTCGATAGTTGAAAATAAAATTTACTGCTTTTATGGATGAAAACGATCATACACCACAAAAACTTAGGTTTCTCGAAGTCTTTGGTGTACAATGTGCAATCATACAAAACATTCACGCACTGTGTATTGGCAGTGTTTTTGCCATCCCATAAATACCTTAGCATTTTTATCACTTACTTTTTTTATGAAGACCCTTCTACTTGACTTTTATTACTTCGGATGCCTGAACTAATGAGACAAAACAGTATCTCCGCACTTTAAGAAATACTTGTTGAAAATTGATATCTGAGTACATCTTATGCCCAACCAACAAACAATTCGATTTAGAAATATTTCTTTTAACTCTTCAGTATGACTTTTACATAGTAACACACGTGTTTCTAGAATATTGAAATTCGCCTTTTTTTCCTTGTGTATGCTTTGTTATTGTAAAACCATTCACACATAACAAAGTAAGCACTGGCTACTTGCATCTACCTTCCTATATACTTAATAGACGGTTCCCTGAAATTCTCCACCAATCTCCTCTCCAACTGCGTGTCCGAATTCTAGGCTTTTATTCATTCCATTTTTCTTCTATGTTGCACAAAAGATAAATCCTTTAAAAGTCCTAAAAGTATATAAATAACAGTGGGAAAGATCACATAAAAACAACATCAAGGCGGAATTAATGTTTATGTAAAAGCATGGCTTAGGGATAACCTTTATATCCAAGAGTGACCTCTATAGGCTAGCAGCTAAATAACAAACTTTAAAGCTTTCTGTTCTTTATTTTTGTATTCATAGAAAGTGCATAGGGTTAAGAAGGAGATTCCACATTTCGTAAATCATTTCTCCAGTATGCCTATTAGATACTGTTCTGCACAGGTGTTTATAATATACGGCTGTGTCTGTGCTATACAGCTATGTGCTAGTGTACACACCTGTGGTAATCATACTACATACGGTGACTGCTGAGCTAGGGAAGAATGTGATAGCTTCCCTGATGGATTAACATTTATTCTGTCACGTGACCTTAGCCTTTCCCAAACACTCGTGCTGACAATCCGTGATCTGGAAATTTTGCGCATAGCTTCGTCCCACTAAATGCAATTAGTTGACTTGGTTTACATTCTAATCATTGCTTTGATGCCTATTTTAACAAGAAGACAGAGTGCAACAATACCATTATATACCTTTGGTCATTTCTAATATCGTGGCAAAACTTATCATGTGTGTATAAAGGTATTGAAAGCCCGAAATACTACCTAAATAACTGATGCATTTCCACAAGACATTCGTTGCAACACAATATAAACATTTGAAAATCGTGTCCTTAGTCTGTATTGTGGCAATATGATGTGAAGGTTAGCTAACTTAGTTAAAGTGTTAGTCTGAATAAAAACAGATTCTATTCACATTTTATTGAAAATTGTACATATCGCGATACTTACGTGAGGGGGCCAGGGTGGTGACTGCTTATGAATACTCTCAATCATATGGCTATTAGGTAAAATATAAATTTACGAAACGACAAGTTAGGAGATCTCATCTTTAAGAATTATGAGAACCATGTCTCACAGCTTTTAGTTAGAACTAGGCATGTCCTATACACTTCTTTACGTTTAAACAACCAACACTTGGATAAATAAAGAGACAGACAGACAGACAAGCAGACATACAGGCAGAGAGCAGTGATGTGCAATATGTGAGCTGATGCTGTTCTTATGTCCTAAAGCCGTTTGAACTTGCAAAATGGAAGCCTCAAACAACTCTGCTGTTTTTTGTTGAAAAGTGCTAAGTAAGGCTCTATTTATATCCTTTTACGAGGGTGACGTCAGTATTTTCCAAATTAATTTTGTGAAAAAACCTGAATAATATCCGGAAGGTACGGTTTTTCTTTTTGCTCATTCTGATAGTTTTTAGACACAATTTTATTAATCAAAGGTCCGAACTCAATCAGACCTGTTGCATGGGCAACTTCAGTACTTTGTTTACGTGCTACATTCAGTAAATAGAGAGCTGGTTACGAGGTTATGTAAGGGCACCTCACTAAGAGAGTAATAACAAAGTAATTGTGGCATTTTTATACGGACAATTCAATCTTATTAAGATTCAATTCGATTTATTTAGAGAACAAAAGATCCAAACTTCAAATTGAATTCTAGTGTAAATTGGCATTACCTTATCTTCTTTTTTAAACTAAACATGTATCTTGTTCATTTCCTAAAACAAAATGGCTTTTTGTTTACTTTTTAAATTTATTCGTTATTACTTGATGCCTATATTTATGGTCTGCCCTTGAATTTGCTATGGCGGCGACTAGTTTTTTTCATTATTATTGTTGTGGCTGTGACTAGTTTTTTATCATTTTTATGGCTGGGACTAGTTTTATTATTATTATTATTTGTTGCGGTAATTTTTTGTTATTATTGTTGTGGTGGATACTAGTTTATCCACGTCTTGATTTTGGGCGTATAACTCTACAAATTCTTCGACGTCGGAGATGCATATAAAATGCGTCGGCAATATCGACAACATACGTCGGATATACGCATATTTTTTCCGTTTTGCTCATCGTTTATTAGTCGTTTATGCGCATATTTTCCGACGAAGTTTTTATGCATATATTCGACGCATATCCGACGTGTTACCAACCGTCGGTTATACGTCGGTTATACGTTTATATTCCGATGCATTTCCGACGAACTTCCGATGATTTTTATACGTATACAATGTATATTTCCGAGGTTTTCCAACGCATTTCCGACCAAGTGACACTCGGAAAATATGCGTTTTTAGATGTATAAAAAATGCGTGTGCGCAGTTGAAAAAAATTGTTTTTAACCTTAGTTGACCCATTGAACCCTTACCAATCATTCATAATTCACATATTCATGCATACACCATGGCATATTAATATACAACATAGCATATTTATATATTGCAACCGAACACTAGTACTTACTCGGGTTTGAACCGGGGACCTCTTGCATCCTAGGCGGCTGGGGCTGGGGCTGTCTCGGCAGTGCAATTAAGTGGTCTAATGTTTCTATTTCGTCCCAAAAAGTTTACCTCTTACATTTTCGTTTTTTGTTACCGCTGGCGCTTTTAAATTTAGTTATTTGTATTGTCTTTTCCTCCTTTATGTTTGCTGAGGGATAGTTTATTGAGGCAAATGATAATTTTCAAGTATATTCATAATCCTCCACTATTGATTCTTCATAATGTCCGCTACAAAACGTCAATCGATAAATTTCCGACGTCGAATAAGCATCGGAAAATATGCGTTTTATAGACGTTTAAAATTACGTATTATACACGTTGGCCATATCGGCATCTTTTTTCCGATGTATTTCCGACGTCGTTTATACATAGGAAAATATGCGTTTTATAGACGTATAAAATAATACGTATAATGTACGATTGCAATATCGACATCTTTTTTTCGATGTATTTCCGACGTTGTTTATACATAGGAAAATATGCATTTTATAGACGTATAAAATAATACGTATAATATACGATTGCAATATCGGTATCTTTTTTCCGATGTATTTCCGACGTCGTTTATACATAGGAAAATATGCGTTTTATAGACGTTTAAAAAAATACGTATAATACGCGTTGGCAATATCGGCATCTTTTTTCCGACGCATTTTCGATGCATATACAATGTTTCTAAAAATTCGTATATATTCCGCCGTGTATCCGACGCATAAACGATGTTTCAAATCCGCTGCCAACGCTGCCGATGCAATTTAGAGATTAACGACGTCGTTTATGCGTTGGCAGTTTTGTAGGGAATCTACCCCTACGAGGTCGCGAAGTAACTGAATTTTGCCCAAAAATTGAAACGAGTAGTTTGTCTAATTCCAGTTACATGAAGCAACTCTAGGACAAAGCAGACAAAATAAACTCAGCACCAAGGCAGCTCAACGAGCGCATGAGACAAACTAGAGAGTTTGCGTGGAACGGTTCCTCCCCGTTCTAGCTGACAATGCCTTGATGGGAAGAGATTTCTTCAAGTTTTATGCAATTATTTGTGTAAAACTCAAAAGTAAACTTTCTTCAGAAGCTCTCTAAAGGGTTCTTGGATGCGATTCTTAGAACTAATTGACCTCATAAAGAGCTGTGAAAAAAATTAATCTACCCTGGCTATATTAGTCATTCTTGTGTGGTTTTCTCAAAGGGTGCACCTGTTTTTGTTTACATGTTTCGTTGTATTCATCTGGACGGGATTATTATCCGCCATCACAATGTTCTCGAACTGTTATTCTCGTGGAAAATGTAACCGGCTCCTATCATCTTTTTTTTGCACCGGATTTCACTTCCATTCAAGAAACTTTGGTCACGTGACATTTTGCCGATAGCGGGCTCGTTGTTATAAAACAGATCCCCTGTTAGGAGAAGGAGATCTGTCTGTTATGTACAAATACAGAGCGCGCATTTATTTTACAAAGTAGTTCTTCTCTTTTATGAGTACTATTTTCCCGGAATCCACAGTATGTTTGCCCAGCTGGGTGGTGCTATAACAGAGCGAAGTGACACAGAGGCTGGCTGTTGGACAACAACGCAGTGGAGTAAGTTTTCTGGTCAAATTGCGTTCCTGTCCAACAGGCAACCTCTACGGCGTTCTGTCTAAATAGCTCCTTTCAGAGTTCAGCCGTTATATAACAACAGTTAAATTGTTATTTACATTAGAAAATTGCCGTGTGATTTTGAAGATGTATTATGACAGATATACATGCAGGAGATTGCATTTGACATTTCCTTTCTAGTAGTAAATATGTTTTCATAAAACAAGGGATTTATTTTAAAAATTTTAACTATAAAAGTTGTTCTCGTGGAACGTGAATTTAATTAAGTTTTTGTCCACGCGATTTGTAACAGGAAAACAATCCCACAACTCTTTTTAAGGGAAGTATTAAACGACTTTTATAAAAGTCTAAAAGATTAAAACCAAGATTTTGGGTATCACCTAGCAGTTTTGGTATATCAAACAAGGATGGTGCATTATTTAGTGGTATTGCCGAGTAGGCTTTGATTTTATATTTAAAAAATGGAGCTGAAATTATAAAGCAAAGAAGAATGCACTAACACAGAGAGAGAGAGAGAGAGAGAGAGAGAGAGAGAGAGAGAGAGAGAGAGAGAGAGAGAGAGAGAGAGAGAGAGAGAGAGAGAGAGAAGTACACAAACAACAAAACAATCGTAGATTACACATCCCCCTGCGCTCATCAACGACAAAGTCTAAATTGCGAAAAATTGCCAAAATTACATTTTTTAAAGAAATAAAAAATAATCTAATTTTACACAACTAAACTTTATATGCTTTCTACCTGTAGGGTATTTTTTGTGTACGATGAAGAGTAAGAAAGGTACAGCCTGGACAAACTTGTTCTGAGAAACAACACAGTCGAAATTTAAAATAAAAAATCGCCAAAAGTACATTTTTTCAAAGAAATAAAAAAAAAATAACTAAATTTGCACAACTACACATTATATACTTTTTATCTTGAGGGTTTTATTGGTCTACGGTGAATAGTAACAAAAATACAGCCTGGACAAACTTGTCTGAAACACAACAAAGTCTAAATTGTGAAAAATCGCCAAAGTTACATTTTTTTGAAGAAATCCAAAAAATAACTTGACGTTGCACAACTACATGTTATACACTTTCTTGCTGTAGGGTTTTATTAATCTCTGAGGAATAGTAACAAAGATACAGCCTGGAGGAAGAGGATTGCGGACGGACGGACAGACGGGCGGACACGACGCGTTTCTATATCCCTCGCCCCGGTTAGGGCGGGGGGGGGGGGGGCGATAAAAAAGCCCTGTTGGGGATTACTTTTCAGTCTCATTGCATTGCTACAAAATGTACGTCACAAAAGATTGTGTTTTTTTATTAAAAGTAATCCACCGTGACCTCCTTTTTCAGTAGTTTCGTGGATTATAACCTACTTTAAGCTTTATTGAAAAAAAAAACGAAGCGTAATTTAAAACAACAGGCAATGTGTCACAACTGTCCCGGTTTCTTCTGGTATGTCCTGTCGTAGAATTAGACGGTCAGCGTTGAACAAAGAATGAGATTTGAAAAGACTGCGAAAACTTTTGCGTATAAAAAGCACTACTGCACGCGCTGCACTGTCGCACGTGTGAACGTGCTGGTGTATGTAAAACTGAATGTGGATTGCTTAAACTTTTGTGTTTGAAATTGTTTAAGAAGAAAGAACACATTTGTAAGTAAAGTATTTGCAAGTGGCGGATCCGAGACTCCTCCACCCTCGTCACCCCTACCCCCTTCATTCTGAAAAATGCAGACGCTATTTGACACAATACACGGGGGAAGGCGGGGGGGGGGGGGTACCAATTGGCTGCTTTGACTTTTTGAAACACCCCTAACCTCACAATGCTACTTTTGAAATAACACCACTTCTTTTTAACCAAAAGCGGAGTGAAAGTGTGAAATAATTACCCCCCCCCCCCATATTAACAAAATAAATACCCCCGTTTCTCCGCCGTTTTTAATTTTACACATGCGGGAATACACGGCCCTCGCTCTAAGTTATTAATGAACAGAAATGCTCCTAAAACATGATTCCAAAAATGAAATGGAACTAATATGAGAAGTTGTTCGTATTCAGTATTCAGTATTCAGTATTCTGGTCAGAATAACGAAGACAGATAACGGCAAGGTTGTGACGATGGTTCGCCTGTAAGATTATTCACAGATGACGACAGTTCATTTTTTTCTTCTTCCTTTCCCCCTCCCCTCTACCCCCCTCCCCCCTCCCCCTTCTCTCTTCTGTTTGTAGAGCGTATTCTTCCCCAGCGTCAGGTGCGGACAGATTACGGCAAAGGTTTGATGTTTCGCTTGTAAGTGCATTCGCAGATGATGGCATTTTATGACGGATTTCAGCAGGCAGTATTTGTGATCCACCTCAGCGCTGCAAGCGTAAACGAAGTGAACGATCAGGAAGCTTCTCATCTGTTCTCTCTCTCCCACCCTCCCCCTTCTCCTCCCGCGTAATAGTACTCCGATATCTTGAGATAAGTTCCTTCCATACAACAGCAAAACATTCTTTGTACGTTTTTGTAAAAGCAAAAAAAAAAAAAACATTCAAGTCAAACTTTAGCTTGAAATTTAAATTTAAATTAAGTTATGATACTAAAAGAAAAAAAAAGGCAGCGGAAATTAAAATGAAACCTACGAAAGATTTGAAATAAAAAGAAAAAAACTGTTAAGCGTTAAACCTCTCTGTGTGTTAAAAAGTGAAGACAATGATTGAGCGATTATTGTAAGCTCGTTTTCCATTGCATAGAAGTGAGAGAGAAACTGGCAAAATTCATGGACGGATAGAATAAAGCTTCAGATAGATGGCACGCTTATGTTCACACTAACTGTTCCCGCGAGGTCACCAACTGCTCCGTGAGGTCACTAACTCCTCCGCGAGGTCACTAACTGCTCCCGCGAGGTCACAAACTGCTCCGTGAGGCCACTTACTCCTCCGCGAGGTCATTAACTGTTCCGTGCGGTTACTAACTGCTCCGCGAGCTCACTAACTCTTCCCGTGCGGTCACAAACTGCTCCATGAAGTCACTAACTGTTCCGCGAGGTCACAGACTATTCCCTGAGGTCACTAACTGCTCCGCGAGATTACTAACTGTTCCCGCGAGGTCACAAACTGCTCCGTGAGGCCACTTACTCCTCCGCGAGGTCATTAACTGTTCCGTGCGGTTACTAACTGCTCCGCGAGCTCACTAACTCTTCCCGTGCGGTCACAAACTGCTCCATGAAGTCACTAACTGTTCCGCGAGGTCACAGACTATTCCCTGAGGTCACTAACTGCTCCGCGAGATTACTAACTGCTTCACGAGGTCACTAACTGTTATGCGAGGTCACTAGCTATTCCTTGAGGTCACTAACCCCTCCGCGAGGTCACTATCTGTTCCCGCGAGGTCACAAACTGCTCCGTGAGGTCACTAACTGCTCCGCGAGGTCACTAATAGCTCCGCGAGTTCACTAATTGTTCCGCGAGGACACTAACTGTTCCATGAGGCCACTAACTGCTCCGTTATGTCACTAACTGTTCTGTGAGGTCACTAACTGCTCCTTGAGGACGGGGATTGGAGGTGCGTGAGGGGAAGACATAATTTAGGGAGCGGAAAGGGGCAAGTCTGACAAACGCCAAACAACGTCACGCAAAGACGACAGGGCTTCATGTCATGGAGTAGAAGAGCAGTGCCATTTTTTATGTGTATTTTCTATCCACAGGTAAAAATCAATAAAATGTGCACAGCTAAAAATCTTATTTTTATTCCTCTTTGCCTTAAGTTTGCCTCTCATAGCTTCCATACCTTGTGTCTCAAGCCGGATGCGAACCCGGTGTAATGAAACGTTTTGACCCTCAAACAAATCGACCTCCCGGTCGATTTGTTTGAAAACAAACAGATCCCCCGGTCGATTTGTTTTGGGGAAGCTCGCCATAACAAACAGACCTCCCCTATAATAAAATGACCCCCTCCAAATAATCATGTTTAAATAGAAAATGGAAGTAAAAAAAGGTGCATATGGTTTTTAAATACTATTTTAAGCATTTTCTACCTCTTGATGTAGAAAATTATTATTTTGAGCCTTTGAAATGCCATTCTTAAGCTTGAACATATTTTTTGGTGACTGTATGTTAGTGGTGTTGGAAGTGTTTTCGTGTTTGAAAATGTAGATGTTAGTTGCTAAATAAATTGTTATTCATGGATATAGTTTTTATTTCAATTAAAGAAACTGATAAGGTGGCCATATGTGGAAAGAAATAAAGAAATGAACAAAAAATAAGAGGGTTAAAACATTTCAGGGGGGGGGGGGTCTGTTTGCTTTAAAACAAATCGACCGTGGGGTCGATTTATTTTGGGGGTCAAAACGTTTCCTTACACCGGGACCTTGGGATTACTAGACCAACGCTCTGAGACCAACTCCTCTAGCCGTCATCCCTTAAAACAAGTTATCTTTAAAAAATCGGATATTCCCGTTTTCTTCCAGCTGCTGTAGTCGTCACTCACCTAACAGCTCCACACACACGCACACAGTCGCCATTACGCAAGCCAAGTCAATCATACCCTCACTTTACCTGACGTATAAGTAATTGCAATTCCTTTACTATTCCTTATCTGTAACTGAATACCCTCTCAGCTGATTAGTTCTGCAGAACGCCTATAATTTGTTTCTGTTGGGATATATTACTTTTACAGTACTGCTTTATATATTATGTTATGCTGATGTATTGGTATGCTTGTGTTAAGACGAAGGGAAGAAATAACCCAGCTCCTTATTTCCCAGTCGACTCACTAAAATCTCCAATAAAAATGGAAATAACTCAGCTGGCTCTAAAACGTTAGTATTTAAAATAAAGTCCAGATCTCAGGGTGTATGGAATTTTAAAGTAAATACAATTTACCCGGAATGCAGACGGGAGAAATTTGTCCTAATACGCTCGCATTTTCACATATATAAGAAACACTTCAAACGCTTACAAAGTGTTAATATAAGTCTTACGCCATATTTACGTTTTATAAAGCTATTACATCATATTTTGCGAAAAGAATGACTAATGCCGGGTCACCAAAATTTCCAAAAAAAGTTTGGCCTCGGCGTGGTCCAATTTCTTCCAGACCAGAAAAAAATTAATAGATCGTCGGCCGGTTAAGTTAATTAAAACAATTGGGATGAAAAAAAAAGATTTTCCTTCCTGGCGTTGGTATTTTCATGTTTTTTATATTTGACGTCACAGTTACTACAATTTTGAGGACGGTATCGCAAAGATAAGTGATCATTTCAAAATAATAATAATAATAATAATAGCAATAACAATAATAACAATAATAACAATAATAACCATAGTATCGATAACCATAATAATAATAAAATAATAATAATAATAAAATAATTATAATAATAATAATAAGGATGATGATGTCTGTATATAATTATATGTGGTACTCCTCATGAATAGGAACGGGCTGTATTCTAACAGGGTCGCCGAACCTCCCACACGCTGTCGGAGAAGTTTTCACCTATGACGCACATTTCCCGGAACTAATCGAAATCCTACTTGTTGTTATGTCCATAAATTAAAGGTTTTTTTATCTCCAATTAGCAACCGTTTTTTAGTTAGATAAAAGCGGACCATCAACAAAAAATACATTAGTTTTGTAATATTTTGTGCATGATTAATGTGCCCCCCCCTCTCCTCCTCCCCTCCGCCCCATATCCCTCCTCGCTCCCCTAAAAAAATTTAAGTCGGATAAAAAAATCTTGACATAACGATATTTAACTAGAGAGAGCTACTTGTCGATGGCAAAGGATCAGACGCATAAATCATACGAGTATTTTGGTGATTCCTGTGAAAACAAACGGATATTCCATTGTTTATCTGGAAGACCCTTGCTCCAACTGGCCCACCATCAAATAATAAAAACATAATATTTATTTGTGTATTACAAAGGCAGCTTTTGATATGGTACTAACCCTAAGTATGTTATCATGTTATTCTTTCTGGAGTTGGTTTATATACAACATATATACCATGGGTAAGAGCAAAGCCGAGGAGAGAGATGCTTGGCAGATGCAAGCACAAACATCTTGAGCGATAAAGCCGTCGCTTCGATATCACTAAAACCAGGCCACCCATAGATATATACTTCGGTTAAAGGTTCGAAAAGGGGAGAAACGAAAAAAAGCACCTTGCGAATAATAGGAGAGTACCTCCAAGCTGGCTCTCCAGAAGTCGTGTGATGATTGGCCATAAAGCGACTGGAAGCCAGTAAAGTGTAGCAGTGTTTTTTGCCCGGAATTGCTACCAATTATCGCCCACTGTCATATGTTACATTTCTCATACAATAAACATCTTGGCACTTGTTTAGAAAAAAAGAAGTAAGTTGTTCCAATTAATGAAGCATTTTTCACGGCGAGGTATTTCCACGCTTTTGGGGTCCATATATCTCCTCACGGGTTGCTTTTTAATTGGAGCAGAAATTCCGATGTTTTAGTAAAAAAGACAGAGCCTGCATCAAGTCATTCAAAACATTCAAGATAAGCTCTTCCATACATTGTGATTCCGTTTATTTTGGCCGATTTTCTCAAGCGTCCATCATCCTCTTTCTTTCAGTAATTGACCATGTTTACCCCTAACCCCCCTCACTTCCCCTCACCTCTAACCACCCCTACCCTCCACATAACCCCACTGCCGCACTCGTCACCCTGAAATCTCCTCCCATCTGCCATTTCAGATCCTTTTACATCCTCCTTCGTCCCCCACGCCCATTCCTATAGCAGTTTCGACTTTTCCTGGTCCCCCTTTATCCTCTTTTTCGCCCCCCCCCCTCTCTCTCCTACTCAGTCCTCTGCCCACCCCAGTACTTTTCCACCTTTCTGACAACCAATCTAACCTCCACTCCTCCCGATTTACCTCCTCTCCCCTCCACCAATACCTCTCCTCTCCTCACCATTTCTCTCCTCGGTGTAGGGGCTAAACAGCAGTTTATTAAAACTCTGTCTCATCGAATATAGGGATACAAACTTTTCTCAAGAAAAAAAGGTGTAGCATGCATGTATGTATATGAGCATGTATCTGAGGCACGTAGTTTGCACAAACTGTTGTTGAGCGGACAGCAGCCTTTCTCGCTCCAGGAATAATCCAGCAAGCGCTTCCCAATGGATGCACAGCTGACGAGGAAATAACATGCAGAAACCTTTTAACGTAATACATCGCGTGGGTGCATTATGACTTTGGATGAGTGCATTATTATAGATTTATTCGGTCGTCACGAAGAGCGCATTTTTCTGCGTGTTTCTTTTTCTTTTTTCTCTTTTTTTTCTTTCATTAATTTTTGGTTAAATTCCTCTCCAAAAATGCTGCAGAAAACAACGAATCATCACAAACTTGGATGGAGTCTTTGAAAGGCATATACAGACATTTACAAAATAGTCAATAACTTCTAGGTCAATAACTTCTGGCAAGTTATGCTTGTACCTTCATACCTTCATTTAACACCACGGACGAAAAGAAAGAATTGATTACATGTGCAAGTCATGATGCCCTTTTCTAGAATATAAATTGTCGCAAGTTTGGACTAAAAGCCTTAATGATTTGTTAATTCCAAGCCATACACTAAATAGCCTTCTTTAAAAAAATCAATAATGTGCACTCTTACAGTGTGTGTATGTATACGCGCGAGCGTGTGTGTGTGTGTGCGTACGTGCGTGCGTGGATGTGTGGATGTGTGTGTGTGTGGATGTGTGTGTGCGCGAGCGTGTTTGTGTACGTGTGTACGTGTGTGTGTGTGTGTGTGTGTACGTGTGTACGTGTGTGTGTGTGTGTGTACGTGTGTACGTGTGTGTGTGTGTGCATACACTGCATTTAATATTTTCAAGTCTGAGTATTGCTGGAGATTTTGACCTACATCGGGCATTTTTGTGATTTTACTTTGGGTTAAAAATGGGATCTCTGCACTTAAGAAATTATTTTCAGTTCCACATCGCATGAGTACAGAGGCAGCGCCTTGTCACCTCAGTAAACAGTCCAAGGCCGATCCAGCGTCGATTTGAGGTTGCTGCATCGATATGACGAACTAAACCACAACATTAACAACAACGTCTTGGGTGCAATGTTGAACAAACGTCAAAAAAATCGACGCTGGGTGGACGAAAAGTCACAATAAGAAAAGCCTACTTCCATTATCCTTCAGCGGATTTAGTAACCATGACAGGTCGCTTGGAAAGTAGACGAAAATGAGGATGTAAAACATGACAACTCGAAGAGCACACTTTTTCCCGACTACTTTTGAAAAATATTCATGGAAATCGAATTCATGTGTATCCAAGGGTGTTTCGATTTCCATTTGCAGCCTTTGCAAAAAGGTGAGTAGATGTCGAATAACGTTGGAAGGTAGACCGAAGTTGTTTCGATCTCCAGCAAAAACAAAAATCCGACGTTAATCTGACGTCGGGTTCCAGCAAACATTTTGACGTGACAATGACGTCGGTTTGACGTCGTGACCCGACGTTTTGTTGTCGATTGAGGTGCAGGTTTTGATTGCATAGGAAATGGAACAGACGTCGGATTTTTATCTTCAGTATGACGTCGGATTCCGACGTCAGTCCGACATCGATTTTTGGTTGAAAAGGATATTGGAACCCAAGACTCCTATCGGCTGTGTCAGCCCTCTTGATCACCTTGTTCAACATCACCCAGCTGCCTCTCGCGTAATCTCTCAATTAACAAACACAACCCCTGTCTTTTGCTGTGTCCAACAAATCTGAATGTGACATAGTTCGCAAAACTAAGTGTTACATGTTCCAGCGTCCCGAATCTTTTATTGCAATTGGAGTCGACAGTGACGTGTTAGGTCAATCAAAAAAAAAAATTTGAAAAATGTGAGATTTTGCTTAATACACCCATAAACATAAACGCTCTATTGACCTCAAAATGTGTAGTTTCGTTCAATATCCGACATCTTTAGAATGTTTGCGAATCGTTAAGAATCCAAAGCTATTTTTAAGCTTCGCTTTGTATTTCCCAGTACAATAATAAAGCATTTTTTACAACAATTATTGCTCACTGACAATACGTGTATTGAAAGAGTATTAGTAACTAAATTGGTAGATAATAATCTTTACTTGAATGGACCACATAAATAAAATTAGAACAAAATTATCAAAGTGTATAACAGTAATATATGAGGCAAGTAAATATCTCAAGAAAAAAATTCTGTGTACATTATATGTGTCCATTATATGTGTCCATTATATGTGTCCATTATATGTGTCCATTATATGTGTCCATTATATGTGTCCATTATATGTGTCCATTATATGTGTCCATTATATGTGTCCATTATATGTGTCCATTATATGTGTCCATTATATGTGTCCATTATATGTGTCCATTATATGTGTCCATTATATGTGTCCATTATAGGTGTCCATTATATATGTACATTATATGTGTACATTATAGGTGTCCATTATAGGTGTCCATTATATGTGTCCATTATATGTGTCCATTATATGTGTACATTATATATGTACATTATATGTGTACATTATAGGTGTCCATTATACGTGTACATTATATGTGTCCATTATATGTGTCCATTATATGTGTACATTATATATGTACATTATATGTGTACATTATATGTGTTCATGATATGTGTACATTGTATGTGTACATTATATAACAGTATGTTTCTACCACATATCTCGTATTGTATAGAAGTTTGGGACTGTGTTTGTAAGTCAAATCTACTTTGCTTAGTCATTCCGCAAAAACGTCAGCTGTAACTATAGAACTAGAGAGAAAATTTGGGAGAGGGGGAGAAGGGGAGGGGGGAGTGGGGAGGGGGAAGCAAACAGTTGCCAGTTCTCCACTGACATCCCGCGTGCGATTTCTCCCACAAATCCCACCTTATGTCAGTTTCTGGTAACCCAAGTTATAAGACTCAGGAGGGGGGAGGGGAGGGGGCTGGGAGGAGACGGGGAGGGGGGGGGGGGAGGGCACATGTAGTCGTGATGCATCCCTGGCAACCCCGTTTTTTGTGATTCTCTTCTAGCAAGTGCGTGGTCGTCTGTCCTATGCCACCACCACCACCCCCCCGCCCCCACCCATTTATCCACGGCGTATGTATCCACTGCGTGTGTAGCATAGGGTAGATAGCCGCAGTTCCACACGCCCCCCCCCCCCCTCCTCTGCTTCATCCACGGCTTTGTAACACGCCCCATCGGCTTCACCTCAGACTGTGGTTCCTTACCCCCCCCCCCCCCTCCCCCCACCCCCAGACACACACACTTTATTGACGTCACCGAAGTACATTTCTGCATTTCTGTCATCATCCTGCCCTCAAAAAAAAAAAAAAGAAAAAAAAAAAGCAAGGAAATTGTCAAGTGTGGGTGGATAAATGGGGACTAAATGAATGGGGTTTGTATTTAAACCTTATTGGCAGTGACTACTGCAATGGCTATTGCTTTTCAAAATAGCCATCCGCACTGTGTTTCTACATATTTAGACACATCTCCTCAGAAGTCAGCTGTGTTATAAGAACGGCTGTGTATAAACACAGTGTGTAAAAAAGAGTTTATGCATAAACTTCAGTTTGATTACGTCATAACGATGACAATATAGACATGAATTAAGTCACACAAATCTGGTCACTTAATTGTAAATCAAGCAATCTGTCCACGATCGAAGCACCAATTGATACGCATCGAAAATCAATTCTCTTCTTTTTTTCTCCCAACTTATTATAAAAGTCACCACAGACAACAGAACGTAAACCTTTCTACACTCTTCCATGATTGGCCAAATTCTTATTGAGCAAGATCACATGCGCTTTTTAAAATGTTAATAATTTTTTTATTTAATTTCAAGTATTAAATTCAACTTATAGAGTATATATTGTATATATTATAACATAGTATATTTATTAATAATAATAATAATAACAATAATAATAATAATAATAATAATAATAATAATAATAATAATAATAATAATAATAATAATAATAATAATAATAATAATAATAATAATAATAATAATAATAATAATAATAATAATAATAATAATAATAATAATAATAATAATAATAATAGTAATTATATATATATATATATATATATATATATATATATATATATATATATATATATATATATATATATATATATATATATACATATAAACTTCTCTAATTCTCACCATGGCTGTTGGTCTTTATGTTTAAAGAATGTGCCAGTTTTAGAAACCTTTGTTTTATAAAATAGTAGAGGTCATATTCGAGGTGGAGAAGTCCTTGTAAAGTTTTTCTCGTCTTTTCAGTAGGTTTTTCCATTTTTATCGATGTGAATTTTCTTATCATATTCTTTGTCTGGTTCTTGCGTGTGTTATCTGTACAAAGCAATGAAAATAAAATAACACTAAAAAATATAATAGGTTAGCTAACAAGCTTTGTTGTTCAACAGCCAACCTCGCCAGCGGTTCGGCCCATTGTGTATAATATCCTTTTACACCACATACTGGGGATTCCGCTAAAATAATACTTATAAAAGAGAGGAACTACTTTTTAAATTAGACCGATTTCGCTATCGGGTAGCGAAAATTACACTTGGGGTCACAAAAAATACGATTCTGAACTCTTAACCTCTTACACATGGTCTTTTAGGCTCAAAGGGTCGAAAATAAGCTCAAAGTCGCTTTATCTCTAACCGTTTTTGAGATAATGGTCAGCATCCGGTTTTTTACTTTGACCATGTCCGAGGAGGTCAAGTTCACCAAGGTGCCTCTTTCATGTCGTCTTTTAGGCCCAAACGGTCGAAAACAAGCTCAAAATCGCTCTAACTCTAACCGTTTTCGAGGCAACGGTCAACTTCCGGTTTTTTACTTTGACCATATCAGAGGAGGTCAAGGTCACCGAAGTACCACTTACATATAGTCTTTTAGACCCAAAGGGTCGAAAATAAGCTCCAAATCGCTCTATCTCTAACCTTTTTAGTGATAATGCCCAACTCCCGGTTTTTGACTTTGACCAAAGCCGAGGAGGTCAAGGTCACCGAGATACCTCTTACGTATGATCTTCTAGGCCCAAAGGGTCGAAAATAAGCTCCAAATGGCTCTATCTCTTACCGTTTTCGAGATAATGGTCCACTTTACATCTGTCTAGCCCTAACGGCCTATGACTAGTTCCACGAAAAAAAAAAATAAACGAAAAAAAAAACATGCCACAGCTGCGGCTAAAATTTTCGTACAAATTCAATACACTAGGCGATTTTAGCAAATCTCCAAGTGTAAATACCCATCCAGTCTGTGTTAATACACAAGGGCAAAAAAAATATTACGTCGTCAAACGCATATTGACAATTGCAATTAAGTTGTATTAAAATACTATACATTTTTAATAATTTCTTTTTAATTGATGATTCAAATTTTAAATACACAGAAGGTCCATTACTTACTTTTCTTTCCCTGTATGTTTTGAAAACCAGCAAAGTAAGAAGGAAATATTTCTTCAAGTACGGCAAAGAATGCAGGCAGCTCTTCCAATAAACCCACCACAGCAAAATGTGCCTCGATATTACGCTTGGCGAGCGACAGGCCAGCTGTGCTAGGGCATCTGAAAATTCAGCAATGGCAATGATGCGTACTCCTCCGCTATCCCACCTCTAACCGCACCCACCTCAACCCCCTCCACATCCCCCTCTGCCTAACCTCACCTCAACCCCCTCAACATCCCACGGCTTCCGACCCCCACTCCAACCCTCTCTACACACCACCCCTTCCAACCCCCAATCCAAACTCCACACCCAAGCCCTCCCCACTCCCCCACCTTTCCACCCCACCTCAACCCCTCCTCCACAGCCCACCCCTCCCCACCCCCACCTCACCCCACCTTCACACCCCACCTTTCCCAACCCCCACCTCCATACCCCACCCCTCCCCACCGCACCTCAACCTTCTTCACACCACACCCCTCCCCACCCCACCTCCACAACCTTGCACACCACACCCCTTCCTGTTCCCCGCGCAAAATTCATTTCTATAACTGCAGAAGAGAAACACATACAATATCTCGCTGGTATGCTATGGGAATGATCTTGAATGCACTTTTTTTGTCTTTGGCTTTTTTTTAATAAAGAGATCCGTAAGAAGAGTTTCTCGCCATTCACATATCAATTGGTTACCATGCGTGTCCATGACTTTAAAACAAACGCACAGTGTTAATTCCCAAACAATACCTTCTGTTTTTAACCAAATGGGGAGTGCAGTTCCGAAATAACTCCCCTTTTGGTGGGAAACGCGGACTACTGAATAAAAAAAATTATTTCTTTTCTATAAATTACACCCACCTTCTCCGTGTGTTTGGACATGCATGGTAACACATATGATACCAAGTGCCCCCCCCCCCTCGCCTTCGGCCGCCCATCCTCTCCGGTGCCTGTCACTACACATTTTGCTCGTGTATCACTGTCTATTGAAATGGATCAATGATGTGGTGAAAACTGACATGAAAGTTACTAATTGATGGCACGTTTGTGATTTTAGACAGATTCAGGCTGTGGCACAAATGAAAATATGAAAATGAACAACACAGTGTTGAAAATATTAAAACTGACTTGTAAAACATAATTTCTACAGGCAAATAGCGGCACCAAATGACAGAACTGTTTCATACTGTTGTGTGATACTCCCTGTAATGTATTATGTTCTTGTGTGATTCCTCTTATAATGCAGTATAATGTTGCATGACTCGCGTATATTATGCTATGCTGTTGTGTGACTAGTCCTATAATGTATTATGCTGTTGCAAGATTCGCCCTATAATGTATTATGTTGTTATTTGACTCGCGTATAACATGCTATACTGTGGGATGATTTGTGAAATAATGTGCAACACTGTTGTATATCCGACCATGTAATATATTAACATGGTCTAGTATTATTAGACTCGGACTCGGACCCAGAATGTGCTGGACTTTTTTGTATAGAGCCATCCTTTTTGCGTTACACTATTATGGGACTCGATCCAGAATGTGCTCTACTTTTGTATAGACCCATCCTATTTTGCGTTACACTGTTATGGGACTCGATCCAGAATGTGCTCTTCTTTTGCATAGACCCATCCTATTTTGCGTTACACTGTTATGGGACTCGATCCAGAATGTGCTCTACTTTTGTATAGATCCATCCGATTTTGCGTTACACTGTTATGGGGCTCGATCAAGAATGTACTCTACTTTTGTGTAGACCCATCCTAGTTTGCGTTACACTGTTATGGGACTCGATCTAGAATGTGCTCTACTTTTGTATAGACCCATCCTATTTTGGGTTACACTGTTATGGGACTCGATCCAGAATGTGCTCTACTTTTGTATAGATCCATCCGATTTTACGTTACACTGTTATGGGACTCGATCTAGAATGTGCTCTACTTTTGTATAGACCCATCCGATTTTGCGTTACACTGTTATGGGACTCGATCAAGAATGTGCTCTACTTTTGTGTAGACCCATCCTATTTTGCGTTACACTGTTATGGGACTCGATCCAGAATGTGCTCTACTTTTGCATAGACCCATCCTATTTTGGGTTACACTGTTATGGGACTCGATCCAGAATGTGCTCTACTTTTGTATAGATCCATCCGATTTTACGTTACACTGTTATGGGACTCGATCCAGAATGTGCTCTTCTTTTGTATAGACCCATCCGATTTTGCGTTACACTGTTATGGGACTCGATCAAGAATGTGCTCTACTTTTGTATAGACCGATCCTATTTTGCGTTACACTGTTATAGGACGCGATCCAGAATGTGCTGTACTTTTGTAAACACCATCCTGTTTGCGTAGCGCTCTTGTTGAGCTGAATTGGATCAAGCCACAGAAGAAGCTTTGGTTTTCATTTGCATAAAAAAGGTTTTCATGTTTACACTAATTGCATTCAAGAAGTGAGAAATGAATCAAATGCCTTTTTCACAGAAGCTATATTTTTTGTTATTGAAAAAATTCTAATTATTTTTTTGTTGACAAAAATGCTATTTCCATATCTTTCAGATATTTTTTCCGCCAGTCACACTTAAAAAAAAAATCAGTTTTATATGCATTTTTGACCCAAGTTTGCGGCAGGATTTAACATGGTGCATGTGGCTTTAGCTTATTTCATAGAATGTTTGTATTACAAAGTGAGCCAGTTGTGAATCAACATACATCCGGGTATAATGTTTCTCAGTTTTCAAACAAAACATATATAACTAGAACCTCATTTCGCAAGCAAAATATTAAACACTTGACAAAAATTAAACTGCAGAAATAATTCCTTCAATGGGTCATTTCTTGAATAATATATTGCAAACAACACAACTTGAATAGTCTTATAGGTCGAGTAGTGTTTGGTTTTATTGATCGATCAGGCATACGCCGTGTTATCTATTTACGCAGTGAGAGCTCGCACAAAGCTGAACAACTGTGTTTTCTGTGCTGCGTATTAAATGCTCCGCATCTACTTGCACAAAATACACTCTTTTTACATGGTGTTTTAAACAAGAAAGCGAAATCGAAGGCAAAAATAAAAAGTGTCATGCACACGTTTATATCAAGATCTACCTAAGCCTCAAGTTTCGTGGCTCAAGACCCGTAGTGCCAGTGGAGGAGATGACACAGGAAATCCGATCACTGTTAGGAAAAAAAGATACCAACGGCTACTCGCACAAATTCATAAAGCCCTTGCATGTCAAAGGTTTTTCAAGTGTTAATGAAGCTTTTAAATTGGTTTTAAGTCAATAATAGCTGTTGCATTATTGCAGTGTCATTACTGTGTAAAATGTAATGCAGAAATAAAATCTGCGGAACTGTACATTAAGCCTAAGAATAACCTTTGATAACTGGCCTTTTTGCTGACCCTTTCTCATCCAGAAAACACCATATATATTCTGGTGTTTCTCCACTGCGAAGTGAGAATAAGTTTTTGCACACTGCTTCACACAGTACATACACTGGCGCTTTGACACTAACCGTCAGTGCAGTGTTGCCAACACCCAATAAGATTATGAACTTCAGCCTTCGTACTGTTGTCTCACAAAGAGATGTTCTATTTATTTTCCTGCCTGTAGCCCTTTATGCTGTTTATGTTCCACAGTTATCGCCAAGGTGTTTGGCAAAGTGTATTGTTTCCAGGATAGATTTTTAATACAAAAAAACAGTGCACTGAAAAATTTGTTGAACTTTGAGGGTCTCACTGGATGAATTTCACTACAATAACTTACTTGCAAACAGGATCTTGTCCACAAAAATATGGCATCATTCCCCACAACTTATGAGTTTTCTTCGAACACGGATTTGTACATTCGTCTAACTTTTGCTCAACACATTCATTTATTGTCTGCAAATGTTCAATAAAATCAAATTAATTGATTAAGCTCTTGTGTTTTGATTACTGCGTGTGTATGGATTTACTCTTTTACATATTTACACTGAAACAACATCTAGAGCGTTTGCGCTACCGAGAAGCGGAAATTGCACTTAGGACCAAAAAATATACTGCTTTAAGACATTGATTTAGAATTAGCCAAGACCTTTATCAAAATTTCACGAAACATAGCTCTTGACATTACATATGACAATAACAATTCCGAACACATTGATTTGAGTTTGTCTAATTGACGTCTCTAGAACAACGTTTCTTGGCCGCTGGACAAATAACATTCTTCAGGAGTTACTTCAGCAACGACAACATCGGTTTCTATGACGTCTAATTAATATCTTTTATGAAACGTTGAATAAATGTCCAAAAATCGACGTTTCATACACATCGAAGTCACAGAAAGGAGAAAGAGCCTTGAATTTTGAAATATATCTTCAATATCTACGTTAATAATTAAAAAAAAATAAATAAATGTTAAAGGGGTAAAGCATATGTTTCAGTAACATCTTAATACGACTTTAATTCGATTTCCTCACACACTCCACTATGTTCTACTCTTGTTAAGTACTTTGTCCACTGACAATAACCGAAAATTTCTAAGTTTGGCTATCACCAGCCATAATCGCAATATTGTTGTTGCCATATACAGCATACTACATAGCACAGTATACTAAGGTGTACTGAAAACCATTGACCTACCATTAGCCCTCAGAACACACAAGCTGTGCTTGTATTGCGGCTTTAATGGCAAAATTTCAATGTCCAATTTTGTATCATAAAAATTAATTTCCAAATAAATTAAAAGAGGATCCACTGGTCATTGCACTATATGTGTCTGTGAAATTTGGTCATTCTAGCATTAACTACTCCAGAGTAGTTAAAAGTCGATGGGTGGGGCAGGGGGTGTGTTGAAAAGTCAGGCGGAATAGGAGAGCTTCGTGTAAACTATGGTTGTTGAAAAAAGCCCAAGTGTAAGACCAAAATTGCACATCTACTGGTACTGGTACTGGTATCAAGCCACTTAAATACGAATATTTCATTTGGAGCTGCAGATAACCTAATCATTACTTTTGAAATAAAATGACAGCCTGATTCATTTCAGCAATTACACTGAATTTCGAAAATATTAATTTAGAGATCTTCTTTGCTCAAACTTCGAGCTACAGTCAATTGACATAATTGTTCTTCATTTTACAAAATGGCGGCGCATTGCTATTGTTTTCATTCGGAATACAATATCCTCTAGTAATGGAATAATAATTGTCTTACCTTAATATTCGGTCAAATTGTCCTTTATTTTTATTACTTCTGAAATACGAGCGGGAATAATGTCGTACAAACTTTGAATTTGGGTTTGTGGTGTGTTTCCCAGATATGTCTGATTTCAGCCATTAGCTCTGTCTGGTTGTGTATTCGATTTAAGGCTTCTTGTAGCTTTTCTTTGATATATAACCACATAGTTTCCATTATATTTTAATCTAGGGATTGTGCCGGACACTCTGTCGTATTAATATTGTTTTCTATTACAAAATTTTGTACAATTCGAGCCCTGTAAACCGGTGCATTATGACCCATTGTGACCCATAAAACATGAATGTTTGGAGGGAAACGCTGTGCAATTACACCCCAAAGGTTTTCGTCTAGTTTATCTATGTCTTTTTGACATTTATTGTACCTTCAACTTTGATAATTGTTCCTACCCCTTGATAGGTAATTTATGCCTAGACCATTAAACTAGTACTGTGACGAGGTGTAGGGCACACGAGTTGGGGGTTGTACTTTGCGTCGCCTTTTTTTCAAACATAAATGCGGTTATCACTTCCCAAAACTATTTGGCTTTCATCGCTAAAAATCCAATTTTTCGCTGTCTCGCAACTGACCAATGTATTCTTTCTTTGCACCATTTAATTCTTTTTTTTTTGTTGTTGACATATGTAGCTGATTATTATTCTTTGCTAGCCCTTCGTTGATACCTTAAACTACTAATATTTCTTCTGATAGTTCTAGTACAAAATTTATGTGACTTTTGTTCATTAAATACACCAGTTATGTCCACCAACGTTTGTCTTCTATTCTCTTTCAGTAAGCATTTTTTTCCTTTCTCTACCAGTACGATTTTCAATACCTTTTTCTTTTTCAAATTTTTTCATAATACTACAAATTGCAGTCCGAGGTATATTAAAAATCTTTGCCAATTCTGAAGTATTTCTGTTGGGTTTATGACTTTCTACAATTTCTTGATGCAGTTCACTTCCATAATCCTTCTTACTGGAAGCCATCTTTATTTGCCCAAATTTTACATGTAAAATAAAAAAATTGTCAAGAAACATACAAAAATGTAATCTGCATTGATCTTACTATGGATTCAGCCACTCATGACGTAACAATTACGCTGTAAAGTACTCAAATACAACGCCCGAATATGGAACACACGCGGTGTCCAATGCGAACTCGTACAAGGTGACGAACAATTATGTCCTTTGACTGTAGAAAAAATATTTTAAAGATCCCAGACCGATATAAAATTGATCAATTTTCAAATAATTTATTTTAGCAAAATTTCAACTTGACATCCTTAAAGTGGCAAAGTGCATTAGATTTCAATGACGTTTTTGACCTCGTGTTGTTCATAGATCGATAAAGTCGAACCGAGTTTTTTTCTTTGGTTCCCAAGCTTCGTATATTTAATGCATATTGGTAGGAAATAAAGATCAAATCGCGTGTCACTTAAGCAAGTCACACATTTTTTTCAAACCTTTATGAATTTGCTGAATTTGAAGCGTTGGCACATATGGCATAGCAGGCAGTTTTGGAGTCAATGTCGACATAACCGCAGTGACAGTGGCTAATTTTAGGATTTGAAATTTGTACTCAGCTGTTCCTACAAATGAGGGAAGGGGGAGGTTCAGTCTAAAATTCGCTCACCATTTGGTTAACAAGGAGATATTATTTCAAAATGAATACTCCATGTTTAGGAGTCGTTATAAAAAGCTATGGACACGCATGGTAACCATTTTGTGCATGAGTACCCTCCCTTAACTTCAACCCCCGCTCTGGGGGAAAAAATACAGCTGCGCACATCCAAGGCATTGTTAAGCATATTTCGGCCCCTAATAACAACTGTAATATGTGTTAAGTCTTCTTGAAAACTGTGTTAAGATCAAACACGGTGGCTGCCTGTTTGTAGTGAGCCCACATCGATGTTTATTCCCATTTTCCAGTGTAGAATTCTAATGTCCAAGTCCAAGTGCATAATCTTAGCGTCCGAGTCTAATTTCTTGGTGTTCTAGTGTTTATTCCTAGTGCCAAAGTTTATATTCCAATTCTCCAAGCGTATAATCCAAATGTCCAAGTCTATATTTCTAATGCCCCAGTGTATAATCATAGTGTCCAAATTTATATCCCTGGTGCCCCAGTGTATAACCCCAGAACCCAAGTTTCTGCTCCTAGTGTCCCAGTGTATGATACTAGTGTCCCAGTCCATTATCCTAGTGTCTCAGTGTATAATCCTTGTGCCCCAGTCTATATTCTTGGTGTCTCGGTCTATATTCCTCATGTACCAATATACAGTCTTAGTACCCCAGAGGATAGTTCCAATTGTTACATCAAAAAATAAATGTAGAACATTTTAAAAGACTCCGTTTCTGTTGATTTTCTTATAAGAAAAAAGAAAAAAATACGAAAGAATAATGCGCATAGAATAGATATTTCTCACAATTTACACCACTCAATGTTTGTACCAATGGAATTATTTAGTTGAATAATTTAAATTTAATCACAGTTTTTGTATTAATTTATATATGTACATTATTTTTAATCTATTTAATATACTTTAATGAGTGCTAGTTGTTGTTTTCTCTTTAAAAAATTAAATTTGAAATATATTATGATAATAACATATCAAGCTAAAATGATCTATTTCTGCTACTATAGCTTCTACAACTTCTACAAAATGACTTACAGCTGGTAATTACTGATATCCATTAAGGTTTGTGTTGTGCAGTCTAGATTATCTAAACTGCAGATTTTAGTGTTCTTTATTGTAAAGCACCTTTTAACAATAAATTTCATCTTGTTTTGTGAATGTTATAAAATACCTTGTTAAAGTTGTTTCTTCCAACACGTCGCATGATGTAGGAGCGGTGGCTTGTTCTATCGAAGTAGTAATGTGACGTCATGCGGTCAACGGGGTCACGGACAAAGTTAATATACACTGGCTGTTCATAGCCAAATCTGAAAGAGACATGGTATGTATTAGTAGAGTGATGACTTCATCAATGCGCAATGTTACCTCTTGCGGTAAACAGGTCACGGACGAAATTAACATACACTGGCTGTTCATAGCCAAATCTGAAAGAAGCATGCTATATTTTTTTAGATAAATTACTTTAGCAATGTGCAGTGAGACCCCGCTATTAGGGACAAAAAGTGACTGAATAACTTTGTGCCTAATGGCGTGGTGTCCCTAATTTCGAGGTGCTGTAAATTTGAGTTCTATCTGACAACTACAATCTTTGACTATTTCTCTCACACTTTTCCAGCACTAGCTTTGATTATTTTAACTTTATCAGATAGCGAAACTTTGTTCCGTTTCTTTTCACACCACCGATATTCAGACTTAACACCTATTATAAAATAACACCTTGTTGTACGTATTAACTGAGTTTAAAGACCATGAATTACTCGCCCTCTTATACGTATATAAAAGATGGAGCACATGCCAATAGGGATTAGTCGTATAAAGCCTCTCTCTTAAGCACTCATCTTTTGTAATAAGCCCCATTGTCTTTACGTGTACAGTGTTCAATGTCATGTTCTCAATACCCACAGATACCAATAGAGAAAAAAACAAACACTACCGGATAACAAACTGAGAGAAGTTCATAATGCACGAAATATGGACAGCAATTTGACTGTCCACAATAGGATATTTGTTTTAAATGTGTAACCGTACTTACGGGATAAAAATAGGGTCCCTAATTCTGAATATGGGGGTATCCACAATAGAGGGGTTTAGATATAAAGGAATTCCATGGCATTTTAAGACAGAATGAAAATGTTGTTCATAATTCAGGGGTATCCATAATAAAGGGGTGTCCATATCCGGATTTTCACTGTATAATCATATTACGTGAAATTTTATAGCAAGAACTAAAAACCCTACGAAATTCTCAGTTCAATTTTATGGGTTTGGCTAGGCTTGGTTTCAATATGGTGTTTATTGTTATTGTTGCTTCTGTTGTTATATAAAGTCACTGGTATGATTTTCAGTATGTTAAAAAATGACTATTTAATATAGATTATGCTTATGTTTAGCATTTAAAATGTCTAATTCTTGATGCTGTCTAGAAAAAGTGATCAATAAAGACGAATAAAGGAAGTTTTACCGTCGTCATTTATCTCAATTGAATATGCCATCAATCACACACTTATTTATCAAACTTGTTCTTGTGATGGTGGTAATTAAGATCAATTTGCAGTTTCATTGGTTTCAACTGATCACGAATACAATAATCACTTTTAAAGAACCATGTAGGGGGAGTGTTTTTAATTTAACACATTTTCATTTGGAATCAACGATGTGAACAAGCTCTGTTTAGATTTGTGGAATAAAAACCCATATTTATTTTTTCTGAATTAAATCGATTTCATGACTTGAAATGATGGAGAAAAAATCTATTACTATAGAAATTCTAGTTTCACATGCTCTGTTCACTTCCCAGCTATTGATTGTCTAATCTTATAAATGACTTTGTGACATTTTCTCTCTCTTTTATCTGACAGCATTTTCTGCAAAATGTGCCATTAATTGTTAATGTTATCAGCCATAACTGTATATTCACAGTTATCATACCATCTTCACAGCAATGACTGCATATTCACAGCAATGACTGAATAGTCACAGCCATCACCACATTCTCAACCATCACCACATATTTGCAGCATGACTGCATATTCACAGCAATGAATGTATATTCACAGCAATAACTGTATATTCACAGCCATCACTGCATAGTCACAGCCGTGACTGCATATTCACAACAATTACTTTATTTGTATGACTACATGTTACAGCCATCACCGCATATTTACAGTTGTGACCGTATATTCACAACTATCACAGCATATTCACAGCCATTAACGTATATTCACAGCAATAACTGCAGATCCACAGCCTTCAATGCATTCATTAATATACCATATCACAATCCCATTATTATGCATGAAAGAGACACTAACTAACCTTGTAAAGTCAACAAAGTAGACATGCCTCACAAATAATACTGGCTTTCGCAAAGACGACACTTCAGCAGCAAAACGTTTCTGATAATTGCAAAATGTTGATAAATTAATTCTTTTTATAAAAAATAGCTTGGAGACTGAATTTTGAATTCTGTGATTGGTGATCTAACTAGTTGCATTTGCATAGGTGAAGCAGTATAGCGAAAGTCAAGCGAAGCTTACACCCTGCTGGCTGGATTCAAATTAGGGACCTCGGGATTACCAGACCAACGCTTTAATCAAATGAGCCAACCGTCACCCCTATACACATATATGTAATCACCGTTGCATGAAGGAAAACGTGCAGACACTATGAAAAAACCAACTGCGTTTCGGGTTTTAAATAATTTGATCAATCGAAGGCAAAAGCCAAACGAACCGCTTGTGACTTCATATAGATCTACTAACAAAGTTGTAAAATATATCTGATTTAATGGCATGTCAACATTAACCGAACACTGAACTGAATTTTAGTCCATAGTTATATTTTATTAGTCAAGTACTATAAATATCAGTTAAGAGCTATGTAGAGATATGATCAGATAAGCTGCTTACTTATATTTGGTTAAAAATAAAATTATCTAGCCCTACTAAAGTTGTCATTAGCATTGTTGCTAATAAAAAAACTACAAATTCCTTCATAACTCAACAACAGGCAGAAACAATATATATGTTTTAAAATGTGTTGCTATAGTTACCTGCTTTAATTCCCCTATGTGTTTATTAAAGTGGTTATTGCTGTTTACTAAATGAAAACTATTCCGCTTAGAAATAATATCCAAGTAGTAACTGACAGTGGAGCTTCCGCATTTGTTCACACGATTATACACAAGAAGCCGAGAGTTATTGGCTAGTTCTAACAATGTCGAGTTGTAGCCTTCGTGAGCAGAGTCTCCTACTGTCTTCTTTGATGTTCTATGTTGTTTTTGTGGGCGATAATACGTTTGTTTATACCATGTCGTAGTTGTTATCTCTGACGGTGCCACATTTGTTGTGTTAAAATATGGAACAACATTAAAGGTATAGATATGTTTCTCCAGCACATAATAAGCTGCAATAAAACTGAAACTTATTAAAAATATTAAACTAATTTTTCTACCAACCATGTTCTAAGATTTTTAAATTCCTTTCCGACGGAAAGCGAGTAAAATTTATTTTCTGATCATTACCAATTTAGGGTTTATAAAAGTACATTTTACTTATTATTATTATTTTATGTTTTGTAACCTATAACTATTCAGGCACCAGTGATGTATAAACCCAATTACGCTTGCGCTTATATTATGCAACAGCAAACCTGAGTAGCACCCTATTAATAGTGAACGTCCGAAATAATCGATAGGAAATGTAAAATAAGTAAAGAATCAATGGAACTGATGATGTGACCTTGAATATGAATTGAATCATACATATTCACAACCGTTTACTTAATCCAATTATGAACATGTTCATGCAATACTTAGAACATCTGTCTAATTATAATTAGTATTATTCTTTATTAGTCTTTTATTCCCTTATACTGCAATTTTTTCGATGTTTTCTAAATGAAAGTTCGTACGTTAATTTTTTTGTACTAAACAGCCAGCGAAACATAACATAATTTTTAAAATGATTGACAGCATTGACATATACTTTATTAGTATTTGATGCATCAGTCAGAGTAAGAAATAATCCATTAAAACATCTGTGGCTGTAAAAGTAGTTAAATCTTGAAACGAACTTTTACCAACAATTTTTATAAACACATGCTGTAGGTTTTTTGTGCTTGTGTAAGATCCATTACATAGACACTAGTACTGTCATAAAGAAACATAGGCCATTCTGATGTCACACACACACACACACACAGACACACACACACACACACACACACACACACACACGCATAATATATATATTTATTTATATATATATATATATAGATATTATATATGATTTGTAATAATTAATTGATATCATATATTTTAAGCATATATGGTACGAAATACAACATAGCGTGACGATTTATTGAAAAAAATAGACACGTATTTATATCAACAAAATGCAAATCTCAGCATGTATACCCAGAGAGTCAATAATGAAATACTTTCTCCTTTCTGTATTGTGTACTCAATGATGTAGGTAATTTTTTAAAGGGCTGCGGAAAAAAATCAATAATTAATAATTATGAATTCCGTGATAAGTAATCCAGCCCCGCTGAGGTAAATTAGACGAATTTCAATTCCTGTCTTACAACCTCAGGAGCAAACGAACGATGCAGTATCTGTTGGACGGGCAAGATGTGATCTCAAAGCCACCAATAAGACGTCACAATTTACCCCAATGACACAGAACACTTTTTTGTATTACGCAACTTTAATAACACTTTTTTATTTCCGTTTGTAAATTCTAAAACAATCTTTAACTTGAAAAATATGCTGAAATGGGATACTTATTGAGTAGCGTATTTTCCAACGTTTCACCACCATCTCGTCTATTTTTTTTGTTTAGATTCCTGTATTACCTTATACATACACATCTCTAAAGATATGAAAAATAATATTATAAATTATTGTGATAAAGTCACTGATTTTATATATTTTCGGATTTAATTTTTTCAAAATGTTAATATAAAAGACAAAACTGGATACAAAGACGTCAACATCGATAACCTAGGCACCATTAATAGCGATTGAATGCATATAAAACAATAATCATAATGGTAAAAGAAAGTTTGGTAATAAACCTGACACTAGGCGTAATATTAACCCATAAATGTTATTGGTTGGAATTGATTGATTGAAAATTTTGGCATTCAATAACATTTCAATGACAAACGCCGTTACATAGGTTCTTGCAACGTGACTGACACCCAGAAGTTATGAATGCCATGAAGGATCTAAAGAAATGTCCTCTACGTCGCTGCCAGCTGGTAATAGAATTAAATAAAAAAAATAGAAATTATTACAATAGCATTAACGGCACGGTTATATAAACAAAGTTCTTTATAATACACTATCCATATTTATACTGGGAATAGGAATAAAAACACAAATGCATGTTTGGATACAAACTCGAAAAACTGATAAAACCATCCAATGAACATGTAAGTTTTTCTTATTACTAGGTGACGTCATAATGAAAGGTATATTAACATGTAACTTTCTCACTTCTGATAAAATGCTCTGACGTTATACCTCATATTTCGCAGGGATAATCATGCATCCATATAGTGTAATCACCTAGCAGCCATTATTGTTACAAGAACAGTCACAATGACTTGAACCCGGTGACTGTGAGCCGAGGGTGCAATGCTAAGCATGTCATCACCATGGCGTCGTGTGGTTGAGTTTCTGCACACAACCAGCTTATTATCATGAAGAAATACGTATTCTCTGAGAACCCTTGCATTTGTATTAACCATAAACCCATCATTCATGACAATTAAACCATTGTTAGAAATAACGTAATTGGTATGGTGGTACGTGACGTAATGACATTGGAGAATAGGTGGTTTACATACGTACGATGCCATCATGCGTGTGGCATCAAATAAAGTTCTAGGATAGGGCTTGAGTATCCAGTAGAATTCTAGATCAACGTAATTAATTGTATCGATTGTGACTGGGAAGTACATTACGTCACCAGCGTTACTTACGTGAGATCTTATATAAATGACGCTATTTTCCGATTGCGTACCAAATCCAATTCGATCAAGCAACAATATTCCTCGTGTTTGGCTGGCACGGTCGGTAGTAGGGCAGATATCTGTGACGTTTCCATCTAAATAGGTTTTTAAAACGACAGAAGTAACGTTGTTGTTAAGGTAGTGTTTTATAATATCAATAGCTTCAAGTACTGGCGGTCCGTGTACTACGCCATGAAGTATTTTATACTTGCCGTTACCAAGTACCAAGTCATGACATCTTAATGTTAATTCTACACAAAATAATTGTTTCACGTGATGCGCTTCTGAGCACGAGGAATTAAAGTGAATATCCAAAACATGCCAGTCAAATATGTCTTCAAATGCGTTACCGATAACATCACTGCCATCTCCATAGTTGTTAATCGGATGAGCAAATCCTAACATTATTGAGAATACAGCTGAAGAACTGCTGTTACTATTGTTTTCAGTATCGGTATTGTTAGTGTTATTATATAAGAGTTGTAGTGTACGGAGTTTATCTGAGTTTGGTTTGTTGGAAGGTGCAGTCTTAATAAGTCCGCATAATCCTGATTGTTTATCTTTGAGACAGTTTCCAACAGTACTCTTTTTGGTACACGTATCAGATGTGATATCTAACACTTCGTCAGGCTCACACAATTGAAGTTTGTTTAAATACATAGCAACGCCGTCTTTTGCATGCGCGTCTAATGTAATGGCATATGTGTAGGGCTGGTAACTTGAATACCAAGCAGGATGGGGTAGAGTATTTCTCACTGATCCCTTACTAAAACACAACATTCTCATCGGATTTGACATGCTGTTGCACATTGCACAAAAGACATTGGAGTATAGTGATGACGTGACGAAATCATAAACAGGTGCGCTGAACGAGCGACATAATTTTTCTATATCAACTTCCGGGTTGACAGAGTGCGCAATAAGACGCTGTTCATTTGGATTGTACGTGTCTGCGCAGGTCGCAATACCGTGATCACAGGTATTATGTGACATCGCCGCTAATTGGCTGGCTTCTGCAGTGACGTGTCTATTACAGTTCGACTCCGCCCATTTCAGGTGCTCGAGTCTGGAACGTATCCCTAGGCTTGTGTTGTTTTCACACTTATAGCTTACGGTTAATGACTTCATGTTATTAGAATTGTCTTCATGACAACCCAAGCAGTAGATATTCTTGTACAGTATACCGGTAGAGAGACTACTAACAGGGACATGAGCTGCTATGTTTACAACTCTATTTTCACACATAAGCTTGTCCATGGTCACCTAAAACATACATATAACTTCTACATACGACCAGTAAATATTTAAATATGAATGACACAGGCTAAATAAATTTTATCACCATATAACAAGGCATAGTTACCACTCATACGGGACCTGTTTCCGTACTCTATGTTACTTTTTTCTATTCGACTCTATGTTTATTTTTTCTATTTGAAACGGAATACTAATATATTTAATATCATATTAATGTATATTAATATTAACATTATGCAATATTAAAAGACTTGTTGGAGTGATGAAACCAACATAAGACATCTTTTTAATGCATATCCCCCTATTCACTGTTATCTTTTACGATGGATATGAAGTAATTTAAATATCTAAAACATTACATTTGCCGCAGATTTTATTCCAAATATTTGTTTGCAATTGCATTTAAACCTACGGCTGTGGAAGGGCACATTCTGACCATGTGTATATTCTTTTCCACTCCGCTGCTAGTTTTGATCTTTTCACACGGAGCGTCTTCCTTCTTTAAGTTAATTTGATTCGCTATTGGTTGTGTGGGAAGTAGGTCATAAGCCGTTGATAGGTTGGTGATTGGTGTGTTGTAGCCATGGCATACAGGGAGGTAGTCAAGGCAACAATCACCGTACAACCGACATAAATCATCGCAAAAACAATGTATCTGAAATCTAAAATATAGTCATTTGGATTCAGACCTTGGGAATGTGTTTATTAACATTTCTATTCCCAAGAAAATAAGAATTTCGAAGATAATTGAAAAAAGGAATTTAAAAAAGAAAATAAAATTTAATAGCTATTGGTGATAAAAATATGCCTATTATTGAAGTAATTTGGAATATTTGGGAAGTGTTTGTGGCAGAAACGTTTCTAAATCTGGCATATTAACCTAAGAGATCAATAATAAATCATTTGCGAAAATAAATATGTCCCAAAATATAAGCATATAACACACCTAGGGTAAAATAAAACTATAAAATTAAATTTAATAGTAAACCTAACTAAATAAGCAGTATCCACAGTGCCCACACACGTGTATGGTGTACACGTGGGGAATTTAGAACTGGTCGTTACACGTGAATAAGTGAAGCATATACCTGTCAGTGTGGCGTGAGTATCCACAATGTCCCACACATGTGTATCGTGCGCATGTGGGGAATTTAGAACTGGTCGTTACACGTGAATAAAACTCGTAAAACCAATCCATGTGCTCAGGCAAAGATCTGGTTTACAAAAAAGAACTAATAATATTATTAATAATAATAATAATAATAATAATAAAAATAATAGCAATAACTAAAATAAAATACAATAAAAGGGAAAAAGTGATTACATATCAAGACATGAAAGTATATAGTTGCTTTTTTAGAAACATTTAAATTAACTATCTTGTGCTACAAATTAAAAAAACTGTGATGTTTGAACAAAAAAAAACATGAAGAAGAAGAGATGCTAGCAACTTTAAAATTTAAATATGAAACTCACACTTTTTCCTTTGTGGCAGCTACTTTTTCTGCTTTATTAGTTACCCCTGTGACGTCAGTATTCAGAAAGTCCATAGAGGTAACATCTAAGGTTTCGGATGCAATCTATAGACATTTGTAAGCAAGATATTGACTCATGAACCGAGGTGAGTTGATATTGTTTGTGAACACACAGTCAATACATTTATTCTTGCATCGAAATACGCTGTTATTTTGTGATCAAACAGTAAGGTTACTTTACTCTTACTCTTATTTAAAAAACATTTAGTCTTGCACAGGACTAAGCTTATTTTACACTTCAATTCCCGTCCCTATTTACGCAGAGTTACATTTTGAGAATTTCATTTTTGACATAAATATAAGTAAATGCAAATTTTTTGCAGAAATGCACAAACATAAGGGTATCTAAACCTACCTTGAAGACAGGCCATGTGTGTGAAGGCTTTGTACTGGTCGTGGATAGCTGTTCAAATGAAACTGCTTCAATCTGCGATTGACATATTCCACATCTTAACATGATAAACAACCACAACATGTACATAATTTTAATAAAATGAACCGTACCAGTTACACTCATTCTTGAAAAATATTGTTAAAATGGTTAAGTTTCGGCTGCGTTATGTGCGTTATATAACAGCTACAGAGACAAAGAAAAAGAAAGCCTCGTTGGTTGACAAAAGCATCTGTAGAGAGCAGTAGTACAAGTCACGCCTCTGGTGTCGTGTCACACCTCTGTTCACGAAATGTCAACAGTTTCCGTCACAATTACCACGACTGACGCTCACTTATAGTCAAAACGCTTTACAGTTGGGGCTATTGCAGAAGCAATTACCATTGAAACAATAGGATTGTTTGTTGACGTATTGTTCTCGGTTAAAATGGCGTATGTTAGGGCGGCTTATTGCGTCTTTACTTGTTATTTTCAAAATATAAACTGAATGTTTAAAGCTTAAAATCCAAATCAAAGATATTACATTTGCACTACGAAGTGCTGCCGTTGTGTAATATCTGACTGACAAGTATTTATCACCAAAATCAAGCATTTTATACCCAAAATATTTAATATAAAATATCTTGTTATATTTTACTGCATTTTACTTTAAAGGAGCAGATGCTGTAAATAGAAACTATGCTTCTTTTATTTGACTTTTATTTAAATTGAGAGACAAACAATAGTTATCCATTACACCTAAGAGCACAAAAGTTTTTTCAGTTGGCTTTATAGTATAGTCAAATTTGCATTCACGCAAACATAATTTGATCTTGTTCACAAATTTCCCTGCTCTGGTGTGATTTAAACCACCAAACAAATAATTATATTTGTAATACAAGTACATTTCCGTGTGCTTATGACATGTGCATGTCCGTGTTTTTGTGGCAGAGGCATTTTTGCGCTTTTAGGACAAGAATATTTCCATGTTTTCATGGCAGTGGCATTTCTGTGTTTCTTTGTCAGGGGCATTTCTGTGTTTCTATGTCAGGGACATTTCCGTGTGTTCATGACAGGGGCATTTCCGTCTTTTTATGGTAGGGACATTTTCTTGTTTACACGACAGGCGCAATTCCCTGCTTTCATGGCAGAGGTATTTCTGTACTTTTGTGGAAATGAAATGTCTGTGTTTAATGAAAGGACCTTTCCCTATTCTCAAGGCAAGGTTATTTCCGTGTTTTTTTATGCCGGGGACATTACGGTGTTTTTATGCCAGAGGCATTTCTGTGATCATGGTCACGCTGGAGGCATTTCCGTTTTTCAATGACAGGGGCATTTCAGTGTTTTCTTGGCAAGGGTATTTCATTGCTTTTATGTGAGAGGCATTTTGGTGTTTTTTAGCCATAGGTATTTCTTTTTACGGTGGGGGTATTTCCAATTATTCATAGCGGCGGCATTTTAGTGTTTCCAAAGCATTGACATTACAGATGAATTATTGTTCTTTATCCTCAAGCTTACTTCTCTTTTGCATTATAATCTTGGACGTCTTGTGTTGCTTATATTTCGACTCCTGTTCTCTTTTTATGTACCACAGAGACACAGGTAGCTATCACCTAACAGCTGCTAATTGCTTATGTCATCTCGCTTAACGTTTCATTATAATTACAAGAGAGGAAGAGAATGCACTGTAATATGGAGAAACCGTGTAATAACACATACGCAGTACGTGGCTGAATACAATCTGATCATTATACTTCTTGCCTGGGCTTCGGCAATCAGTTTCTCCTGTCCTACGATCCAAGTTAACATTAAGACGTCAGAATGATGTCGGATCGACGTCGTGACCCGACGTTTCCGACGTCGGACTGACGTGCCGGTTTTGGTTGTATATGAAATGGAACCGACGTCGGGTTTTCAACGTCAGAATGACGTCGGGTTCCGACCTAAATTCGACGTCGGAATTAAGTCGGTTTTAGGTTGTATATGAAATTGGAACCGACGTCGGATTCCGACCTGAAACTGACTAGAGTTATATAATTAATAGATAATTAATTATTCAACTGCTGTTGTGAAATACATACGAAAGCATTTTCCATGTAAATTTTTACAATCCAGGAAGAAAAATACCAACGCGCCATCAAAATTCTAAAATTTTTCATGTAAAAATTACGTTTTTTCTTCCTCTTTTTCAAAATGACTTCCATTTCCGGTGAGCGATAATAATTTTCATCGCTTTTTGGTCGTTTTGGCAACGTCGGATTGACGTCAGAAAACCGACGTCGCCTCGACGTCGGAATAAAGTCGGGTTTTAGGGTAATAGGTCAGAATATGGTTGTGAAGTCGTCGCGACCAAAATACAACCTTTTTTCAACCAAGAAAGACGTCGGTTGTTTGCTGGGTAGTTATTCGATCATGGTCATCCTTTAAACATTGTTAATTATATGATGCTACTTTTAAATAGACTGGAACTAACCGGCATTTTATTCATGTCATTCATTTCTGTTGTCATTTAGTCGAGCCACGATCGGACAAGTGTCATTTTCTGGCCATCAGTGCCATAGAATAGAAAAACACTTAATACACTTTAGCCAGTTTCACAACAGTTAACTGTGCACTTAACTGATTCCGTTTACGGCTCCCTTAGCAACCGTTTTTGTATGTGTTATATAGCAAAAGATGCTGACTTTTAATCACTGCAATGTGGGCAAGTGATGGGTAAATAGAAAAATAAGATAATAAAACCAGATTGTAACAGTGCAATTGTCGCTTGCAACACAGTTTCAAATAAGAAAAATAAGCTTAAGATTATGAAAATTTACTTCACAATAAAATAAATCACAGTATGAGAGCTGCAAAGAACGACAAAATAGTAAAAAAGCCTGTTTTCCGCAGTTTTTTTAATTTATCCTTTCGGACGCCAAGAAACCAAGTCCTTTTGAACTAGATGCCACTTGCTTGCTAACACATTACAACCCTCATCCATATTGTATCTTCAGTGGCACGTCAACCCGGTCTAAAAACAGTGTCAATCAATGTGACGTCACTGGTCTATGTAAGGCTATCAATCTTTGTTATGTCACCTACAATGCTACCTCATGTCAAATGAATTGAGGTAATTAATTTGGGCACGAAAAGCAAAACTTAAACTTGTAATTTCGAACACATTGAAGATCTAGGCGAAAAATCAACCACTCCATCAACTTTATTTTATATTTGGTTAAAATAAAGCACAAAAATATTTAATGAATTTATTTTCAAATATGCATCAATACTTTGTTGTTGAAAGAATAAGAGTATGAAATAAATCAACATAGCAAACAATATATCTATTTTGCTTATTGATAATGAGCATCAGTTTGGCTTATTGATAATGAACAACTGTGCTCTGAGATAGTGACCCTCAGAGCACATCATAGTACCACAGATTTTTTTGTGTTTTTGTTTCTTTAATTTCCCTTTCGCTCACATATAGCAAGGAGTCTTAACCGCAAATGTAACACGTTAAAGATTCAACAGGCTTTCTTAATGTGAACACACCGGCCGTTGTAATGAAGCTGCGTCAAAACAGTATTTAATAAAATAAAAATTTAACTACTCCACTTTCACGATATAGAAACATAACAGGAAAGATATATTAACTATAATCTTATTGTAGGAGCAATATCGGCTCTACTTGTCCATTTCTTCACTCTCGGATGTATGTGCATGGTGAGTTGATAGCACATAGTAAGAATTTGATCCCAACATTAAAGGATATATCTCCATCATAAACTTACACTTTGCTGGCAATTTAAAGTAGAGTAAATTGTAAATTAATCGTAAATAATATAAAGAAACTAAGAAACCCAACCAAGTAACTGGTGGACTTTTGTACAGTTCATGTAAGTTCATTAAAGTGTATCCCCCATTCAACAAAGTGTTATGATCACATCTGTAACTCATCACATTTCTGAAACAGTGCTGTGTCTCATCACACTCATGCTTCTCAGGCAATTCTGTTCTCCCTCACACTTGTCACACAGCACTGATCTCCCTCACGCTTCTCACACAGCATTGATCTCCCTCACACTTCTCACACAGCACTGATATCCCCAACACTTTTCATACAGTACTGTTCTTCCTCACGCTCTCATACAGCACTGATCTCTCTCCCACTTCTCACACGGCACTGATCTCCCTCACGCTTCTCACACAGCACTGTTCTCCCTCACACTTCTCACACCGCACTAATCTCCCTCACACTTCCCACACAGTACTGTTCTGCCTCACACTTCTCAGGCAGCACTGATCTCTCTCACACTTCTCATACAGCACTGATCTCCCTCATACTTCTTACACAGCACTGATCTCCCTCACACTTCTCACACAGCACTGAACTCCCTGAAACTTCCTTAACAGCACTGATCTCCCTCACACTTCCCACACAGTACTTCTCACACAGTACTAATATCGTTCACACTTCTTTCACAGCACTAAACTCCCTCACACTTCCCACACAATGCTGTTCTCCCTTACAGTTCTCACACACTACTGATCTCCCTCACACTTCTTTCACAGCGCTGATCTCCCTCACACACACCACACAGTACTGTTCTCCCTCACACTTCTCACACAGCACTGATCCATCTCACACTTCTTTCACAGCACTGACCTCCCTCACACTTCTCAAACAGCACTGATCTCCCGCACACTTCTCACAGAGCACTGATCTACCTCACACTTCTTTCACAGCACTGACCTCCCTCACACTTCTAATACAGCACTGATCCCCCTCACACTTCTCACACAGTACTGATCTTCCTCACACTTCTTTCACAGCACTGACCTCCCTCACACATCCCACACAGTACTGTTCTCTCTCACATTTCTCACACAGCACTGATCTACCTCACACTTCTCACACAGCACTGATCTCCTTCGCACCTTTTTCACAGCACTGAACTCCCTCAAAATCCAACACAGTACTGTTCTCCCTCACATTTCTCACACAACACTGACCTACCTCACACTTCTTTCACAGACTTAGCTCCCTCACACTTCTCATACAGCACTGATCTCCCTCACGCTTCTCACACAGCAATGATCTCCCTCACACTTCTCACCCAGTACTGATCTCCCTCACACTTCTTTCACAGCACTGACCTCCCTCACACATCCAACACAGTACTGTTCTCTCTCACATTTCTCACACAGCACTGATCTCCCTCACACTTGTTTCACAGCACTGAACTCCCTCACACATCCAACACAGTACTGTTCTCCCACACATTTCTCACTCAACACTGATCTACCTCAGACTTCTTTCACAGCACTTATCTCCTTCACACTTCTCACACAGCACTGATCTCCCTCACACTTCTTTCATAGCACTGAACTCCCTCAAACATCCAACACAGTACTGTTCTCCCACACATTTCTCACACAACACTGATCTACCTCACACTTCTTTCACAGCACTTATCTCCCTCACACTTCTCATACAGCACTATTGTCCCTCACACTTCTTTCACAGCACTGACCTCCCTCACACATCCAACACAGTACTGTTCTCCCTCACATTTGTCACACAGCACTGATCTTCCTCACACTTCTTTCACAGCACTGATCTCCCTCACACTTCTGATGCAGCACTAATCTCCCTCACACTTCTCACACAGTACTGATATCCCTCACACTTCTTTCACAGCACTGATCTCCCTCACACTTCTCACGCAGTACTAATCTCCCTCACACTTCTCACACAGCACTGTTCTCCCTCACTCTTCTTTCACATCACTGTTCTCCCTCACACTTCTCACAGTTATGCGTCTCCTCCCACTTCTTACACAGTATTCTAATATGCATCGGTGCTGTTAACCCTGCCAATATAGCCTACAATTTATCTATCTGGGTTTTTTGCTCACTGATATTGATAATGTGATAAAGCACAATAATATCAGCGAAATCCAAATTCTAATATTTTTCAAACTTACTTTTTAACATTTACAAAAATTTCATCTGTAGATAAAATTATTATCCCTCAAACAAGTTTTTACCTTCATATTCGTTTCTGTTTTTACTTGTGTTAATGACAGATCACTCGATTGTAATTGATTTGTGTAGTAACATCACAGTGTCTAGTGTTTCACAGAGAACTTCGCAAACTTGTAAGAGCACATTATAGCACCACAGATTGTTTATTTTTGTGTTTTTGTTTCCTTTTCGCCCACATATAGCAAAGAATCTTAATTGCAAATGTGACACGTTAAAGATTCAACAGCCTTTCTCAATGTAAACACGCCGACCGTTGTAAGGAAGCTACGTTATAACTGCATTAAAAAATTAACTTTTATAATTACTCCACAGTTGCAGAAACATAAGAGGAAAGATATATTAACTATAATCTTACACAGTAACTATATCCTCATACAGTACTGTTCTCTTTCACACTTCTTACACAGTACTGTTCTCCCTCACACTTCTCCTTCAGTTATGCGCCTCCTCACACTTCTTTTACAGTACTCAGTTGGTAATACTGTTTACCCAGTACCCTGTGCCTTTCCACACTTCACTCAGTTGGTAATACTGTTTATCCAGTACCCTGTGCCTTTCCACACTTCTCACACAGTCCTTTGCCTTTCCACACTTCTCATACAGTGTGCTGCTTCCTCACACTCCATAAATAGTGTTATGCTGTCTCACATTTCGTACGGTACTGTTCCTTCTCACACTTCTTACACTGCTGTTCCTTTCCACACTTCTTTCAAAGTGCTACGTCTTCTCATACTTTTCACACAGCGCTGTGCCACCTCAAACTTTTACACTGTTCTCTGCTACTTCTCACTTTTTACACAGTACTTCTAAAACAGTACTACAAATTCAAATCGCAGCGACACTGTACCGATAACATCAAGCTGTAGCAAGCAGAGTCAGAAATAATTTGTTTTAGTGCTAATAGCGAGCCAATAACAGTTTGTTCTAGACTGATGACCGCTTATCTTAGACATTGGCTGACTCATCTCGTATATTCCTGTGGCCAAAAAGGAACAATGTTCTGGAGTGGTGGCCACTTATCGGTGACACTGACCGAGTCTCCTCACACATTTCTGTTCCCACGCAATAACAGTGTGTTTTAGTGGTGGACACTTATATGAGATATTGATCGACTCCTCATGTACATTCCTGTGACCATGCTGTGACAGTATGCACTGGATCGGTGGCCACTTATCAGTGGCAACGACCTTTTCCTCTCGTATATTCCTGTGACCATGTAATAACAGTGTGCTTTATTGGTGGGCACTTATCTGAGATATTGACCGCCACCTCTTGTACATTCCTGTGACCATGATGTGACAGTGTGCACTGGAGTGGTGGCCACTTATCAGTGACACCGGCCATTTCTCCTCGTACATTCCTGCGACCATGCTGTAACGGTATGCTGGCCACTTATCTGGGACACTGATCGACTCTCCCGCCTCCGCCCCCCTCCGGGACATTTCTGTGATTATGTAGTAATACATCGGCAAGACTGCAAGAAATGAGAATTCCCATAAGCCAACATATCGTATGCCATTGATTAATTTTATTGGTCATAAACTAAAGAGGACAACCATTTAGCGTTTTATCGATGGCATTTGCCATGAACTTGTCTATTTGTTATTACAGAGATGAACAAAAAGAAATCTGAGATCAGAATCAATGCAATGAAGCTTTGTCAAGGGACCATTATAGTTAATTCTTTTAATAACAATAAAAATGCATAATAGAACCATAAATTGTAGAGATAAGGCTTTTTTTATCTTCCACGCCATCAGTTTAATTGTGGTGACATGTAACATGCAGCAAGTAACCATTTTACACAGCGTTTACAACAAATAGAAAACATTCTTTTGTTATCAATTAACTGTGCAGAACAATTTCAAAAACATCTCGTATCAAGCAAATCATTTTAAAACAGATATTATACTTTCACTAAATATATATTATATTTTTTCTGTCTATATGCTGGAATTTTACTAAATATATACTCTACATTGCACTTTTATCAAGTATATCTTCTATTCTAAAACCTTTCTTGTGCAGAAACGTCTCTCTAAAAGCATTTCCTTTAATAAGTGAAACAGTTTGAGAACTTATTTCTATGACATTGCTTAATACCCTTAAAACCAAAAATTTGGAAATCATTAATGCAATTATTACCACAATAGATGGTGTTCCAAATAATGGAAATTAAGGGTATGGTACAAATAAATAAAGAAAAAAGCTTTGGGTGTTTTTGAAGTTATTGCACAAACTTTGTCTACTATAGACCAACGACATGGAGAAATCATTCTTCGTGAAAAGAAAGAGAAAAAGGCTATAAATTTTAAATGTTGCTTGGAGTAGCATTGCATTGTTTTGCCAATTATTGTTCTTCAGCTTGATGCATTTTTAATGAACAACACACCTACTGACTTTATGAATATCGTTAAAACATAACGGTGATTCAATGTGCGATTTTGTTGTTTAAAGCAAGTGGCTGTTTTACAGACCCAATTATTTGCTTTTATAAAGACGAAGGTCATGTTTTGTCAATTTGTATCGTGAAGCTTGGAATCAGGAGGGACTGCGATAATTGCAAGTGGAGGGAGTGAGATGGAGGGTACGGTGTAGAGGGGGTGATAGAAGCAAGAGTGGACTGGGGTGCATTTGGAATATTCATTGTTATATGTTGCCTTATTTAATAGAAATTTTGATGGGTAGTTCGTGATAAAAATAAACAAATAAATAACTCTGTGATACATATATTTGCACCTACGACAACTAACGCTTAAAAATCTATTAAACGTATATCATTTTCGGCACACTGATAGCCCGGAACATTAACAATAACAATAACCCGCAACAAAAATAGCAATTATAAACCACAACACTCAAAATATCAATAACCCGCAACACTAACAATAACAGTAACATACAACTAACAATAATAATAACCCTCAACACTAACAATAACAATAAACCACAACACAAACAGCAAATATAAACCACAACACTAATACTATCAATAACCCGCACTAGCAATAAAAATAACCCTCAACACAAAAAAAAATAGTTCTCAATTTTAGAGATATTTACCAGGAAAGACAAATGTGTGAGGAAATAAGAATACGCTGATAAAAATGCGCTATAAAATTACTGAAGCAGTGATGGCCTTCCAAACGTACTGTAACTTGTACTAGCAATTCTAAATCTGAAATGTCGTTTTCTTGGCGGGAAAGAGTCATGAAAATTTAGGAGGCAACCAACAACAGTTTTTAAAACTGTAGATTTAAAAACAACTTGCCATCAGTTACAGAAATTTAGTTGTGCCTAAATGTAACCATGGTCAGTGTAAACATTTTAAATATTTTTCTAAAAACCATATCCACAAAAACCACAGTAAAGAACACGTAGCAAGCAGTAAAATTGCTTCCTCGATGATTTCTAAAAATAAAGATCATTATTTGTTTTCAAATATGCCATATAACGTTGGAAACGTAATTTATGGAAGTTATATTTCTTTTTTCATGGTTTTTTCTAGCGTTCTGTGTCTCTTTACAGTTTGCTCCTACAAAGATCTAGCTTTTTATATTTTTGGCTATATATTCTTGAAAACCTTAACCTTTTCTTTAGTACTTATTCTTTAAACGATTTGTCTTTTGTGTTTTTACTGTTTCTTTTCTTTCAAATACTACTCTTTTAACGGTAGCAAACAGTTCTGCAATCTAATAAAGTCCTTATCACAAGTGAAATGACTATTAAATTGCTGGATGCATCAAAATGGAAATAAATGGAATTTACTTGATTTATGGAAGCCGCCCTGATGTGAAGGGTTTATTCAATTGAGCGAAACAAATTTCCTATAACAAGATCTGTCTTGGTTGAATCTTTGTAATGCCAGCATTCAATACGAACTGCTGACATAAAAGTAACCATAGAGGGGAGTTGAGATGCAATGTAGTAAGGCGGATATTATGAGCAATGTAACCAGTCTAAAGCAGCAAACAATAACATCATATTATCACTTCATCTACGTAATCAGTTTAGGAACTCATTCCATCTATTAACAAAAAAAACTTGTTGCATTGTCACTTGTGATTATTACATACGGAAGGTTGTTTTGTGTTACAGTAGATACATAATATTAAAAGCCACATGTAACGAAAACTTTCTTTTAGATCTTTCAGTAGTTATTGATAAATAGTCTATTTCAATATCCACTGCTTTGTGGATAGGAAGTCCTTCGTTGAATGAAATTACGAAAATGGGTATCAAGTTTTATTTTGGGCTTGGATATCGCCGGGATGGAAGTGTGGTTGAGGGTAATTAAGGCTAATAGAATAGGCTAATAGAATATAACATTTCTGGGTTTTGACACCATAGTACACCATTCAACAAGAACTCTTGCACAGCCCTCTGCCACCATGCAATTCCGTACACAGCAAAGTCCATTTTATCCTTGGATTCACTTAATGTTTTGAAAGTACAGAAGAAACGCTCTGACTTATTTAACCTGCTATATTGTAAAGAAAAGGCACCTTTATTTCTCATACTGGGTGTCTTTTACACTTTACAGAAATATATCAATGTCTTAATGGTGTTTTTCATTAAAGATAACCGACATATCACCGGTTCACTACTTGATTTAACCTAGCAATAAAGCCTTCTAATCATTTGGCATTGCTTGAGACATATGATAATAATGCATCTAATGTTTAATATGGACTTTGTTTCACCTTTAAAATAAGTTTGATTTTTTCAGATAGTCTGAAAATATTCTTAAAATCCAATTTCAAAATAGAAAATCCGTCATTGAATTTTTGCATCTACAACGAGCTGTAAAAGACGTTTTGCTCTCTATATTTTACTTGTAACCGCATCGGCAGACGTTTACGAAAATCAAAGTGAAAAAAGAAAATAACAATGTGGCATGACGCTGTTCACAGGAATTTCTTGTACGGTGGTAATACAAAAGGAAGAAGATGACTGCTAGATATTGTCATGAAATGCCATATTGATCTTCATCAGATAGACGGATTATGGCGCACTAAAACTAATACATTGGAAAATTAATTCTAGACAGAGCCACTTTGCCTGTTTACACATCAATGAATCTTTGATTCATTTTAAGACAAATTCTTGATGTGCCATCAAGGAGTCAAAGTGTTTTTCGTACAAAGAAGGTTTTTTTGTTCTCGTTTTATATCCCAATGACATAACTGTAAATATTTTATAATGCCACAGTTCTGCTCGTTACATAAGGTAAAACGTTGTTTTTTTCCTTCTCGAGATTTATATAACGTGAGCCAAAAGAGACGCAAATATTCTTCAGCAAAATGTCATTTTTGGCTGCAAATCAAAGAATAAATTGTGATGTATTTGCGCAAATAATCGATTTAACTTCAAATCGATTCAGCTTCTAATATAATAAAAATTCAATTAAAATTGGCTATTTTTATAATTAAAATTAAGATTAGACATTAATTTTGTTTAATTTCATATTTTTTACTGTCACTGATTCTGCAGTCTTATAACTTTTTCATTGCTTAATTGAACAATTCTTATGCCTTAATAAAAAGTAATGACAATTTTAAAATAACATGACACTTCACAGTAAAATGAATTCCAAACTGTTCTCCGCGTACACTTCGTAGTCAATTATTTTAATGCATGTTATTTTTTTGGAAACAGAATGAAACACCTGGAGTGGAGTGCAGTTCAATTTATTTGATGTTGTTTCCACCTGTTTTAAGTTATCAACTACAGTATACCATAGACACCCAAATTGATTTAATATAATTATTGACGTATGCAAGACAAACACACTCTTCGCAATAAGAAGCAGAGTATATCAGCAAATAAAAAACCTGAAAATAAGAAATGTTTGTATATCACATATTAAAATATATCGGATCACAAACATTTTATTTATTGTACAGCATTATAACTTTTAATTAAAACTGTTGTTTTTTATATTTTATAATCTAATAACGTCTGCCAGCAAAGTAGGTGATCAAGATATACCTTATTATTAAGTAAACTTTTATTTTATTGTCAGTATGCAATAAAGACAATTTGTTTTGTAGGAAAGATTGCCATATTATATCGACTCCGTCTAAATTTCTAACGTGCATAGTTTTCTTTTGAACTCTGAAACTTTCACATCTATTTGTTTAAAATATTGTTGTGTATTGCATCCTTCTTTTGCTGAAGGGTGTGGGCTGAAGACAGCAGAGATGACGGACGTTTTGGTAACACTGCGTCTTTAACCATCAGTTCTGTGGTATCCATCACGTTACGTGGGTCTCGAAATCTGAATTTGGTGATATTAGCCGAACTAGAAAAGTATCAATGTAAGACACAACTGTAGCCATAAACTAAAGAGGATATTTGACATTTTGTTTGGTGGTGTTTGCAATGAAGTGGCATATTTGATACTATCTAGATAAACCAAATGAGATCTCAGATCATAATCAACACAATGAAGCTTGTGAAAATAACCTTTAGAGTCAATTACTATAATGAAAAAGTCATAACAATACTATCAGTTTTCAGCGTTATCAGCTGAATTATAGTGCCATGTAACAGGCCAAGGATAATAGATTTACTGTTCATTTACAACATATAACAAAGAGCAAGCAAGTACAGAAGTGTGTAGTAGCGAAGTATGTTATGTACTTGTCATGCAGTGTGATGTTCATACATAAAAGCAAACGAAGAATTAATTTTAATGCATTTTCTCTATACATATCCTTGACCTAGGCTATCCATCATCACCAACACCTTGTCTTTAATGCTCGGAGAAGGGAGAAATGTATCAGGGGAAATCACTTAATTCTGATTGGTTGGTCTGTTGTTGTGACGTTCATATGTTGTGATGAACTTTTGATGCATTTTAAAAACACTTACTAATGTCTTTTATGTCCTACACGCTTGGATTTGCTGGAACTGTAATCTTGAACCAATAGAATTGCTTTATTTTAGGCAACAAATCTTTCCTCTGTGGATCTGGAGAGAATTACATTTCTACCGAACGACAATAATTCTCCATTAACCCCTCTAAAATTATCATTTTGCAAAAATATCAACATGATTATTGCAACGAATATCACAGATTACAATACTCTAAATAAGGCAGACCTAGCGGCCTGGTGGAAACAATTAAAGACAAATGTGAACAAGTGCAGCTCTTACAAAAATAATTGCACAAAACTGTCTTGAGTCCCAACAACTAACGAGCTTGACAAAACTCTCTTAATGAGAGTAAAAATGTTATGAGTTGTAAATGTGGCTTGAAGTAGCATTTCACTGTTTTGTCAATTCTTGGTCTTTATCTTGATGAATCTTTAAATGTAAAGCACATTGTCCGGTTTCATGGGTTGTTTTAAATCTTTTTCATGGCAGCAATTAATTTGTTAAAATATAGATGAAGGCTATGCTTTATCAATTTCAATTCTAAAGCTATTTTTGAGTGGAGGGACGGGTAATGGTGGAATCCGAAGGGACTGTATTTTTTGGTGAAGTGAGGGTTGATACTGGAATCATTACAGAAATACAACAGACAGGTATATTCACGAGTGAAGAATGTTTATTTTTATATGTGATAATGTTAGCATAAATTTTGATGGATGCTTCGCAATAAATAATAAATAAAATATTTCTCTAAGACATATATTTGTATATATTTATATACAAGTGACGTTTAAAAAGGCAAAAAATTGTATGAAGCCTGCATCATTTTCTGCACAATTATTGCCCTTAACAGTAACAATAACCTACATTTTTATCAGAAAAAAGTATTTTAGAGTCTTAATATTTAACAGAAAAACTAAGTGTTGAAAATATGTTCCAAAATTACTGTAGCACTAACCAAGTTACATTTAAACGGCAAAACATGACGGAAGTTTTATCGGCAATCAAAAGTAGTTTTTAAACTGCAGAAATAAAACAACTATGTCATAAGCTTTCTCAATTAGTATTTTAAAGGTTTGAGTTCGGTGTGACCGAGTTATCTGTTAGTGGACAGGTGTTGTTGGTAGTGGTAGAAAGGCTCATAGGGGTTAGTGGAACAGTAACAGTAGACTGAGAGCATTTCTGAGCGACATTTGTAATAACAGTGTAATATATCTATTTGTACTTTAACGTTTAAAAATGCTAAATAATGTAAGCCTGTGTCATTTTCTGCATACTAATAACCCTAAAAATAACACTAACAATAACCCTCATTTTATAAAAAAAACAACATTTTTTTGGTTTCAGAGTGTTAACTTTTTACCAGGAAGGACAAGCGTATGTTGCAAACTGATGCAATGGCCGTGTTCAAAAGCATTTTTGCAATTCTGACTCATAAATTGCCTTCTTTTATACGCAAAGAAATATGTGTTTTCGGCATCCAAAAATAACTGTACATTTCAACCAATATGACATTAGATACACAAATTTAGCTGCTCCTAAATGCAACCATGAGCATTGTAAACAGTTAACAATTCTTTTACGAAATTGAGGATTGTATTAAAACATATTGTTGGTATATATATTCTAGGACAGAGATAGCTACAATGTTCTAACAGTCTGTGAAGTATAAATTCGTTCTAAATACACTCAGAAATTAGCCTCATTCGACACTAGTAAAGATATTGCCAGAATTCCATCACAGCACCAGCCAAATTTATATAAAACGCAGCAAAGAATAACCAATAAGCAGTAAGATCACTTCCTTGGATTTCAGAAATTAAAACCTTTATTTGTTTGCAGATATCTCATATACCACTGTAATGTAATGTAATGTATTATATAAGCTATGATTCTTTTTCATGTTTATAGAGCTTTCTCTGACTCTTTGCTATTTGGTCCTACAAATATTCAGCTGTTTCTGTTTCTCCGTTATTTATTCTTGAACAAGCTTAGACTTTTTGTGTTATTTTTGTTATTTATTTATTTATTATTTATTCTAGAAGACGCTTAGCTTTTTTCTGTTACTTCGTTAATTATTCTTGAGTACGCCTGGCTTTTTCATTTTCTTTAGTACGTTTTTTTTAATGTTTTCCTTGTGTATGTTTCTTGTGTATGTGATGTCGCGAATATTAATCTTTTATCGGATGCAGCATTCAGACAGTCTTGGAATTTAATAACCTCTTTATCACAAGCTAAATGATTATTAAATTGTTTGCTCCATCAAAATAGCAATATATGCAATTTACTTGATTTATGGAAGCCCCCTGACGTGAAGAGTTTATCCAATTGAGTGAAACAAATTTCCTGTAACAAGATGTGTCTTGATTGAATCTTTGTAGTGCCAACATTCAATACTAAGCAGTGTCAAAACAGTAAAAATGAAAGGAGACTGAGATGCAATGTACAAAGAAGGCAATTATGAGCAGTGTAACCAGTCTGAAGCAGGCAAAAATAACAGTATATTATCACATCATCTGTGTAATCAATTTGGGAAGCCATTCCGTCTATTATGGGGAAAAGAGTTACAACAACACTTGCGATATTACACGCAGAAGGCAATTGTGTATTACACGGTTGACGAAAACGTTCTATCAGTACTCATTGATCAGCAGTCTATTCCAATGTAGAATGGTTTAATTATAAAATAAAGCAGCAGAGAATAAGGTCCTTCAATGAAATGAAATTACGGGAATAATATAAAGTTTGGGGATGGAGCAGGGGTGAAAGGGTAGTTGAGGGTGATTGAATAGAATATTTCTGAGTTTTACACTAGTGTACACCAATGAACAACAACTCACACACAGCCATCCTTCACCATGCAATTCTTGGAACAGAGAAGTTCATTTTATCGCACTATCGTAACTGAGCCCAATTCTCTTTACTTATTCAATTCAGACAGACTTATTCCATGAGTCTCCTTGTTTATTTGTCTCTATGTCTATTTTTTACATAGTTTTCTTTTGATAAGGTGTCACTACTTAAACATTCTTCAGAATAACAAACCACTATACTGTAAAAGCTGGGATAGTTTTCGAATTTTTCATCTTCTCACCCAGCTTCAGTCTTCTGATTAAATACGTCTTCGTTTTATATCAAAAAGCTGAATTTGTTGACATTTCGTCTATTACATGTCTGAATTTAAATACTAACACATGGAATTACATGCACTACGTCACTTATCTCTCGGATTACTTGATATTTTGAAAATACAAAAGAAACACTCTCTCTTATTTAACGTGTGGCATATTAAACATATTGACCTTTTTTAGATGAGTTTCTTTTTTACTTTTTAGAAATAAATCACTGTCTTGAAGGTATTTATTGATGTTTAGTAAAACAAATCTAGTATCATTTTCAACGTTGAGTGGTTGAGAACTTATTTCCCGTGAGTGATTTCGTTATGTCAGTGCTAATCGCGTCGCGTCATCTCTCACATCAGCCTTCCGACAATAAAAAATATAAGCGACAGATCCGCGATTCATTCTTTCATTTTTTACATGTATTTTTAGACAAAATTCAGTCCCAGAGGCTGTAATGTCAAAGTCTAAATGAAATCTAATCTGAGATCTTATTCTTGTCTGATCTTATTAATTCCAGCAGTAAAGCCTTCTGATCATTCTACATTGACTGATGTCGCGATTGTGAAGAAATTTCTACCATTAACAATGCCCTTGCTTGATGAGTACCAAAACTATGCAACAGCAAAATGTTGCAGCAAAATGGATACCTAAGCACTACGCTGTTATATTTGCCTACTTTATTACCTAATTAATCTCCCCCTGTGGGGATTGGGGATATCTTGAGAATACACCCACTGCGTTCCTTTAGTTGCATGGCGTAATAGGCGGCTAGTCGGAAATTCTTTCTTTTTAACTCTTCTTTTACTATTTCCTCATTCTTCCTTCGTCTTTTCCCACTTGTTTCTTGAGTAAGTGCGTCCTAATATACCCACTCTAATTGGCGAATGGGACGTTAAACACCAAACAAACAATCAAACCTACTTAATCACCGCTTGATTCTTTATCAATGTTGTAAACTATGAATAAAATCTCCTACATGCTGACTGGTTAATTTTCAAAACTGAAACTGATAGTAAATAGTAAAACTTGTACGCCTGATATTCACAAGCATTTTTATTATGAAACATCTCAGTATAAAGATTATTGTACATCTCAGTATAAAGATTATACAGATTTGGTTCAATCGAAAACTTATAACCGAATGTTTAATATGAAACTTAGTTTCACTTCTAAAATGCATTTTAACTGAACACAGGAATTTCATTTTTTCAGCTGCTGTTACAATATTCTTAAAATTCCATTTCAAAATAGAAAAAAATGTCGCTATTGAATGCGCAATAGTTTAAAGTTTTAACACAGATTTTGCTTCATATTTCCATTGTACCAGCATCCGTGGTCATCCAAGGAAATCGCACATTACATCAATATGAGATGACGGTGTAGACTGAGAGATTGTGCGCTTGGTTTTAATATCGCCAAGAGGAAAAGATAACTGTTAGATATTGTCATGAAATGTCATATTGATCTCCATCAGATAGACGGATTATGACGCATTAAAATTAATACATTGGCAAATTAGTTCCAGACAAAGCCAATTTGCCCTCTTTAGACATCAATGAATCTTTGGTTCATTTTAAGACAACATCTTGACGTCGCGTCAAGGACTACCATTTTTTGCATACACAGAAGGTCTTTGGATTTCTCTTTGTATATGAATGAATTACCTTTACATATTTCACAATGTCACTGTTCTGATTGCTAAATAACCAATAGAATGGGATGCAATGTAAAATGTTGTTTTTATTCAACAAAATGCACCCTAAAAGAGGCATGAATATTGTTCAGTAAAATATCGTTCTTGAGTAGGAAACAGAGATTTTCATCTATGTGCTCAACTAATTGATTTAATTTTATGTATAATAAAAATTAATTAAAATCCGTCCTTTTTGATGAACTATTGTTCGACAATAAAAAAGTAAAGGAAATGAATTAAATGATAAATGCTTAGTTGCTGTCTCTTTGTTTGCTATCCCTGATCCTGTAGTCTTTGATGTTTTTGAATGTTTCACTGAAACAAAAAATTTGTCATTTATTCATATTTGCTGTTTAACTGTTATTGCATTATTGGCCAGAGCGGTAATAGTAAAGAATTTTCATTGTTTGATTGAAACATTGTAGTTTTTAGTTATAAATTATTAAAAAGTAATTGATGACAATTTTAAAATGATTTGATACTTAACAGTAAAAAAAATTCCAACCCATGTACTACTCACACTTTTTCGGATAGTATGGCTCAGCTACTTGATATGCATTTTTTCCATAATGTTTTGTTTGATACATAAAAATGTAAAATTTGGTTGCGAGGTTAAATTTAAAAGCTATATCATGCTTTAGTAGTAAATTACCGAAATGTAACTGAAGACAATTGAAAAAAATAATTTTCTAACAGTAAACTCATTTCGAAAGATGTACTTTTCAATTGGGATAAGCAACTGATCAACAAATTAACTACTAAGCCATTTTCTTCGATATTCGGTTGAAAGCATAAGAAATGTAAAGTGGGAGGGGATTGGAAAGCTGGAAGGGTGGAGAGAAAGGGTGACAATGTCACAACTGCTTGCTGTATGTCACATTCCATATTCTAAATGATTGACTAAAAGACGTTTTAATAAAGAATGATGTAATGTAATTGAAGAGCTGTTTCATTTTGGTGAAAAATCTCTTGAAGTTGTCGCAGTATATCACAGATACTTCATTTATTAAGTTATACAATCATAGGAATATCCACACATGCTTTACACCAAAAGAAAGTTGAAATTATAATGCGTTAGCAAATTACACGGGAAATGATCAGCAAATAAATAACTAAAACTAGAATTGCTTAGATACAAGCTGTTAAAAATATTATCAAAATATATCGAATCATTGACATTATTGTACACTTTTTGCAAGATTAAAAAAATACCTATTTAACGAAAAATACTCTTGGAAAATACAGCCTCCACTGTCTGCAAGTAATAAAAGAAGATCAATTGATGTAATCATATATCCTTATATCCTGTTATTTTATTATCAGTGTATATCAAGACAATCTGCCTTGAGTCATACCCACTCAGTGTAGATTTGAGACGTACATGGTTATCTTTTGAAGTCTGAAACTTTCAAATCCACTTGTTTAAAATATTGTTGTGTATTGCACCCTCCTTTGGCTGGAGGGAAATACAACGTCATACGAAGGGGGAGAAGGAAGGGGAGATGAAGGAGGTGTGGGTAACATGGCGTCCGTAACTAACAGTTGTGTTGTGTCCATGGCGTCTGCTATGTTGTCCCCCCTGGAGTTTGTGATATTAACTTGGCTTGGTGACGTGGCGTTGTTGGTGAGAGATGTGGTTGTGGGTGCTATGGTAATGCTTGGACTTGCTATTGTAGTATTTATAAAGTTGGTGTTGTTTGCTGTGACTGACACAGATGACATAGCAACAGTTAAATTTCTCACACCAGTTCCCGTTGCTAGTGCTGTATCGGTTGTGCTTTCTAAAGTCTCGCTGCCCCTTCGCGCAGCACTGTTTGACGCGTCTCTGTTCTCGATTCTGACACGAGATGGCGAGACTGTGCTTGAAGTGAGCGTCTCTACGGCAGAGCTAACTACGTCACGCATCGTTATGGCCTCGTCATAGCTGGGTGGCAGATCTAGCGCATCATAGCTGGGTGGATGATGGGTCTCTTCTTGGTAGCCAGTTCTTGTATCTAAGACCAAGAGTGCATATCACAAACACAAATATTCAAATAACCATGTTTTTATAAATATATTGCATGAGATTTCGCCACTCAAACGGGTATTGCAAGGGGATAATTTGATGTTGAAATAGTTGCATTCGGGTGAAATTTAGCAGGAATAAAATGTAAAATACATGATTTTATAAACAAGTCTCACTCACTTAGAGGTGTATCATTATAGGCTTTTAATAAATAATTGCTTTATATTTAACGATATTCTAAATACGATACATGATCTGTACGTGAAATCTATTGGTTTTATTATGAGTGATGTTCATCATATGACACTACACCCTTCATTGCTTTTGTTATAAGTGATATTTCAGCATGTGACACCACACCCTTCATTGCTTTTGTTATAAGTGATATTTCAGCATGTGACATCACACCTATCATTGTTTTTGTTATAAGTGATATTTCAGCTTGTGACATCACACTTATCATTGTTTTTGTTATGGGTAAGATTTCAGCATGTGACATCACACCTATCATTGCTTTTGTTATAAGTGATATTTCAGCTTGTGACATCACACTTATCATTGTTTTTGTTATTGGTGGCATTTCAGCATGTGACATCACACCTATCATTGTTTTTGTTATAAGTGATATTTCAGCTTGTGACATCACACTTATCATTGTTTTTGTTATGGGTGGTATGTCAGCATGTGACATCACACCTATCATTGTTTTTGTTATAAGTGATATTTCAGCTTGTGACACCACACCTATCATTGTTTTTGTTATAAGTGATATTTCAGCTTGTGACATCACACTTATCATTATTTTTGTTATAAGTGATATTTCAGCTTGTGACATCACACCTATCATTGTTTTTGTTATGGGTGATATTTCAGCTTGTGACATCACACTTATCATTGTTTTTGTTATAAGTGATATTTCAGCTTGTGACATCACACTTATCATTGTTTTTGTTATGGGTGATATTTCAGCTTGTGACATCACACTTATCATTGTTTTTGTTATGGGTGGTATTTCAGCATGTGACATCACACCTATTATTGTTTTTGCTATAAGTGATATTTTAGCTTGTGACATCACACCTATCATTGTTTTTGTTATGGATGATATTTCAGCTTGTGACATCACACTTATCATTGTTTTTGTTATAAGTGATATTTCAGCTTGTGACATCACACCTATCATTGTTTTTGTTATAAGTGATATTTCAGCATGTGACATCACACTTATCATTGTTTTTGTTAAGGGTGATATTTCAGCTTGTGACATCACACTTATCACTATTTTTGTTATAAGTGATATTTCAGCTTGTGACATCACACTTATCATTGTTTTTGTTATGGGTGGTTTTTCAGCATGTGAAATAACACCTATCATTGTTTTTGTTTTGGGTGGTATCTCAGCATGTGACATCACACCCATCATTGTTTTTGTTATGGGTGGTATTTCAGCATGTGACATCACACCCATCATTGCTTTTGTTATAAGTGATATTTCAGCTTGTGACATAACACCTATCATTGTTTTTGTTATGGGTGGTATTTCAGCATGTGACATCACACCTATCATTGTTTTTGTTATAAGTGATATTTCAGCTTGTGACATCACACTTATCATTTTTTTTGTTATGGGTGGTATTTCAGCATGTGACATCACACCTATCATTGTTTTTTTTATAAGTGATATTTCAGCTTGTGACATCACACTTATCATTGTTTTTGTTATGGGTGGTATTTCAGTATGTGACATCACACCTATCATTGTTTTTGTTATAAGTGATATTTCAGCTTGTGACATCACACTTATCATTATTTTTGTTATAAGTGATATTTCAGCTTGTGACATCACACTTATCATTGTTTTTGTTATGGGTGGTATTTCAGCATGTGACATAACACCTATCGTTGTTTTTGTTATAGGTGGTATTTCAGCATGTGACATCACACCCATCATTGTTTTTGTTATGGGTGGTATTTCAGCATGTGACATCACACCCATCATTGCTTTTGTTATAAGTGATATTTCAGCTTGTGACATAACACCTATCATTGTTTTTGTTAAGGGTGGTATTTCAGCATGTGACATCACACCTGTCTTTGATTTTGTTGCAGGTGATATTTCATCGTGCGACATCACACCCAGCATTGTTTTTTCTATGGGTGATATTTCAGTGTGTTATAGTCACACCCGTCATTTTTTCTCCTGGAGAATTGTGCTTTGTTGCAGATCCATACTGTTATATGAGATTTAATTTAGCTACAATATACAAACCATGTGTTGTACTTTGGCCATGGAGACGCCGAGTACCCTGACGCTCCTGATTGGACCTTCAAAAACAAAAGAGACAAATACTGTACAACACTCCTGATTGAACCTTCAAAACAAAAGAGACAAATAAGTTACAACACTCCTGATTAGACCTTCAAAATAAAAGAGACAAATACTGTACAAAATAATCAGTAGATACTGCGCATACAAAGGAGTACTTACGTTGCACATATCACAAGTATATACGCACAGTATTCTCCGCTCTATAAAGTGCGTACTTATTATCACCATGACAACTAGACAGCAATCTTTTTTAAATTTTAAGAGAATATAATTATATATGTTCATAAAATATAAGCCTACGCTGGCATTTGTCGTGTTTCAAAAAACCATCTCCCAGTTTTGTTTAGTGTTCCGGCTCGTGCTGCAGACTAGGAGATGGATTTTCGACTTAATCCACTTGATCAGTTCGATTTTATGTGTAATTATTTAAGTAGATTTAAAGTTTCCAGCAGGTTTTAACGTATTGGTAAAAAACCACTTTCATTATAATTTTGCTTAGTTACTATTTTCTACACTAACACTATGGAAAGACATATAAGCCTACAATAATGGTATATGGTAAATGGTAAAATAATTATTTTAATATTTAACAAAAATGTGAGAGAAGTTGTCTATTACTTTCACATTAAGTTACTAACATGTTTACTTACACTCAATCTAAAGACATACCTTCTATAAGGATTGTTTATATTTTCAGCTCGAGGCCTCTCTTCTAAGGTGGTATTCCGAAATCCTGCATAAGGATTCTCTACGCGAACCGGTACTAAATCAGGAATCGGTTCTCGATTAGTCGAGTCTAGGACTGCAGCTCTATTCTGAGTTTGTCTTCTCCCAGTGTTTTCACGAATGGGAGAAGAAGTGTGAGTCTCTGTGACACCCTGAGTGCGACGATTTGTGACACTATGAGTAGGACGCTCTGTGACACCCTGAGTGCGACGACTTGTGACACTATGAGTAGGACGCTCTGTGACACCATATTGATCAAGTGAGTCATTACTACTGGTAAACTCCTCACTTTGTTCACGGACAAGAGGTTCTCTTTCGTTTAAAGTAGATGCAAATCCAGCGAATGGGTCTACTCGCCGTGTCTGCTGTGGTGAGTAAGGCGGGGCACTGGGTTCCCTTCCGGCACCAGAATTAGAAGGTTGTAAATCGATATGTGGATCTTGGCGCCGAATGCGCAAACTTGATTGAATGCCATTATTATGCGTTGGAGATGCCATCCGTGTGTCATTATTGAGAACAGTGGATGCCATCCGTGTGTCATTATTTGGGACAGTGGATGCCGTCCGTCTGTTATCATTGGGGACAGTGGATGCCATCCGTGTGGTATTATTGGGAACAGTGGATGCCACCCGTGTGGTATTATTCGATGCTGTGAATGTCATCCGTGTGCCATTACTGGGTGCCATGGATGCCATCTGTGTGTGATTATTGGGAGCGCTGGATGCCATTCCAGTTCCACTCCTTAACTCTGGATGTCGCTGATTTGATGGTAGCAGTGTCATGTTAAAACCAGCGTATGGATTAACTTGTCGTATTGATCGCGAAACAAACGGTGGAGCGGTGGGACCTTGCACATTTCGCGTATCACTACGCCGAGATTCATTGCCGAGGTTGTTGGGTTGGAAATCTGCCCTGAGATCATTCTCATGCCATGCCTCAAAAGCTGATGGAGGATTGCGTTCATTTCGCGAATGGTCTGTCCGACTTGAATCGATGCTATGTGTACGTAACGGCGCTTCGTTTTCCGAGGTAGGCCCATTATGTTGCGCTGGTTGCGATAAGCTGTGGCTGAAGCCGGCGAATGGATTCACTGGCCGTGTTTGTTGCAATGCGAACGGCGGGGCAGTTGGTTTACTTGTACTTACTGATGATCTAGTAGTTTCCGACCTGCCGCTGGCATTGCCTGATGGGAAGCTAGTCACATGCTGCCTGATCTGATGACGTGACGACACTGCTGTACTTTGTCCTCGATGTGCGTATGGGCTATTGTATCTCGTCAGGTCAATGTTGTAGTCATCTATGTCGTTTTCATGTGGGGCTGTTGGATGCACTCGTAACGATTCTTGATGTCGTCGTCGTATGGCGTTATCCCTCTGGCGTACGGAATTAATAAACTCGGCGCTAAATCCCGCATAGCTACTGTGAGATCTGCTATAGGGAGCAGTGGAAGGTGTTGATCTGTTGGCACTCATAGCGGAAATACGTCACAAAATCAATTATGAAATGGGCAATCTAATTAAGCATTGCTCTAAAACGAATGAAAACACATCTTGTTGGAATTAAACAGACGTAAATGTAACTAAGATATGTATTTGCTGGTTAGATTTCAATAAAAATAAATCCTGCCTTCATTAAACTATTTTAAATTTAGATTTCGTACTTTTATCTTAATAAACAGTATAATTTATTTATCCAACGAGGAGTATTTATGAGTCGCTCACCTGTTTATTTGTGTCACTATCGTTCAGACTAATTCTCTGCCATTAGTAATCTCATTCATTTCCGAACAAATAAAATTATTCCCTGACTGGTAATCTCCATAGCATTTTGTTAATTTATACCATGTAATTAAAACATACATATCTTTCTAGCAAAACTCTAAATCTAAAGCTAAGTTCAGCATTAACCCATGTTTAGTTTTAAAGTTGTATATTAAGGTACTATATTAGTTAATTTTAATAATCTTATCATTACACGATGATTTCATTCAGTTATTTCGTCATAATCGACATACGTCAGTTGGTCTTGTTATTCAAGTACAGGCAATTACGCATACTAGTATTCGTTCTCTGTGTGTACTTTGCTGGGTAACGCCAGTGCATACCTGATAAATCAATACATGTGCCTTGACACATGTTGCAATAGGTAAACATTGCAAACATGCGAGTGGTATCACAATGTACGAAGTCATAGAAAACTGCGGAAACGAAATAAACATTAAATAGAGGAAACACGAACAGAAAAGGCCCACAGATTATTGTTCATATTATCAGGAGAATGGGTCATGGCGCTGGGAGCTTGGTATTGGATTCGGATACGCCGGTGCGGCTGTGAAAGAAACTCGCAACGAGTTCAGTGGCCTTCCAGAAGTGTATGAATCCAAAACAAAGCACGCCATTAAAATGGTCTATCGCCAGATGACTGCTTCATGAAAGGATCACTTTTTGCACATTTTTGAAGTTCTAGATAAGTTTTACTGGGAAACCCATAACATTATTATGAAATATAGGTGTGTACTTAAACTATACAACTAGGAAGTAAAATCTATATAGAAAGCTTAGCTGTCATGGTGTCGCGCATGAAAATGGACAAGTCAGCCATTTTTATGCTTCATGAAAGCGTCACTCTAGCTCAAAATGCAGTGTTTTACGATAAGCCTGAGTTGACGAAGTATTAAGAAACTTTAAAGTAAATCAAAGTATTAAACAGAAAGAGTGAGTTGCACAAAGCAGAGAAAACTGTTTTTCATTCACTTATGACCGAAACCAACGCACATTTGGCAAAGGCACCTTTGTACTCAACTTCTTCTCCCTGACGGAGGAAGGCAGGGTAGTTTGGTAGTGCTTATCTTACCAGGCTTGTCCACAAAAAAATAAAGAATGGGGGTATTTGGGGCTGGGGTGACAGACGTTGTCCGTACGTGTTGCTTTCGTTTCACGAGTATTTCAGGTATTTCTTTATATTTGTTTTTCCACGGTTAGGGGTGAAAATTGCGTTTGGTAAAAATATATACATGTTTAAGTCTTGCACTTAGGCTCGTTTTAGAAAGCCATTAACAGGCGTGGTAGCCAATGCATAAGAGAGTGACCCCACCGCTCCGGGTACATACGAAAGCGGTGGTGTATTTATAACTGTGTGTTGGTATGAATACGTGTTACTGAGTAAAAATATGAAGCCCTTGGTGTATGCAAAAAGCATTAATAAGTTTATGTGTAAGGCTGTTTACATGTGCACTGGAGTCCCTTTTAGACAGTGTGCAGCAGGTAGAATCTGTGCTGTACGTATATGAATTGCATATTCAGTGTCTGTGACAGCATAGATTTTATGCAAGTGTCCATTAAACTTCTACTTTGTGGAACCTCGTTTTACACCTTGTGTTCCATGTAAAAATCGGCACATAAATAAAATATAAAAAGCCTAATAAAAGAAGAAATTTGTAAAAATACAAGAACAACAAGCATTAGGACACAAAAACACAAAATGCCACTCACACAAAAACGAAAAACACTCTCTGCATAAAAAAATAAAGTTATAATTTCTCTTTTATGTTATTACAAACAAAAAATCTATGTTTCTCTACATTCTACGCCTCATTGTTTTCGGTAAGTACTCTGTTTTTATTTACAAGATCATAATATCGTAAAACACTACATTTTGGCGTAGAGTGATTCTTTCACGAAGCACCAGACTGGCTGACTTGTACAATTTCATGTGCAATATCACAGCAACTAACCTTAATGTACAAATTTACTTTGCTTTTGTATGGTATATATATATATATATATATATATATATATATATATATATATATATATATATATATATATATATATATATATATATATATATATATATATATATATGTACACCTATATTTCGTGATTACATCAAACTTTTAAGACTTGGCTTTATCAGTGAAAATGTAGCTCGAACCTGAAATGCATTAAAAATGTGACCCTTTCATGAATCAGATATCTATTTTAAAACAAGCACACGTAATCATGTGTTTGACAGCCGAGCAGAGCAGAAGTAAGCTTTCATATCGCAGATAATCCTTGTACTGTGATCCGATCTCTGTGTGGCATTTTTTGTTACGCAAAGCAAAAACGATTACGTCACAAAGCCTTCGTCAGCGTCACGTTGGCCTACGCATACGACGTTTGGGCGAATACGACCACCGAAGTTTTGTACGTTGAAAGAGAATGCAAAATTTACTTATCATTTCTTTATACCGGAGTGCATTTTCACTGAGGTGTATAAAATGTAATAGAAACTTGTCACTGAGCTACATAATATGTAATAAAACTGAATAAATAAAGTAAACCTTTTTGTACAATACGATATCTTTGCACAGCTTGTTTTATAGAGAATGCTTTTCCTAGCAGACTCTAATAAAACATATAAAATATACTGTGCACAACCCGTAACATGGGGTTTAGTCAGCAGTCGAAGATAAAGTGATATATTATGACAGTTTTTTTGTATATACATAATATTGTATGGTTGAAATAACTAAGAAAATTTTCCAATAAGCTTATGCAATAAATGGTGTCTGGTAAGGACGTGAATGCACATAATTCCACTCCATGCTGTTAATATCTTCTTCTATCACCAAAATACTAATTAAAAAATGTCCCAATATCATATGCAATAAATCATCCTTTATCCAAATAATTAAAATCATTTTAAACCAGTCTCTTAATATCTTCAGTTATCACCAAATGCTAATAATTAATATTCTAAAATCTCCAAAACAAGGGACTTTCAATAGGAACATTTTTAAACACCGAGGCTTGTCTGCCGTGTGAAGGATTTTTCGCCAATCTCTACTTGAATATTATTTGGATGCTCTACTATGGCAGCAAGGGTTTTGCTTTTATGCACTGAGTCATGTATGTGCGTCGAAAATATGACTGCTAAAGTGATAAATACAAATAATTCCGTCATTACGAAACGGTCAGAGCAAATTCGTCTCTGAAAAAAAAACAAATAATCACAGGAATTGTATTTTAGATCTAAAAATTTAAAATGTAAATTCTTGTGTCACTCATTGAGGTGGTTATATATGTACAACTCCAACGAATCTCCTTGAACCTTTTCACTGCTCTTTTCACAAGCGAGACTGATGACGGTCCACACTGCCATCAAAAGTAGAACATGCCACTAATTCTTAATGTTTAGTATTTTAATGACTTTGTGGAGTGCATCTTATCAACGTGTCTTATCTTTTTGTGAAATTTCCATTTATTTGTCACTTGTTTCTACTGGAGAGGAGAGAAATTATTCTTAGTAACATTCCTTTTGCAATTACGAGTGTAGCAACAGAAGTGAAATCCGATCCTATTTTGTAGCTAAACTCTACTTCTTCCCAATCAATGCAGAGATCTGTTCTCATCTATACTCAATATTCTGTACACAAAAGCTCTTAAATCTCTAAAAGAAGAACACTTGTCATCTTTCAGTAAAAGAAGAAAGTTTATACACACGAAAACATTTAGTCACGCCTTACATCAAGGTTTTGCTTTTACGCAGTGTTAAGTGTATATGTAACCAAGATTGACTGTTAGCTTGAAAATCTAAAATTGACATCCTTACCTTCTGCCTAAGAGGTGTTTGTGAGCACGTGGTGTTGCTGTAATTCTGGATTAATCCATCCACAACCATGATGTAACAAAAGCGTTATCTAAATGAATTAGAAACCAAAATAGTAATGCTCATCATAAGTTATAAAACGATCGTACTAAATATCGAATTCGCACTCCTCGCCCTTGGTTTGCGGCTGCTTATCTAGAATTACCAGGGATTCTAAAAAATATAGTACGGTTATATATTTGTATTAACTTAACTACTGCCGCCCTCGCACCTCGTACCCCGCCACCACCACCCCCCCCCCCCTCCTCCCAATCTGCAGCAACTAAAGGACGAAAGTCAATGATCTCAGCAATTCTTGATCTTAAATAGTTTCATAAATACCAAGCTGTATTTTTATCAGAGACAAAACGTTGCCACTATTTTGATAAAAAATCTTATCTTTTGTGAAAATTGCATTCATTTGTTACTTTGTTCTACTAAAATTGGAAGAGGGTATATTGTAACTAAATCATGCAAGATAACTTTGAAATTGAATTTACTAATTTGATAAATGGTATTACTTAATGGTTTTAACAGAAGAAAAACCCTAGCAATAGCGCTCTTGGTGTAAGCCGCGTCACGTGGTTATAAGAAGGTGTGGGAATTACAGTTAGTTTCTATCAGTGTATCTGTGCCATGCGTTTCTTTCATAGAATTTAACACTAGATACCACTAAACAGTGTTAACCCCTTTACAATATGTTTCTTTTCTTTTGCATCTCCACTTTCTTTTATATATGTAAATATTTCTTGAACATAAGAAGTATTAAACGGATATGTACTATGTAGTGCTTACTTAGGACAGTACGCATATTCATCACAGATTCTGTAAGACTTTTAAAACACAAAGGTTGTTGTACAATATAGAAACGAATAATGCCCTTTATATAAATCTGCATTTCACTGCTGCTGTGTTAAGCAAAAACACACTGCTTATATATCTGCTTAACCCATGTCTACATTTAGACATACGGATTCTGTAAAATGGAATTTGTAAAGTGCAATGAGAGTCTAAAAAGGCGAATCATATTGCAGTTTATGTTTACTGTATTAAGCCAGGTAAATAGTAGGCAATGCGTACTTAAGCCATTTTATATAGGCTTGTAGAATCTGTAGAGACAGGACTTGTAAGTGTAAAAAGTCAGAAAAGATTCATACTGTGGTTTATTTAAACACGCAGTCAACCGTTGTGGTGTGGCTGTAATGTGATTACTAGGAATCCAATGTAGGGAATATAAGAAAGTGAGAATATCACATCATAGAGATTTGTAGCTTTGTTGTAGCAGGACGTTAACATAGTCAGGTCACTCTCTACAAAAAGCACAATGAGATTACTGAAGTCCCTTGGTATGGTATTTGACTTCATGCAACGTTCTGTTTCCCCCTTTAGTTGATATCAATGGTGATAACTAATAAGCTACAGAAGTATTAAGCTTGGTCTAAAGTAGCATCACTATTATCTTAGCGATGATGTTTGCACTAAATTCATTTTGATTTTGAAAATTCATGACTTAATCACAATTATGTCATACCATTGACAAGGAAATAACAACGCGAAATGAAAACAAGCTTTGTTCTGTTTGGCTTAATTTCTAATAGATTAGATAACATGTTTTAATGCCAGATCACATACTTTTCAAGCCACATATTTATAAAGACACTTCCTGTGTCGCATCGCTGCAATGACTATGATGTTCGATGACGTGCATTTAAAAAGAAAATCACAAACAGTTTTCTCCATTTTGTTAATAATAACATTTATTAAGCTTTATTTCTATGCTTTATTTCTATGACGTACTTTATTATGCGAATCTTTACAGACGCCCTGAGCTTTGATGACGGATTTCGCACTGTAACTTCACTGCAATTATTTCTCAAAAGACCAAATTATATTTTCTAGTTTCCTGCATGACATTAATTGCATCATATCTGTAACTGCCACATACAAAATTGCAAATCGAGAATGTAATTTACAATAAATATTTTTGTATCAATGGACCACGGTAGTAATGTTACTTGACTGTTCCTTTTAAGGAATAAACTTATATAAAGTAACTGTGGTTTGCTTAAAAAATAAACAATATTCCATTCTTTGTAAAACCTAATGGTAATCAAAATGTATTCGGAGAAAAAAACGACATCCACAGAGTCCAGATGTGGTTTATATGGCGCTCCAGTCTCTTTATTACACCATGCACTCACATACAAAGAAATAGCAAGTAAATTTATGTTATTTCATTGCATACAAAACGTCGCTTGCCGCCTTCACACAGATGTCATAGCTATAAGCCAACGTCACTCTAAGAAATGTATTGTCTAATAGCATAAGAGAGTGTATTTGTCATGCTAGTTGGCTTTTTAAGGACCAATTGTGTGTGTTTATGTTGTAATAGTGATAGATCGTGAGGCTGGTGTGTTTTGTGATCGATTCGGCCAGTTCTGAAAAGCTAATGAACTCAGCGCTGAGCGAATTGCTCATAGGTCTTTCACGTGTGCCTGAATCTGGTACAAAGCCCCAGCGCTCTTTTCTATCCCTCTAGTATAATTACCTTCACATCTAGCAATCTACCTCGTGCATTAATGTACCGTGCTTTAATTGAAAATTTCATGTACTGTTTATGACCAACACCCTAGAAATTTCTTAAGCTCCGAACATTTTACAGACTTATAATGAAACATTGACACATCCTGCGAAATCTGACGACAACAAAAGCACTTGGGAGTGACAGCGACTAAGCTCTCATTCATAATCCGATATGAATAAAAATACATTTCAACATCCATTACGTAGGTTTTGACTAATTTGAATAACAGTTTTAAATACGTCACTTCATTAGTTGCTATGATTGTGCAATGTCCAGGAAAAGCCATTAAAATTCAGTAATTGAATGCTTAAAATTCACACCCTTCTCTCTAATTCATGGTCACAAAAAGAGAACCGATTGACCAAAGTACATGTAATGTCTGCAAATATTTTTGGATAAACCGATATTAAAAGACTGCAATTTACACACTGATCGTTGGCATTGACTAAAGCCATCACGTCAGCAGGCCGCACTATCATTATTATACTACTGACCTTATCTTATATCCTGCCATTAGATAAAAGTAATCATTTTTTACGCAACCTTCGATAGAATGTGTTTCTAAGTCCAACCTAATAAAACTGAGCAATGATTGTTTACGGTTTACGATTTATGCCAATGCAACCAAATATCGTTTTTTGTTATCTGAAGTGAGACCTCTATGACCCGGCCTATTAGGAAGGGCTTAACTGGTGATGCTGTATTGAACTAACCCTTTTCGTTAATAAAACTGCATACTATATATGTGAGATGGAGAGATCTTAACAGAAACCAACGGACGCTTATTTAAGGACGCTTACAAAAGTCTATGGAGTTGTTTGTTTAATAATTTGCTTTTCTTTAACGCGATAACTTTAAGAGCAAATAGCTGAAGGCGACATCATGTTTCCTACTTTCACCAAAACAAATTATCACTTAATGTCATTGAATTGCACCCAGGAGGCGAAAAAGGCGAAATCACAGCAGCTGTTTGCGAATTTCGATGGTGTTATAATTATTTTAGCAGGAGCAAAATTCCGTTCTCGTCTTTAAGACTGAAAGTTACTCTCTTCAAGATATGCCTGAATGCAAAAACCAGTTGATATGTATTCATAAGCAAAAAAATGATATGTCTGGATACAGAACAGCTACCCCTTGATATGAATACATACGGAACAACTACCTATTGAAATAACTGCATAGGGAACAACTACCCATTGATATGACTACATACGGAACAACTACCCATTGATATGTCCACATGAGGAACAAGTAACCATTGATATGACTACAACGGAACAACTACCCATTGATATGTCTGGATGCGAAAACACTACCATGTAAAACCTGTTATGCAGATAGGATAATCACACATGCTAAACGATATCCTAACGTTTTGACAAACCACTGATTTCAATAATGCTATTAAAATGCTTTTGAAAACACTGAAGGTCTGTCAATACCCATCTGTGGTCGTGCATTCGTGAGGGACCTGTACACCGGCTACCTGTGCTTCGTGTGACGCCTGTGAACTTTGAAAGAAGTTGTTGTTTGACAGCCGACCTCTACGAGTTTCCACTCTGTTGAGTATGAACTTGTTTGTTGCAAACACCCTCTTAGACGTTAACAAAAAAATAATTCTATTATTTACCGGAACTACTTTTTAATCCTTTCGTTTTGTGTTAATACATAACAGATTGAGTTGAATAGAGGTCAGCTGCTATTAAGAAACATTTTGTAACGGCTGCGGTAGAATATTGTTTTTCGGAACAAGGAATCTGCTAAGGAATCTGTGCTGTTTTTTTTTTTTTTACTGAATGCTATGTAGACGCCAGGAAATCGAGATTTAAAACTAGTCACACAATAAATTGCATTATGAGTCTGCTTAAAGCGTAAATTCAAACAAGGAAATAAACTAAATTAGATTCTAAAACCAATTTCTATATAAATTCTGTATCACTGAGAACAGCTGTAATATCATTGAGTGCAGGGAAATTCAATTTGGACGCCACAATGACATGCGTGTCTGAGTCGGTTTTCATTTCAAATAATGCAACAAAAATTCTACAAACATGTGCGTTCATGTCATATGACTATTAGCCAATCAGGAAGGTAGATTTAATAAAAGCCTGTGGATGTTTAGCTGTCAATGAACGGCGGTGTAATGCATTTTATATTGTTGTTATTTAATTATTTACACTCACAAGTTTTTTAATTTTTTCTAGGAAGGGGGTGGTGAGGGTAGGGGAAGGGGGGCCATCTCTTATTTATTACCTGCTACACTAACAAAAAGGAAAGAAAGATATTTTTGCACATTTTTATTATGGACACAAGCCATGGAAAGTTATAACTAACACCATCATTACCAATAAACCACGCTGTAATTCTGACATCTTTGATCTTCATCCAAATAAAAAAGAAATAAATTAAAAAAACTGACTGTTATCATCTATTACCTCCTATCTTTGACCAAAAAAAAGGCATACGCATTTGCCTATGTATTCTTGTGAAAGTGGTGCGGGTGAAGCTTGGTGCTCCGGTCAATTAACCACAGGACAAATGACCACAGGTAATACGAACACCTGCGAAATGACAAGCCATCGAAATCTGCAGACATTGGGGGGGGGGGGGGGGAAAGAAGAGATGAAAGACAATGGGAGGTTAAATGATAAGAAAAATTGTCAACATGCATTATTGATCACTCTCAAACATAGCCTTTGTTTTAAAAGCATGTGCTTTGAATAACTTAAGCCAGTGACAGAGGAATAAGCCAGGGGTATGAAAAGATGCAATGATCCGAGGTACGCGATATGATATAACTGCTACAACATCATCAAAACGGAATAAACTGTTAAACAAACGCCACAGTGTAGCATATATAGAAGTATATATGTTACAGGGAATCTGTGAAATTAGGGATTTCATGAAATCCCTAGTGGATTCGTGTAATAACTTGCTCAATCAATTTCGATGTTTTTATTGAGAATCTTTATGTTTTCAGTGTAGTATTTTAGCGAAATTAATAGTAGATTTTGAATTAATATACTCAAAGCACTCGATTGCCAAACTATCATTCATGAGATACTTCAGTACCTGAATTTAGCGATATTTTTCATCCTATGTAACTTGTGTCACATTTCACGCCAAATTCTTTTATTTTGGATGGTGACGTTATAAATTCCAATTCCTTTCGATGTGAAAAGGGATACACAGTTTTGAAGAACCACTAAACAGCCTTCCTGAATGGATAATGTTTCAAAATCATTTTTAATCAATATGAGCTTATTCATTACACGAATTCCCTAGGGATTTCATGAAATCCCTAATTACACAGATTCCCTGTAACATATATATATATATATATATATATATATATATATATATATATATATATATATATATATATATATATATATATATATATATATATATATATATATATAAGTTTTAAATCGTTCAATGACACGTAAAAAGGTCACATGTTCGTGACCCCGTACGTTTAACTTTTTCGAAAATTTTTCAGCACAACCAGAAATGTATATAACAATGTCAAATACACTCTTTTTCAAATCCGTGCACTTAAGTGCAATATAAGTGAAATAAATGAAATAACTTTTGGAACTAAAACCTAGAAAGTTTCTAAATGCGTGACTATTTTTTTAGACATACATTATGGTTAGGAAAAATTCTGCTTTAAGAAAATTGACACCATATACCAGCACAAAATAGCTGGACAGATTTGTTTCTTCAAAACTTCACATCGCCACATGGTACCATACATTATCGACATGGAATCGCAGAAATCGGTGCTGTGCACACTTAAGGCGATGTCGTTGAATGCGTTATAGGCGTTTGCTTTTTGTTTAGCAAACACTACGGGTCGCAGGGGGGGGGGGGGGGATGGGCGGAGGGGTAGGGGTGGAGGGGTTGGCGGTGTATAAACTTGAGGCGATGCCATTTATTGTGCTACAGTTGTTTGCATTCGGCGATTCCGTCTTATCAATGTGCTAATAGCAAATATTAGAAACTGAGTCATTCCCAGGGAACCCAATAATCAAATCCTCTATCAACCTCTGTTTATAGGAGGAAAGTAATTCCCTAATAATAATAATAATAATAATAATAATGATAATAATGATAATAATGATAATAATAATAATAATAATAATAATAATAATAATAATAATAATAATAATAATAATAATAATAATAATAATAATAATAATAATAATAATAATAATAATAATAATAATAATAATAATAATAATAATAATAATAATAATAATAATAATAATAATGATAATAATGATAATAATGATAATAATAATAATAATAATAATAATAATAATAATAATAATAATAATAATAATAATAATAATAATAATAATAATAATAATACAGACTGGGAGCATGCCACCTCCCAGTATTAAAATAAACAAACTACTTGTGTCTTTAAAAACGGATGCCAAAAATGCGTGTAGAAAAAGCGCTGAGAAAGGGATGAGTCTAGCACCAGACGCGCTAGGCGCGGTGTACCAATTTCATTAAATACCGGGGTTTTTCTTATTCAACACACCGCGTTTCACACAAAGTGGGCGGGGGGGGGGGGAGGCGGCGAGTTTGATTCAGAACTGTACTCCGCGTTTGGCTAAAAAAAATCGGATATTATTCAAAAATGAAACACTCTTCGTTAAGGGGCCATCTGAAGATGATGGACAAGTACGTAAACAGTAGGTACGTCAGCAGGGGTAAGGAAAAAATGGCAACGGAAAAAATGGCAATGAAAAAATGGCACATGGAAAAATGGATACCATAAAATCGGAAAAAGTGGCAACATCAAAACAAGACGCTGATTTCGTAAAGCACGTTTGACTGATTCTTCTTTGCCAAGTTCCGTTCTGGAATCGACGTCGATCTCGCTCATGTGCTGCGTGAATATTTGATCAGGTTTGTCAAAACTCGGTTTGGCCTGTTGTTTCATCTGTGCGCGGGATTTGGGGTCAGTCACTTGTACGTCGCTTGGGTCATGGTCGTGTTCCTGTAACAGGGTGGGATTTTCCAATCCTACTGACGTGTTCAGAACGAATGTAGGAACAGACCCCCCCCCCCCGGACCAGACCCCCCCCCCCCGGAACAGACCCCCCCCCCTTTTTTTGGTAGGAACAGACTCCCCCAGGAACAGATACCCCCCCCCCCTCATATATATATATATATATATATATATATATATATATATATATATATATATATTATGTCCTGAGATATATTTTGTTAAATGTTTTTTTTTTTTTTTGTCATATATATATTTTTCTGTGTTTTACAATTTTCAATTATTATTTTAAATTGCGTGTTTATTAGTAATGCAACACCTTTTCATCACGATGAACACATGTGCTAATGTCCTTTCATCATAATGAAAGGGATGAAAGGATGTATTGGTGTTGTTTCATCGCAATTGCAATTTGATAAAACTATTAGCAATAGCACGATTAATGACTGTGAGATCACACAAATAACACAATTACAGAACTCGAATGCAATCAAAACCTCTCTGTCAAAACAATTAACGGAGATTCAATCTGCAGATTAGCGAAACACCCACACCCCGACCCAAGAGCCGGAGATGTATTCAATAGAAAGTGAACATAGATTCTGGATATCTGCTCGTTGCTCTGTTATCCCCAAAATAACTTGATTTTTTTAATTTAATTTCATTATTATAATAATAAAAAATGGGGGGGGGGGGGGGTCTGTTCCTACCACTGCAAAAAAGGGGGGTCTGTTCTGGGGGGGTCTGTTCCGGGGGGGGGTCTGTTCCGTGTACCGTTCAGAACAGCTTTGCAGTCTGTAGTACGTCCGACGCATCTCCATTTTATGTAATTTGGTTTAGATATCTGCTTGGTGTTTATAAAGCCATTCAAACACAGCTTCTGACCACCGTTTTTGCTGGTTAGCACTTCCATTTTGATGATTTTCAAATAAAAATTCGGCCATATGGGGCATCTGAAGCATCAGATGTCCACTAATCACAGCCGGAGTAATGTTTTATACAAACAGGGTTTAGCTGCAAACACTCGAAATTGACCTTTAAAGAAAGTACATGGGGATTAGGATTAAGATAAGCGTCGTACTGTCCGACAGGCAGGGACACTGAAAGGATTTTTCTTTGGTTTTGAGTCGGACCACAAAACACATGCCTTGTTATTAACTTGATTGAACTCCTGAGTAATGTTGGAAGTTTGCAGCAGTTGCAAGTTAAACAAAAAAGGCGTTGCCATTTTTTCGGTTTTTTTCCACTGTGCCATTCTTTCCATGTGCCATTTTTTCATTGCTATTTTTTGTTGCCATTTTTTTCCGTTGCCACTTTTTCCTACACCCTGTTGGGTCACGAACCGCCCCCTCCCCCATTTTACCTTATGGGAAGAGATCACTTAGTGCCTCTTTCACATCAAGGAGTAAATCATGGACAAACATGTAAATAGGTGGTGCGCGAGAACCCACCCCAACACACCCCTCCCCACCCTCTTCCTTCGGTCATTAGGGAGAAGAGATCACGTGGTGCCGCTGTGACATCACGGAGCAAGTAGCCAAAACCAAGGACAAACATGTCAACAGTTGGTACGTGAGTATCTCCCACACCCCCTCTCCCGGACGTTAGTAAGTGATTACCCCTTTCACCCCCCACCCCCACCCCCATCCCTTCGGTCTTTATGGGAGAAGAGATCGCTTGGTGCCGCTGTCACATCACGGAGCAAGTGCCTAATTACGATGTTATTAGCACCCATAGAGATTGAGTAAAGCTGTCAAAGTTTTAGAGGGCCCATGCTGCATGCTATTCTCCGCCTCGGCTGTTTTCGCGCCATCGTCTATTTCAGGGGGAAAATCACACCTCTTTGGACCTTGATATCTTTTCTTAACACAACTCTGTGTTTTGACTGCCCATTCTCAACAAAATCAAATAATTTACGATAAAATGAAGTGCTTTGTTCCTCTGGACAATTACTATTTTTTTTTAACCAACCATCTGAGAACTGACTAAAAAAAGAGAAATCTTTTCACAAGTTTTAATAGTACAAACCATAAAAAATCTGATAATTCTAAAGAAAGTATGTAAGGGGAAACATGAACAATTATGTTAGCAGTTGTTTGCTGAAGTCCGCATCCCATGGCTATCTGAGCTGACCCGTCTTGCTTTAACAGGGCCTCGCCGGTGAACATCTCGCCGCTGAACATTTCGCCGCTGGCACCTCCCGCTCAGTGAAAAAGTGGACATTTGGTAGCTTTGTGTTTTTTCGTATATTATTGAATATTTGTGGTTTATTTAAGTAAGTTATTTATATTTTGCCATTTCTTTATTTATTGTGTGTTTATTGTAGACTATTTCTGTTCAAGTGGTATGGAAAATTACACAAAAGAAAGACTTAATAATAACAATACAAGTCAATATTTTATTTCGCATTTCTCACACATATAACTGGTGCAAAAGCAGCATGCACAATATAACCCAAAAATGTTAATCTGTTACATGTTTCATCAAAATAACTCATATCCACTGCTTTTCGTGTAATTCACAATTACTGCGCAATATGTGCAATATGACCGAAGACTATTACATCCATCAATAGTTACATACAAAAACAGATTCACTGCTTGACATGCTCGAGTTCGTCACACAAGTACACAAGTACTGAATGATGTCCTACAGATGAAGTCAATCTTTCTCCTCCTGATTTTTCCGGTTCACTGCTTGCCATCTGATGTTGTGTCCCACTCCGCGAAGCATCTGTTCTATGGACTTTCACCCTGCTGTACGATCGCCACAAAGGGACTTCACACGTTTCTGAAGGTCTACGTATGCACGTCTGGTGCGATTCCTTGGTGGATCCCCCCCTGCGCATCCTGGTCAATAAGTGCCGCAGCTGTGGATTGTTCGTGCTTGAGGGCAGAATTGATGGTCCAGACTGAAGGGTGTCTGTAGCCGACGAGATGGAAAAGGCGATTGTTCCAGCCCTCTGACATGTTGTTAGTTCTCGGCTCATCATCGAAAATGGCTTGGTGAATGTTCTTAACTTTTGATGGAAATCGCGGTGGGATTCTTCGCACGTTAATGACGATGTCCTGAGCGTTGGCTCGACGGCAAAACGTGCACTCAATGTAGGTCTTAGCAAAGTACGCAAGAAGGGGTTCGACTGCGTTTGAAGCAATATGACGGAAATAAGCCAGTCAATCTTCTATATCTTCTATCTACTATAGGCAGGAACGCTCAGGCATCGATCTGTGCCCCGAGCAGCTTGAACTCTTCATCTTCTTTGAAGCCTTCCGTCAGGCCACGCTGTTGAATTTTCCGCTAAGTGGCCTGACATAAGTGATAAAAAACATGTACGGATGCCAAGCGCAAACGAATCATAGCGAGCTCAAAGTCACAGAGAATTGTGATAATGGCTTGCGATTTGCCCTGGATCAATCCATACACCGTTGACACGGTGGTGTTTCCCAACGGCAGCCGGATGACGTAGGATTGTGTGAAACCAGAGGGCGCCATTGAAAAGATGCTATCCATAAACCAAAATTTCGGAACTTGCCATTAATCCCAATGCCGTTTCGGAGCCAAAACTTACGATCCGGCTGTCTGCATCGTGCTCGTTGTCACAGAATAAAAATGGCTGTGGCGACTCAGCCGCGATTTCGCACAACTGCCACTCGAGAATTAGCTCAGCGACGGAGTCTGGAACTGGAGGTGCACGTGCTTTGTGCTGCCGCTGAATTGACTTCTTGAGGGCACTATCATGATGCATTAAAACACAGGCGTGGGCCGACAATTCACTTCGACTTGGCCGAGATCATGGTTGCTGGGCATTCTTGGGTTTGCTTTTATAGGGTCTTCAGTTCAGTCTTTGCCTTGGCAACACTCACTTCATCGCCCGACGGGTGGTGGTTGCAGATATTTGGGTCCCTCCCCGGAAGTTCCTCTTCAGGCACATCTACAATGGATTTCTCCATTTTTGTGTGTCTTGTTGTTTGTATAGATGTATCCATCTAAGCCCAACTCTGGCTTGCCGCGAATACTTGGTATGAATTCCATCTTTCAACTGGAAACTGATACGGATTCAGTTCAGTTGATCCCGTTCTATAGCAAATGATAGGATTCACATTTGTAAAACCAAAAATAAGCCTCAACACCATTTGGACCAAATACCTGAGAATATTGCATTAATAGATCAGTAGGATAAATCATGCGGATTCGCGTAAAACCTAGATCCATAGCCCGCCGCCGCAGTTTAGAAGTAAAAATTACTTGAGAACATTCCTAGATGAGTTATTTCCTCATAATCTCAGATAATCCCCACCAAAATATGGACTAAAGCAATTAATGATGTTGGTGCAATGGCCAGTTTAATCCCTCTAATCCATAGGCCTTCGCCGCAATTTCAAATTGAAAATTGCCTGAGAATATAACTACATGGGTTATTTCTTCATAATCCAAGATAATCCCTAAATCCCCTAGCCCCAATTTGAGGTTGGTCTAATTGCGGTCGGTCAAATTTCGGTTGGTCAAATATCCCACATCCGGGATAGAGAGAGATAGAGAGAGAGAGAAGGAGAGAGAGAGAGAGAGAGAGAGAGAGAGAGAGAGAGAGAGAGAGAGACATTCACATTTTCTGAAAGGCCTATTGTCACAAACACTTGTCAACCACCCCCCCCCCCCCACGGCCATAGGGGTGGGGCACTTACCCACAATTCGTTACGATGCGTGTCCATGACTATTTAAAGCTACCTCTAAATGCCGAGTGCGAATTCGCAAAAAAATAAATCTTCTTTAACCAAACGCGGAGTACAGCTCTTAAAAATGCCCTTTTCTTAGGAAACGCGGAGTACTTAACAATAATGATATATTTTAAAAAAAACTGGGGCAAAATTACCCCTTTTCTCCTTGTATTTTTCGACACACACGGTAATATATATAATACCAAGTGTCGCCCCTGGTAATCAACCCTGGAGAACTTTTTTATCAGAAACGCAACAATTTTGCCAGGCAATGTTTCCTTATTCCCCAATAAATGGCAGACGACAACGCTAAAGGAGGATCTAAAACAGATCTTTGCCTTTGGTCCATTAAACACCACGTTTCGGGGGCAGAAAGAAGGTGGGACGGTAGAAGGGGTGGCAGTGTACGTACCTAAGGCGATGTCATTTAGATGCACTACAACTGTTTGATTTTGATTTAGCAAACACTACGGCCGATATTCAGGGGGAGTAGTTCTCACCGGCATTCCAGCACGAATGTGGTGTGGGCGGTATCCGGACATAACGGCGACGGCCATAACGAAGAAGACCAAAACGGCCACGACCAAAACAGCGATGGCCAAAATGGCGATAAGTGCAACCCCGGACGAAACGGCAACGGAGTTTTTTTTTATTTTATGCTTTAAAAGCCTTATTAAAAACAAAACAAAAAGTAACAACGTTGTCAACACAGTTTGTTTAAACATCAGAGATAAACAAATTTGAACACAGTGCTGCATTTCTCCCAACTCGCCCCCCTATACAGACAAGGATTAGCTCATTGACGCGATTAAATTTCATCAGTCTTTCATTGCTGTTAATCCGAAGTCATTTTAAAGGCATTTTTAATTTGCCTTTTATTGGCGTGGGTTCACGTGCGATAACGGATTAGTGGGCACAGTCACTTAATACAATTGTCTTTCAAAATGTACTTGTTTATCCCCTCCCCCCCCCACACACACACACGATGGATTATCGTATAATTGCAATTAGGAATATATGGGAAAATAAGTGTTAAATTATACATTTTATTTTGCCTTAAAATTTAAATATTGGTTCAAATTATACTTTTTTTTCAAGTAGAAATGAATTGATTTATCAGGCAACACTACCCTTTGTATTTTGATTTTCAACATTAAATTATTAATCTTCGTCGCCGTTTTGTCCGGGGTTGCACTTGTCGCCGTTTTGGCCATCGCCGTTTTAACCGTCGCCGTTTTGGTCTTCTCCGTTTTGGCCGTCGCCGTTTTGACCGGCAGATAGTTCCCCCCGGGCGAATAGTTCTCCCTGAGTTGTTTTCAACATTAATTCGATTGGCCGTCTCCGGATTTTTCCAGTAACATTAAAACTGAAGCATCCCACTCAGGATTAGCAGGGATTACGCGAATTACAAATGTCGCCTTGAATGTTACAGAATAGTGTTGAAATTATGCCAAAATAGGATTAACCTTGAAACTAATCGCCTTAAAAGTAGTCCCTACATTTTTGAGCAGCATTGTAACGGAGCATCTTGTTCCTCTTTGGATCAGATTACATAAATTACACAATTATAATACGACACAATGGAATTAATCTTACCTCATAAATATAAAAGATAAAACAACAGATGTGAATTCGTAAAAATGTGTACCCAGGTATTCTTCAGAAAATGGCGTGTGTAATGCGAAAGTTGTAAATATGCAACCAGTTCGTGGCAAACTGTTTACTCAAGGTATTAAAATCGCAAATGTTTGGAGGTGAGAACTTTTCGCCCAGGGAACTATCTGCCCGGAGCACCCGTTCGGAGTAGGGGGTGGAGGGGTTTGGGGAGGAGGGGTAAGGGCGGAAGAGGATTGGTGGTGTACACACTTGAAGCGATGTCATTCCTTCAAGTTGCATGAATTTAATAACTTATTTTCTGACGTTCACAGTTTAATTGAATGTACCACAAAAAACTTCGACGGGAATTGTTACGCTTCTGATTCGAATGAAATGTTTGTGTAAATGATGTTCGAATAAAAGTGGTTAAGCCAAGGTGGAATGATGACATTAAAGCTAAATTTGAAGAGGCCATTCATTCGACTTCTCTGCTTGACATTGAAAATATGCTTGACAGAATCGAATCTGGGCCGACATCAAAAGATGATGTGCAGTTACTATCAAACAGTCTAGTCGATATTCTTACAAAAGCGGGTATCAAAGCAGGTAGTATAAAGAATAACTACATGAGCAAAAAGCGTAGAAACCACCCGCATAAACCTTGGTACAATTCTGACTGTGAAATGAAGCGTCGTGAATTCTATAGAATTAAGAATAACATGCATGTATACACTAAAATTGATAAAAACAAAGCCAGTAAAGAGTATAGGAAGACCTTGAACAAAAACTACAAAATGTATTACCGTAATTTGAATAAAAAGCTTAGAGTCTTGAGAAGTAATAATACTAAGGAGTACTGGCAAATTCTTAATAAATCATACAACAGTGGTGGCAACACAGACAATGTAGTAATACAAGATTTTATTGAGCATTTCAAATCACTAGGTAACTCTGAAAGCGTGACTGATCCAACCACCTTTAATATTGACGATCATAATGTACCTCCTAATAATGTCCTTGATGCAAAATTTACTACTGAGGAAATTCGAGCACTTGTAAATAAACTTAAAAGCCAGAAAACTCCGGGTTGCGATCAAATTCTGAACGAATTTTTAAAAAATTCTTTCGATGTACTATCTGGTGTCATCACACGCTTATTCAATGTTGTCCTGTATAGTGGCTTTGTTCCCGAAGAATGGTCGCTTGGTTATATCATGCCAATCTACAAAAAAAAAGGTGATATCAGAAATCCAGACAACTATAGGGGCATAACATTGCTAAGTTGTGTTGGTAAATTATTTACAGCGGCCCTTAATGTCAGATTGACAAAATTTCTGAATGAATTTGGCATCCTTGGTGAGGAACAGGCTGGCTTCAGAGAAGGTTATGCCACTACTGATCATATTTTTGCACTTAATGTAATTGTACATTTGTATATCAGTAAAGGTCGAAAGCTATATTGCGCATTTGTTGATTATAAAAAAGCCTTCGATTCCGTTGATAGGGTTCTCTTATGGCAAAAACTGCTATGTCAAGGAGTAAGTGGAAAATTTATTAATATAGTATATAACTTGTATGACGCAGCCAAATCCAAGATCAAATTAAATGGGGTGATCTCAAAAGACTCCTTCTTATGTAACGTCGGTGTTAGGCAAGGCGAGAACCTATCTCCGGTCTTATTTGCACTCTTTCTAAATGACCTATCAAACTACATATCCCGCAAATATGACGGTTTATGTCATCTTAGTAATTGTATTAATACCTTCCTCTCCGACAATACCATTGATGTATTTTTGAAATTATTTATTTTACTTTATGCTGATGATACCATAATAATGGCGGAGTCACACAACAAGTTGCAAACCGCATTAAATTCTATGTATGATTTTTGTATTTTATGGAACCTTACAGTAAACCCAGCTAAAACCAAAGTGGTAGTGTTTAGCAGAGGCAAAAGTAGGATAAAGCCTGTATTTCATTTTAATAACATTAACCTAGAAGTTGTTGATGACTTTATGTATTTAGGAGTTAAATTCAACTATAATGGAAGTTTAAAAAAACAGGAAATACATGCCAGCGAACAAGCTAGCAAAAATATGTATAGTCTGTTATCTAAATGTCGTGCTCTGAATTTAGAAATTGACATTCAAATAGATTTATTTGACAAAATTGTACTTCCTGTTTTACTGTACGGTAGTGAAGTCTGGGGGCCTTGCGGTTGTGATATCACCAGTAGAATCCAGCTTAAATATTATAAACACATTTTAAAATTAAGAAAATCAACCCCAACTTGTATGGTACTGGGTGAAACTGGCAAACTTCCGATTGAAGACATTATTAAAATTCGAGTCTTAAACTTCTGGTTCAAAATTATCACCAACGAAAACAGGTTTAAGATAGACGTAATCTTTTATAAATTGTTGCTCAAACTTGATGAGTTAGACGGTGAAAATTGTGGATTGCCTTGGTTAAGTTTCGTTAAAAATAGTCTAAACAGCTTGGGCATGTCTTTTCTGTGGTTAGAACAAGAAAGCTTGTCTAAATGTGACAAGTTCTGGTTCAAAGATGCAGTCAAACTGCGAATTACAGATCAGTTTCAATCTAACTGGGCAAGCAAAGTCGTTAATTCTGGCTCCAGTGTTGTATATAGGATGTTTAAAAATGTATTTACTCAAGAAAACTATCTTAGAATACTGCCAAATAATATGGCTATTAAAATGGCCAAATTCAGGGTTAGAAGTAATATGCTTCCTGTCTCGAAGGTTAAATATGAACCGATCGTAGATATTGACTGCAAGTTATGCTCTTCTAACGCTGTTTGTGATGAACTGCATCTGTTATTGGAATGTACTTTTTTAACAAATGAAAGGTTAAAATTTCTGGGCAAACGCACATTTGGACCCATCAATTGTGAAGTTTTTTCGGGTGTCATGAATACAAAATCTCCTAGAAAGCTTTTCAATTTGTGTAGATTTATGTGTATGATTATGGCCTTATTCTGAAACCAAATGTACCCTTAATTATCTCCATTTATACATAACTGCTATAGTGTTTGAAAATGTCTGCGAAATTTTGAGACAACATCTTGTACATACTATGTTATGTTCACCGTGTCCTTGCTTGACAAGGATTGTTGAAATAAAATCGTTGAAATCGTTGAAATCGTTGAATTTGAATGCATTACAGTTGTTTGCTTTTTTGTTTGCAAACACTACGGGTCGAATTAACGGTAAAGGCGGAGGGGTGGAGAGAATAGGGGGATGGAGGGGTAGGGGGCGGGGAGGGTGGCGGAGTACGTACTCTAGGCGATGTCATTTGAATGCCTTACAGTTGTTTGCTTTTAGCGATTCCGTCTTATCAATATGCTAATAACGGAGAAATTAAGTCACTCCGAGCTCGGGTACCAAGAGAATCCAATAATCAAATCATCCATCAACCTCTCTTTACAGGAAGAAATCAATTCACAACAATATTAAAAATAACACCATGGAACAGATTTTGTCTATTTACTTAACAGTTCATGAATGAAATATATATGAAATATACTTTGTGATTAATATTCACAGCTATCGTCACTTTTCCTTTTGATCACTGAACAAACCTTATTGATAAATGATCAGTAGCCTTTTCAAATGCTTTTCATAAAGCAATAACATATTGCTTACCATTCCTCACAATATTTTATTGAATTAAATTTAAAACGACAACCGTTAAACTTTGTCTGTAAGCTTGTTAATGCGACATGTGCCAGTGCTACAACAAATGAAAGGGGAGAGGGGAAGGATTGTTGAACTTCGCGGACAAATAGATGAAAGTTTGAAAATCAACAAAAATGTATCTAACCGCAGATGTATGCAGCAACAGATGTATGTATCCACATATATATGCAATCACAAACGTATGCAGCCACAATTGCATGCAGCCAAAGATGTAACTAGTCACAAATTTACACAACCACGTATGTATGCAGCACAGATCATTGCAGCTATACACTTAGTGGGCATTGGCACTTGGTATCTTTGTGCTGTCATGTGGGTCTAAAGAAAGGGATAGGCTTGTGATCAGACGCGGCCCGCGTGGAGTGCCAATTTCATTAAAAGCTGGGGGTGATTTTCAAGAAAAATTCCGCCCTTGCCACAAACAGGGGGTCCTTTTAGAACTGTGCTCTGCGTTTTTCTAAAAAGGGGTATTATTCGAAAATAAACATTCCTCTTTACAGGCTATTTAAAAATAATGGACAAGTATATGAACAGTTTGTAGGTACCCCCTCCACACTCCGCTACCCCACCCCTTCATTCGAGCTTTATGGGAGAAGGAATCACGTGGTGCCGCTGTCACGTCACGGAGCAAGTGCCTAATTACAATGTTATTAGCACCCATAGAGATTGAGTAAAGCTGTCAAAGCTTTAGAGGGCCCATGCCGCATGCTATTCTCCGCCTCGGCTGTTTTCGCGTCATCGTCTATTCAAGGAAAAAAATAAGACCTATTTGGCCTTTGATATCTTCTCTTAACACAACTATGTGCTTTGATTGCTCACGCCCAACAAACCTGAGTAATTTACTGAGAAAGTGGCGGGCTTTTGTTCCTCTAAACAATATTACTGTTACTTTGAAAGAACCATCTGAGAACTGACTAGAAAAGAATGAAATCCCTTCACAAGTTTTAATAGTAAAAACCGTCACAATTTCTAAATTCTAAAGAAACTATTAAGGGGGAAACAAGAAAAATGAAATAAGCTGTTGATTACTGCTGTCCACACCCTATAGCTGCCTTTGCCCACGCCACCAAACAGTCTAGATTTAATAGGGACAATTTCAGTGGTCAATCTATTTAAAGGATATTTTTAATCTATTTTCATCTATGGATTTTAAGGTAAAATAACAGGACTGAGCAACAATTTTTATACAGTTTCTATATTTGTTTCTTGCGATTTCTTCCACTGAGTACACGCATAAAAATGGGAACTGGTGTGTGATCTGACCGGAAAACGGTCATCTGCCCCCCCCCCGGTTAACTGCCCCCACCCCATTTTTTGCAACCCGGTCGACTGCCCCCCTCCTGCAATTTGACGGGGTCGCCATCTGCCCCCCCCCCCCCTCCTTTTTTAGTAGAATTTTTTAAATTAAGCAATTGTGATGTCCCGGTCTACTTCGTGTCTGAAACAGTTGCTCTTCATTGATCTATTCACCAATATTGGTCTTAGAAGAGACTGATCCGTAAACTAATTGCAATTCTAATTGCAATTAGTTTCCTATTGGTGAATTGCAATTTACCGAGGTGCAATACATTCAATAGAATAAATATAATTTGATTTATTGTGTCTTTGTAAGCCAAGAACCCAAGAAAAAATAGTATATGTAGGGTCAAGCGACCACCCCTCCACTTTGAAGGGAAGGGGACAGTCGACCGGGTTGCAAAAAAGGGGGGCAGATGACAGCGGGGCAGTTGACCGGGGGCAGATGACCGGGATTCGATCTTACCGTTTGAATACAATGTTTAATTTTCGGTTGAGTCATATGGTAAACGGAACAGACCCCCCCCCCCCGGAACGGACCCCCCCCCCCCGGAACAGACCCCCCTTTTTTGCAGTGGTAGGAACAGACCCCCCCCCCCCCATTTTTTATTATTATAATAATGTTTCAGTATTTTTAAATTAAAAAAAATCAAGTTATTTTGGGGATAACAGAGCAGCGAGCAGATATCCAGAATCACTTTCACTTTCTATTGAATACATCTCCGGCTCTTGGGTCGGGGTGTGGGTGTTTCGCTAATCTGCAGATTGAATCTCCGTTAATTGTTTTGACAGAGAGGTTTTGATTGCATATTGGCACATGTTTTCATCGTGATGGAACGGTGTTGCATTACTAATAAATACGCAATTTAAAATAATAAGTGAAAATTGTAAAATACAGAAAAAATATATATATGAAAAAAAAATTTAAAAAAATATATCTCAGGAAATAATATATATATATATATATATATATATATATATATATATATATATATATATATATATATATATATATATATATATATATATATATATATAAATGGGGGGTCTGTTCCTGGAGGGGGGTCTGTTCCTACCAAAAAAGGGGGGTCTGGTCCGGGGGGGGGGGTCTGGTCCGGGCGGGGGGGGATTCTGTTCCTACATTCGATTCATATACAACAATATGAAAAGTTGGAGAAGTTATACCATAGCAACCCGCCACATCTCGCATCTGGACATCTCGCATCCAAATGAAAAAGTGGACATCTCGCATCCGTGATTTTTTGCTTGATTTATCATTGTGTTTTGGCGGTGGGGTAGGGGGTAGGTGGTAATCATTTTATTTGGTGTATTTTGACATTGTACTTGTCAGAGAGCCTTCACAGTTAGTCTGGCGACGAACGCATCTTCAGTAAATTCGCCCAGATTTGTTCGTTTTGTTGTTCGTGTATATGAAACCATCGAGACAAAGGCTAGGTTTGCCCCTAATACTTTCGATGAATTCCATTCTAATGTTACCATTCAATAGCAAAACCCATGATTTTGGACTTCAATATCTTCCCTTTATATACCGTACCTTAAGGGTTGTGGATTCGTGACTACATCTTATCCGTCGCATTTTAGAACCAGTGCACGTTTCCCTTCCAAACCGTGCATCAAAGATAAATTTAAAAAAAAAATGAATAGATCAGTGGGATTAGTGGATGTGGATTTAAGTGCCTCTTTCGAGGGATTAGAATATGTGCATTCGCGCTGCACCGAACGTTGAACTACTCACTATGGCATTCACTGAGTCTAACTCTTGAATTACTCCGTAAACTGAACTGAGTTTTTGCAATTGATTTACTCAAATAACTTAAGTTTTGGAAACCCCTGTTAATATCGTCAAGCACAAAATCTCGCTTATAATTTATTTTTACTCAAATAACTTACGTTTTGGAAACCCCTGTAATTTATTTTCTCTATGAAGTTTCCCAAACACAGTGTTAAAGTTCCCCCTTAAAAGCAGACCAAAATCACGGATGCGAGATGTCCACTTTTTCATTTGGATGCGAGATGTCCATATACGAGATGCGAGATGTCTGGATACAATATTTACACTTGCTGTGCCCTATATTAAAACTACAAGGCGTAATTTCAAATATGCAACCCTTGAAACAGCATCCTTACCCAATCACCCAACCCCCTCCATCCCCACTGATTTTTGCATCCAAGCGACGTTCTTATGAAACCAACACAAGTCGTTATGCTCATCGTGGTCAGCTTATGCAAATAAAGCACACATCATTTATGTAATGCAAAGGGTGACTGTTGGCACATGCGAGAGGCTTGTGCAAATCCTGCCACAGCTCTTGCGTATTGCTTTTGCTGTAAAAATATCACTGTTTTTTTCCTTTTTTTTCTTCTTGAAAGACAACAGCAAAATTATAGAGGCAAAGCGAATGTATTGCAAAATATAAATTTTTAAACGATTTTGAGTCGGTGAAAATATGGTCAAACTCCTAAAATGCATTATTTAGATTCATAAATAGATGTTTGGTTCTGTTGAAAATTGTATGTGAAGTTTGTGCAACTTTTAGCAGCCTTTCTTTCATTTAAATGCAATTTAAAAGTTATAAAATAATAGCAGTCAAATACAATATTTCGGGGTGACGGTCAGCTCAGTTGGTCAGAGGATAACATACCACTACGCCTACGTTCCAACACGCCTACGGTCCACAACACCTACCTAGAACTGTCGGATAGTACTGACTTTGTAAGGTTCCGCTGTTTTGGTCGAATGATTTTAGAAGTTAGTATTTTATTTTTCATAGAATATAATGTCAAATGTTATTGACCGGCTCTAGCTTGTTTAACAAAACTAGAAAAGGACAGTGTACCTGGCCTTTAGTAACAGCAGTAATTAGAATGTTGCAGAAACTAGTGTACAATATAGTAGCTATTTTAATTTGAGTAGATATGTATATTACAGATTTTGTTCAATAAAATAGAAAATGTTATTTTTCAATCTAATTCTTAACCAAACTAAACTCAGTTCTGGCCAACAATTGAAAATTGCAATCGAGACCAATCGAAAATTAATCACCATCTCCGACTGTTAACCTTGGCAATCTCCTGGTCATTAAGCGCGATGAAAATGGCAATCAATCTCTGTGATATAACATCAATCACAACTGATCACAACATCAGTCACAAAACTTCAATTGATAATTGATTACATCAATAAAAAAATCTGCTAATGACCCTAGGCGTAGTGGACTGTAGACGTAATGGACTGTAGACGTAATGGACTGTAGGCGTAGTGGACTGTAGGCGTAGTGGACTGTAGACGTAATGGACTGTAGGCCAAGTGGAATGTTACCGGTCAGAGCATTGATCTAGTAATCTCAGGGTCGCGGGTTCGAATCGAGTTCGGAGTGATAAGCTGGGAATTGACATTCACTCACATTACCTTAGCCAAGTGAATGCGGTAGGTTAAAACACGTACCGCAGAATTCAAATTATACCCCCGCTGAGTCTTTAAATCCCTTTAAAAACGTTTTATTTTAACACTTGTAGAACCATTGATACCGTCAATACTTACTTTACAAGAGCAGAAAGCAGTTTCGATTCAAACCATTTTTTTTCCAAAAATGTCTTTGATTTACAAAAAAAAAATGAAAAAAAAATGAAAAAAAAAACATTAAAAGGTTGAAAAGCTTGGGTGACATACTAATTTCTGGACCGAACGTTCCATGCGCAGGTGTTGATTGCAGGAAGTAGATAATGTACTTTTCTATTGGATTATTTCGCAAATTCTGTCAAGGAATATCAACTATTAGATGCCTTTCTTTCATAAAATGACAGTTAATTGCATTGGCTAAGTGCACGGATGTTGTAATCCCAGCAACATTATGCTTGAGTGCCGACGGGGGAGTTTTTTATAGGGGTTTCCAAAAAGGTTTTGGCTGACCTATCGGCAGAGATTTTATTAGAGTATATAGAAAAATTAACGGAAATAAAATTACTGATTACTGGGTATATTTGAAAATTAAGCTTATTTTATTTTCGACCTTTGAATCATCCTGTAATCACTGCTGCTAATTGAAAGGCTCGTGAGGTGAGTCAAGTGAGGTATGCATTGTGGCGTTAATTACCCTGTGTTATTTACTGCACTTTCCTTTGCATAATTTGCAAAAAAATATTCTGCATTATCGCCCAATGACTTTCATGCTGTGAATTCTACTCTCTAATTGGATCACTTTATCACAGTGCAAGACTAAAGATCATTTACTATATGAAAAACACATAATATTTCACAAAAAGTAGGTGTTGCGTTATCTGATTCTTAATCAAGTGTCTTTATCTGCCATATCGATGCATTAACCTGTCTATCTACCTTGATGCTTATATATGCTTATCTGTGGTTATCTATGTTTATCTATGCTTGACCTGACAACTATATAACGAAACTTGTATATCTGTGGATTTTAAAACCAGTCATATCGGAATTTTGGCATGAACATACAGCAAAATGTAATTATTTCGGTCATCGTTTAGACTGATAGTTTCTGTCAGAAGTAGCAAGCTGTCTGGATTACTCAGTGTCCCCGGCATTGACTCCGAGTGATATATTACCTGGCATTGACCCCCGGTGATACGCCCCAGGCATTGTTTCCCGGTGGTATTGTCCCCTAGTGATTTATGCCAGGTATTGTGCACCGGTGATATGCCCCAGGCATTGTCTTCGATGATACATCCCCAGGTATTGTGCACCGGTGATATGCCCCAGGCATTGACCCCGGTGATACATCCCCAGGTATTGTTCCCCTATGATATGCCCCAGGTATTGACCCCTGTTGATTATGACCCAGGTTTTTTGCACCTGTGATATGCCCCTGGTATTGACCTCGGTGATACATCTCCAGGTATTGTTCACCGGTGATATGCCTCAGGCATTGACCCCGGTGATACATCCCAAGATATTGTGCACCGGTGATATGCCCCAGGTATTGTCTCTGGTGATGCATCCCCAGGTATTGTGCACCGGTGATATGCCCCAGGCATTGTCTTCGATGATACATCCCCAGGTATTGTGCACCGGTGATATGCCCCAGGCATTGACCCCGGTGATACATCCCCAGGTATTGTTCCCCTATGATATGCCCCAGGTATTGACCCCTGTTGATTATGACCCAGGTTTTTTGCACCTGTGATATGCCCCTGGTATTGACCTCGGTGATACATCTCCAGGTATTGTTCACCGGTGATATGGTTCAGGCATTGACCCCGGTGATACATCCCAAGATATTGTGCACCGGTGATATGCCCCAGGTATTGTCTCTGGTGATGCATCCCCAGGTATTGTGCACCGGTGATATGCCTCAGGCATTGACTCCGGTGATACATCCCCAGGTATTGTGCACCGGTTATATGTCCCAGTCATTGACCCCGGTGATACTTTCCCAGGTATTGCTCCCCGGTGATATCCCTCAGGCATTATCCATTGGTGTTCTGTCCTTCATTTTGTACATGCGATAAAGACCCCTATTCTTTAATTTTCTGTTATTTTATCATTTAATTTAACCATAGACTGTGTTAATAGAACTCAATACCGATAATTTGAACTGAATAATTAATTACATGGAGTGAATTGCAATGTCACTAAACCTAATAATGACAGTCTTAAAATATCTGATGTCTAAGAGAAAAAGGAAATTATGGGTTGACAATGACTGGTAGTCCATATGACTGGTACTCCATACCACAGAATTTTCAAACAGGTTCTTCAACAGGATTTCAATAATTTCGTTCCTTTTTATTCCAATTATGAATTGACAATCTCATTACGTTAGTTTCTTTTGCAATAGAGCACAACTACACAGACACGCAACCAGCATTCAAATATGCGCCGTTACATTTTTTTTCAGAATTAGATGGATTATTTTTACAGTAAGACATACACTTTCGTCTGTGTTCAGAGAAAGATTAGAAACAAATAGGAAATTAATTGAAACTGAGTGAGTTTGTGAGGTTTGTAGGTTACAGATTATATTTGATTCATTATCATACTGTATTTATGCCAGCCAACATTTTTAGCAATTAGCTAACTAGATAATTAGATAACATGAGGCCGATTAGGTAATCGTATCCACAGTAAGAGAAAAAAAGAAATTGTAGTCAGCCAAAACGTGTTTTTAAAGTTTTTTTAGTTAATGAGAGTTAGTTAGGCTTGTGCTTTTAATCCCAGAGTATCAAGGTTCGAATCGCTGTACGTGACAAGAAACGCACTGGGCTAGATCATGGAATTATGGCCAAATGAGCCTTTACTTTCTTAAAAATTTCAGTGACTTGTTCGAATATTTTAATGGTTACAAGGATTCACATTACAGAGCATATGGTTGCCGTTCAAAAGTGCCACCGGCTATAGAAAATAGGGCATAAGTTTTTAATATCAACCTATGGAATTGTTGAGTCACAAACAGAACGCCAGTATTTGACGATCTAGAAGCATTATGCTGATAAAGACGACTAAAAAGTGATCAAACAGTAGATGAACCACTAAATGAATAATAAGGGGTCCTACTGGCCAAATAACATGATTAAAAGTACAATCGATCTCTGTATATAGTTTTGATGGATTTTTGTTAAACGATAAAGAGCGTCTTAGATTCAGCACCCCCTTCCTCTTCTGTAATCCCGACCTGTCTACACCCTCATAGATAGATTGAGTGTGCCCTTGTACCTAACTGCAATCATCTATCGAGGAGATCAGCTGAGGCTACGACGCCTCAATGAGTATGCCTATTTCTAGAGCGGGGAGTCGGGAACATTTCTATGAGGTATGATATCCCATGTTGGGGTTTCACATCCTACAGCGCTTAAGGGGTATTCTCCATAAGCTTCTTAGCTTAGGGAATGGCAAAGCTTTAGGCATATTTTCTGATCAGCTGTATTTCTCCTACCAGGACTGTTTCTTGAACAGAAAATTTTTTAAGCTTCACAAACATCCCACAGGTCATGTTCTTCTATACTATTTCATTATTTTTTGGCATTTTAATTTATTTCAATATTTTAGATTGAAAAAATATTTTTTATTTAATTATATTTGATAGATAAGACTGACAGTTTTTACTTATGGCGCCTTTCAGTTAAAACGAAACCAGCAATAATTGAACTTGAAATGATTGAAACTACGAATAGTGTAAGACGTATATGCGAACATGCAAGATGTACCCATGGACACTGGTCTCTTTTTCCCCACCGACTACTACCCCGACTCCGATCGTCAGTTTCTACTCTACTTGTTTGTAATATTTTGCTCGTAACGTAAATGGCTTTATGTTTCCAGCAAGTACTTGAAAGAATAGAAATACCAATACAATCTCCCAGGAATTCTGCTTTATTGCTAGTGTCTCTTAAGAGCTTATATTCTTAGCTGCCCACTCCATTACTTGAGATCCTACTTAGATACAAAGTAAAAGAAAGCAAAAGAAACCCTAGGCTATTTTGTATTAACTGCAAATATCCCTTGCTTATTTTGTGTTAAGTGCAAATGTCCAACTGGGTCACCAAAGCTAAGACCATGGGGGCTACGTAAGCAAGACTTGATTCCCTATTAATGCCACGAATAACTATGTTTCATTCAAGTAGCAGAGATAGGAGATGGAGTTTGCAAGCCTTTCAAATAGCGACAGCCTGCTTCTCATTAATGATTATTGATTGAGTTCATTTTGGACTCGTGTAAAGAGCTGATAGTTTGACAACTTCACAGTAAACATTGCCATGGTCAATCAACGCTGGATATACATCGCATTCACATCGGATCAATTTCGGGTGTTGACTTTCTATGGAAATACAAACAAAAGCTACTTTCCTACGTCTAATAACGCTGCGTCAAGGATGCGAGTGGAAGACGCGCAAGAATATTGAATTTCGACTGCGAGGGAACTGGGTAAAAATGAAAGAAATGATAGAAAAAGAAAGCAGAAATAAAGCAAAAACAGTTCATACTCGGAACATAAAGAAATTGAAACTTAAACTATTTGTTTAAAATTTTAATGAATTTTTTAAAAAGCATACGGGTTGCTAAAAACACGATTGCTCTTTGGTGCAAGAAAAATTTGGCATTTAGGCGAAATCTCTCTCGGTTACTTTTTATTCGAAACGCACAATTTTTTTTGCGCATTTTATTCGTAAATTGTGATTTGGCTTATAGACACCGGGAAAGTAATGTACAGAGTGCTGAACCCTCCGCCACAGTTTCCCCACATCTAGTCACGATTGAAATCGATTTCCATTAGCAGTTCCCAAAAATGGGTTGGAAAAACCGCTGTTAAAATTCTCTTTTTATATCATGTCTTAAACTGATTTCAAAGTGACCTGTCATGGCTCTCATGTCCGATGAGCGATAACACAAGGAGTGTGCTTTGATTGTGAGTTAGGAGTTCGATGTCTCTGCAACGTTGTTTTCTCCGAAATCTATTTTATAGTTCGTCAAACGTGTAGATAATACGTAGACCTGTGGTCGGTACAAATCAGAACGAAAATACAACCAGTTAATTGTATGGTTTTTTGGTCGAGTAACTGTCGCTACCTCAGCTCGATGTTCCCTCGACCTTAAACTGTTTACTGAGTTAACGCAAATAGAAGAACTAAAGACATAATAAGAAAATATAAAATAGATTGGATACTACTAAAATATGTTCTTACTGGGAAAGGACACGACCTGTGTTTATATTCTAAAATTTGGAGCCTTATTTGAAATTTCTGTTGGTAATTGTGAGTATTTTATGGGATCTATTACCCCCAAATAACTCAAAGATATCAATTATTTGCTCAATTACACCATCAATTTATGTTGGGGTGTTGTGACATTCCGTTCTTTTTCGAACCAAATAAACACTTTTATCGAGGAAATTAACCTAATTATTCAGATATTAGGAGCACATTGAAGTGGAATTGATTAAGGTGACAGCATCTAATTAATGACCCTGCGCTGGAGCTAGAGTCGTTGTCGGCTGTTTAATCCCACATTGTTCCTACTTAACAAGTCCATTACCCACATGCGGTTGTTTTGCCTGAACTTCTTCGCCTTTTTGTGTGTCTTTCTTCTTATTCTTATTCTTCATACATCTAAACCTGGACGGCTTCTGTTTGGAAATGAAACTTGGTATGGGAATGAGGGGTGATGGTAACTGAAGAAAACCGGTTGAACCTGATGATCTGTAACTTGATTAGATATTTCAAACCCATATTCGATCCCTGGGCTATAAGAAACGACTGCAGTGAGTCTCTTTTTCTAAAGTAGCACCAAATGTCAAGCAACTTCCTGTAAATCGATGTAGCATTTCAAGGTTTGGCTTAGAGTGACTTGAATTCCTTCAGTGGACTGCCGTGTGGCTACTAATCAGATTCGCCCTGAAAAAAATCCTATATGAAAACATTCCGGATTTGTATGACAAATACCAATTATCGCTCGATAGCTTCTAAACAATGGACAAAAAGGCATGCAGTGTGGATGGGGGTGAGGGGGTGAGGACGGTTGGCCTCAGCTAGATATAGCATTGGTTTGGTAATCTAATAGTCTCAGGTTCGAATTTGCCCAGGAGAGATTTTTTCAACCAGGCGATTGTCCAGGAATTTTAAATTATCACCCGTTTCGTCTTTAAAAAATATGCATTGTTTGGAGTTATTTTTTATATATTCAAGGAATTCAACATTATCACTCGTACAGTCTTTAAAAATATGCATTATTTGGAGTTATTTTGGATATAGTCATCAATTGACCATTACACCAATGACAATGTAATATGGTAATGTGTTTAAACCTTTTCAACTCACGGTATCCTCTGTAGGCTATGCGCTTATAAGCATTGCTACGATTAATAGTCTTCAAAAGATGACATTGTGTGCTTTATTGCGCAAACCCTGATTCGCATTCATATTTTCCTCAGTGTCCTTTTTTTACATGGGCTCAATGTACGAAATCTCATACACAACATGTGGCACTATGGTGTATCCCTATATATAAGTCTATAATTCAGCCACACACAATCCGGCATGGAATAGCCCAAAACAGCACCGAAAATTAATTAAAAACTTATAGGAAACCAAACTTATTTGTCAAAATTAAACTTATATGAAAGCAGTTATATAAAAAAAATTATATGTCAAAATTAAACTTATATAGAAATACTTATATAAAAACATATATGTCAAAATGAAACTTACATGCAAAAAACAACAGCTGCAAGGGCTCGGAAGTATTGTTGTGGGGGGGGGGGGGCGAGGAAGGGGGTTGACGATCAGCTCCGTTGATTGAATTTTGGTCTGGTACGGACACTGGTTCGAATCCGGCCAAGGGTTTTCACAATTTTCTTTTGCTCCGATTGTCTCAGCCTCACAAATGCAGTGGGCCAAATGACCTTACACGGTAGTCAAAGTTAACGCCCCATTCAGTCTTTCGTCAATTACTTTGGAAATAATTGCGTTCTTTTGCCTCAAAAAGGTTCTGGAGTTTGGTCTGCATAGCACACAAAGCTTTATTGAATTTTATAGTCCATTTAACATTTCAAAGCGTCAACAGAAAAGAAAACACTTTTTAAATAGCGTGAGAAATTTGCTTTTCCACTGTCTCAAAGGATTTTAGTTCTTTTATTTTCTGCTTTTGGAGTAAATATTTTTGATGTTACAAGGTCAAAATTAAACCCACCAAAAGACTGAATTCTTTTATCCTCACGCACACCTACTTTCTTTTAAACGCGTAATGTACAAGGAAATTAATAGCATTTTACAAATTGGGTTTTAGTGTTTACCATTAGATTTACCACCGTATCATAATTGCTATTATGATGTAGTGATCCTTTTTGCCTTGAGTCTAGCAAATTATGAACATTCTGAAATTGTTCTCTCAGTCAAGTTGCTTTTCAACGCATCTATAATGTCATTTTATCATGAGAGCTTTGCTAGAATAACCAATGGAAAAAAAACAACTCTTTAATTGAACCTGTGAATTATTCATTCTTGCGTGAAGCATTTGAGTGATTTAATGACACATTGAAAGCGGCCATTTATTGAATGAGATCGTATTTGTTCGTTTCACCAAATGGTGTGATATCAGCAGAGAAAAAAATAACATTTTGCTCAGCTAACTCACAAAAAGTACACATTTCGACAATAAAATTGTTATGTATATATATAAGGTATCACACAGTTTCTGTGTAGAAAAGAGTAATTAAGACTGTCAAGCCAGTTTCACAACTCTAATATCACTGCGTAAAAATTACAGGTCACAATGTTGTAGTTAGTAAATTTATTTTTGAATTAATATCGCAAAATGTATTAAGTAAATCTAATCATAATTAATACCGCAAAATGTGTAATTATAAGATGCACGGCATTTATGTGTAATTATGCAGTGACGCTGTCAGCATGGTACTGATGAAACATGTACAGTTGTAACTGTAGGCTAATGACACTTATACAATTTTTATTGCCCCTGAAAGAATTTTTAATTTCATTAGATTTATTTTTATATTAAGGAAAGAGTTACAGAAAATATCAGCACGTAGCAAAAGGTTTGAGAAAAAAATAAGGTCAAGAACAAAACAACGCTTCAATAATGATGGTGTTCATATTCTCAGTACACAGCATGAAATAGTCTTAACTGTATGTAAACAATGTAGTTATAATCCTTATGAAACTTTGAAAGATCGTTTCAATCGCAACACATGCGTCTTTTTGTAGACTTGTGAGTTCATTTTTTTTTGTTTTTTTTCCTCATCCAAATTTCTGTAATAGGGCTTGAAAAATAGGAAATTTTAATTAACTTCTTGGAGACTTTCGTGGTCTAATATATCAGTGCAACATGATAATTAAATTAAATTACTTATAACGCGACGCTGCTTTTCAGATATCTGAATCCAACCGGCTTCTTACTCTGTCTAAAATTAGATTCTTTCGGGTGTATAAATCACATTTTTAGATTCAATTCTATTCTCAATAAACCTTCAGTTGATTAAACATATTTGACAACCGACTGGCAACTGTGGCGTCATCATATCATGAGCCCATTAGTCCTTTGAGGAGGAGGGTTTTTGTGCCATTTTATTAGTTTAATTCGCAAACCGCTTCATCAATTCTATGTTTATAAACACCTATGAGCTAATAGTGTTCTTTAACGTGTCATTTCTACAATTCTTTTTCTTCTCTCCATTTCTTTCGATTTCTTTTTGTTTATTTACATCGTTCCGTTTTTGGTTGGTGGAGAGGAGAGATGTTGAGGGTGGGGATTTTGGCTCAGAAAGATCTTGGATATTAAACTCGCAGAGCATGTGCAGCTGTTTAAATAAATGATGTTAACAGCTGAAATAACTTAAATCAGTTTAAAATCTCTGTTAGTCAAAGCTTAAGTAGGAAGCCTGTTGCAAATAAGTCATTTATCTGTTTGTGCGAAGTTTATGCTAAAATTGGAAAAATTTCTTTATGTTATAACTCTTATAAATAAAATATATATAATCATTCATTAGACAGAGAAAAAGAGCAAAATAAACTCCTCTTCCCGATACTGTGTCGTTACTTGTGTATAGTCCAACAACTTTCGTCGCGCAATACAAAAAGGGTTTCTCCACAAAGACCTCTCCTTCATCAGGTGTGATCATGCTCCTATGACGGTCGTTTTAATTTCTTCTTGGTTTTCAAGTTTCATTTCGTTAGCGATTTGGAAAGTCCAGTGGTTTGCTATCATTGTGCTGTGGTGTTTGTCATAATAATTGATATATCTACATCCGGTACACCACAGCATTTCTTTATGTCACGTGGTACGGGTTATAATGATTGATAACTCTACATCGATTACCCCACAGCGTTTCTTCATGTCACGTGGTACGGGTTGTAATGATTGATAACTCTACATCGATTACCCCACAGCGTTTCTTCATGTCACGTGGAACGGGTTATAATGATTGATAACTCTGCATCGGGTACACCACAGCGTTTCTTCATGTCACGTAGTACGGGTTATAATGATTGATTAATCTACATCTCGTACATCACAGCGTTTCTTCATGTCACGTGGTACGGGTTGTAATGATTTATAAATCTACGGCATTTTCTTATGAAACGTGGCACAACCTATATTGAATTATATCTACTATATCGCGTATGCTGCGTCACGTGGTGTGGGGTTAAAATGATTGATAAAACAAAATCGCGTACACTGAGACCTTTGCACATGCCACGTGGTGCAAGTTATATTGATTTATATATATTCTACATCTCGTACACCACGACGTTTGTTCAGTCACGTGGTGCGGTTTATAATGATTGATAAATCTACATCGCGTACACCACGAAGTTTTGATGTATCAATCGTGTATAAAACATATACCTTTTTATATTTACAGATTTCTTTTACAGTGTCATTCTCCATTAGTTATTCAGAGAATAGCATGGTAAATTTGTCAAGTAAAAGCAAAACACGTGTCATGTATCGATCCATTCAAATCATGATGTATTTTTGCTTTAAATCATCATACATGTGTGAGGTCCTATGATGAAGGTCAATCACGGTGTTTTATCGCTGAACCAGGAGTAACCCAAGGCCACATTCATTCACTTCGTTTTGGTAATTGAAGTATTTTTATTCCTCAGCCATTAACAGTAAGTGGACGATGATGCATTCATTATTGTTTACACAAGTTTTTAATCCTGTGGCAGATTTGTTATTACACGTGTCGTGCAAATTGAATTACTATTGTACACATATGTACCTAGCGAGTATTACTGTTATTGCACATCTGTAGAGGCTACTGATTGCAACACATGTCAGGCAAGTATTAATATTATTATTGTACACATGCCAGGTCTACTTAGTACTACACGTGTCGCACTAGAATGTTCTTTACTCTTATACCCATATTGGAATTACTTATTAGTACAGTGATGACGTTAATTAGCGCACGCATCATGAGCACTCATTATAACACAGAGCAAGTGATATTTGGACGCTTTTTGTAGTGACTATTGGCTTACACACAGGTACCGATTTGATTGCAAACACACGAAGTGCTGTTATTTTAAGCACTTCGAACGCTAATTAAATCATAAGATCATGTCCTTTTTATTAAGCAAACATAGAATCTTGTTATTACAAACATAGAAAAGACTTGTATTTTGAACAAAGCTTTCGAACAAAGTTCTCACATTTTGTACTTTTTTGCATAAAACTTTTCGTAACTGTATACATGCAAATTTCAGTAAATCGAAACACTATTAAATTACTCAGAATGTTTTGTAATTTAGTTTTTGTCAGGCATCACAGTAAGGACATAATAGTGATACATTACATTTAATTCCATTTAAGCAAATTATTCTTAACTGTTAGTTAACAACTAATAGATTTTAAGAAAAAAATGAAAGTCAAAGCACTTTTCTGCTCGCAAATTAAACTTATGACTTTAACGTATTTCATTTTAGACTTTGTTTTATTTATTTTTATAGTGCATTATTCATTGCACCGTTGTGCTAAAGCCATTTGAGAGCTAAATAGTCTAATGTGGAATAATAATAATAATGATAATAACAGAAATAATAATAATAATAATAATAATAATAATAATAATAATAATAATAATAATAATAATAATAATAATAATAATAATAATAATAATAATAATAATAATAATAATAATTTTTGCATGGTTTTATCACTACATAATACATTTAAAAGACATTTCTTTCAGTTTGAAACCTAGAAGGGCTTAAAGTAAATTTTACAAACTACAATTATCAGTTGTTTTGTTCGTACGTACCCATGCTATGACGATTAAGATATATGGTCTATAAACTGAGATAGCCAGGAGAGTCTATCCTGCTCGCATTCCCATCTAAGTTCACAGGTGTAGCTATAAGAGTCAATGAATTATTTACCAGCTTAATGTGTATCTATGAGAAAGCTAACTCTGATGATGGGTTGAGCTTAGCGGTGTACGATACAAAATTGATGAGACAGGGGGCGTAGAAGGATGCTCAGATCGAAGCCACTTGTGGCCATCCGTCTCGATTTTGAAATATTTAGAGTTTAGTGTAACGTCTCGTTCATTGTGATTAGCAAACAAAAACAAGCTATTACATAGTTATATATAACAGCTATAAAAGGGAGATAATGCAATAAAATTATTAAATATTGTACGCATTATACCTTACATTAGTTTGCAAATGGTGTTTGGTGAAGCTAATAGCTAATGCATGGTACCATCAAACGGTGTACTTTTTGACCTTGCCACTTTACAATTTCTGTGTGGGTATTACTACTTCTTAACGCTTGACTAGAGCGTTGGTCAAGTAAAAAAAATGCGGAGGTTTAACACTGGCTTGTGATAATAAGCAAGATGTCGCTGTTCTCTCTAATATCTCTGTTAAAGTAATGTAGTGAATTAGATTATTCATTTTGCACATCTAAGTTCGCAAACAATCCTTTTCACCAATTTCATATGAAACATGTTTGGCTTACGAAGAAATTTGCCTTCTTCTCACAAGTCATGCCTGAAAAGCCACAATTGTGGTACTGCATACAAGTATCTTGGCACCACATACAAGCATCTAAAATCAATGCATTTTTCTATTTACCTAATTTTAAAGCAGTACATATTGATATGGTTTTAACTTTACTTTTGGATCTTTTAAATTAACTTTGGCAAGTGTGATGAGTTTCTATAAATTCTGTTAAAGAATCTCTGTTTAAAATCACATTGAAAATAATCATAACAATGATGTATACACATTAAGCATTGACCAGAATCCCGCCATCTATGGTGAGTGCCTTTTGTTCACTCGATTCTAGCAGCAGTCATATTAAAACACTGAAATCTTTGCGAAAGCAGCTTCTCGTCATCTCTGAGAAAGAAAAACGTTAAAACTGAAGCAAGGCGTTCAGGAGATTTTATTGACGCGTTTCTCATGTAAAGTATTACCTGTTTAAAAAAATGTCATCATTAAATAGCACTTAACGAAGATCACTCCCTCCTTTTATTTTGCAAATTTTTTTATCTCCTTTACACTTGAATCATGTAAAGATCCACAGTTCCAAAGTCTGATATGTTTGATATGTCCTGGCATTGCAACCTCTTACTAGCAAGCAATTCTTAGAAGTCTTGTTAAAAAGAAAACTGTTTTTCTTTTGTTTATTGTTGTATGCTGGAAAAAAATATAGCTTTTGAATAATACAGATTAAAGTGATCTAAAATTTGCAAAAAACGCTCATAATTGTTATCTAAATGCACGCATCCCGAGCCAATGTCTTTACTAGTAATTATATTCAAGGTTTTCGTACTCTGCCTAGTTCTTGCTGACTGCATGTTATTCACCTGTAATTGTTGAAAATACATGACGACACGTATAAAGTATAAAGACACGCTTATCCCATAGACAGCTTGGGATGACTAAAATACTCTCTTTTTATTCAAGTGGGGACTCACGCATCAACCGGTGAACATGCGCGCCCATCACTTTGTAAAACGACCCCTAAAATGGAGAACAGTTCCGTCAGAACCACATTTTGGTGGAAAACGCGGAGTACAAAATTAACAATTATCCTCCTTTTTAAAGAAATCATGCGGAGGTGGTTTGGGGTTTGTGGATTATTACAAAAAAGAAATACCGTAAGTCTAATTTGTTATCTCAGTATTCAGGACAAGCTATAATGGTTATTATAAGCAAAGATTTGCTATATACAACAATTTGTTATTTGTATGTGAAATTTTGTCAGCGTAGGGAAAGTGTACTTATGTAAAAAGGTCAAACTATTTGATAGGTTTTAGTGCATTTTGTTTGAGCTCTTTCTACTCTGAGATTTGTGCCTCTCACGCCTGTCATCTATACTTCGAGCTACTTGATTTGACTTTGTATATAGACATCGTTTGATTTGCGGAAAAAGACAAACTGTGAAATACATGGTGGAAGATCCGAAGTATTACTTACTTAATTAATTCATTAACAGGGTGATTTTTCTTCAAGATTTGCATTGCAAAAATTCAGTCTCTGCTATTGAAGAATTAAGCATGTGATTAAATATTGTAAATCAGATAAAATATGAAACAATTAAACCACCATTTGATTAAAAGAACGTAATAAACTGGAAATGCTTTGCAAAATGTTGTGGTACTACATGCAAAGTGTTGTTTTAATACAAACAAGCTGCTATGGTACTTTATACAAGCTACTCTGTTACAACATGCAAACTACTGTGGTACTACACACAAGCTGCTGTAGTACTTCATACATTCTGCTGTGGTACTACATATAAAATGATGTGGTACTATACACAGGCCGCTGTGGTACTACACGCAAGCTGCTGTAGTACTTCACACATGCTGCTGTGGTACTACATATAAAATGATGTGGTACTATACACAGGCCGCTGTGGTACTACACGCAAGCTGCTGTAGTATTTCACACATGCTGCTGTGGTACTACATATAAAATGATATGGTACTATATACAGGCCGCTGTGGTACTACACGCAAGCTGCTGTAGTACTTCACACATGCTGCTGTGGTACTACATATAAAATGATGTGGTACTATACACAGGCCGCTGTGGTACTACACGCAAGCTGCTGTAGTACTTCACACATGCTGCTGTGGTACTACATATAAAATGATATGGTACTATACACAGGCCGCTGTGGTACTACACGCAAGCTGCTGTAGTACTTCACACATGCTGCTGTGGTACTACATATAAAATGATGTGGTACTATACACAAACTGCTGTAGTATTACATACAACATGGGCCCTTCTTGCATTGTTCATGCCCTCGTACGTTATATAGTTTTCAGAATTTGAGGAGAATGGTAGAAATTGTCGTTAGAAATTGTCGTTAGTATACAATATATATTAGAGTCACGAAAAGGATCGGTATAGTGTGAGTGCTGGGACTTTACTGATGACGTCACGAAAAGTCTTTTCTTTGTGATTGATGACACACAATAGACAAACTGAAGCGAAAAGCCGCTGGGGCATTAAAATCAACTGTCAGTGACTTATACATAAAAGGGCCCACACGGCCCTGTGGCCTGTCAAATAAATAACAATTTTCTAAGGTCATGGTAGAGCAAACAGAATTCCAAAGCGTCTGCATTCTCCTGGGGAGGGGGGAGGGGGAGGGAGAGGGTGAGGGGGTAGGATATCTAACTCTGTCAGCGGCGGAATGTGCCAAATGATAGGCATAAGACAACCTCATGATGTGGTGCAAAAATAAGCACACGATCAGAACTGATCCCGACAAAACCCCTCAAGCAGCCTGTAGTACTAACATCACAAGCCCGAAAGTTAAGTGAGAACAGATTAAAGGCATAAGACTACAATGTGGCATGGGTGAGTAAAATAACCACACGATCGGGAGGCCTGATCCAGACAGAACCTCTCCAGCAGCCTGTAGCACTGGTCACACAGGTCTGAAAGACGAGTGGAAACAGATGATAGGCGTAAGACTACTCCAATAGGAGGCTGTAGCACTGGCAGCACAAGTATGAAGGACTACCTACTGGCATTCAAACGTAAGAGAGTAGAGACATTTACAACCATTAGCTTGACAGAATTCAACCACATGATTGAGATTATATCAAAGCTCATATATAACTGACACAATCTCTTGGCTTAGTTGGTACAGTCTGCGATATTATTCTTAATAAGGACAGAAAAAGACAACCTCTACCGTTGTTGTTTCAATCAGGGACGATTCATTTAACAAGGAAAAATGCGGAAGTGGTGAAGAAACTTTTGTGCTGTGTAATTTCCATAGAAGACAGGAATAGGAAGTCTGGACTTCCTAAAGAAATATAGGACTCATCATATCTACTAAAATGTTTGATCCTGATTATATTAAAATATTAAAATATTAAAATAACATAGTTGAAGGAATGCTATAATATGCTTTCAGAAAGAGAAATTTATTCCTAGGATCCTTTTTTAGTTCCCCGCCGCCGCGTAGCACGAAGCGGGGGCCTATTGAATTCGGGTCTATTCGTCCATCAAAATCCGTTAATCAACTGTCTTGTAACACCATTTTTTGGTAAATAATGCAACTATAAAGCTTATTTTGCAAAAATTTGTAAAAGACAAGTAGTGAAATATCATTATACAGTAAATACCACATATGGAATTCCGTTTATTACAAATGATAAACACAAAGCATAAAACATTATTGACACTGAAATGACGCCTGCTGGGACCCACACAACGGGATGGACAAACATAAACCACCCCGAAGCATTTTTTATTCTCAAATAATCTTGTCCGTGACCAACCACTTAAACTCATTTCAGGCAAATCAAATGCTACCACATAATGCAGCCTTAACATAAGATACCTCTCGTTAGTTTGGTTGTCTATCCGTCTGTCAACATTTCGGACATGGTTCCTTTTGTGCGATAGATCTCAGAAACTACTTGAGGAATTCCATTTAAACCTTGCAGAAAGAAAGAACATAGCTTATAGTTGTGCACCTGGGTATAGGATTTGCCGCCCACCGAAAAACACGTATCAGGGACTTTGTCAAAAATGCAAATATCACCGGCAATCAATATTTGGATAGGATGTCTTCTGTGCGATAGATCTCAGAATTACTTGAGGGACCCCATTTAAATCTTGCATGGGGAGAATATAGGGTGTAGTTTTGCACCTGGATATATGTTTTGCCGGCCGTCAAAAGATATGTCCCATTCAAAAATACAAATATCTTAGGCCGTGAACTGTCATGCAAGTTATTAGTCTTCCGCCGCCGCGTAGCGCGAAGTGGAGGACTATTGAATTCGGTTCCGTCCATCCGCCTGTTCGTCCGTCTATCTGTCTGCCAACTTTTTGGATATCATGTCTTTTGTACGATAGATCTCATAGAAGATTCAAGGGTTTCCATTTAAACCTTGTATAATTCAAAGAATATGGTTGCAGTTGTGCTTCCGGGTGCAGGTTTTGCCGGCCGCCGAAAAATGGAACCTGGAATGACACGCCAATGAGGGACTTGGTCAGATTCACTGACATACTTGCTTTATTTTAAAACGAAACTATTTGTAATTGGTTATGTAGGTGTATTCCTTAATAATGTATGATCTACTTGAAAGCCAAAATTGTCTCAGGAAAACAACATACAAGATGGTCCAAATGGCATATTTGCAACATATTGGTCTCTTCCCCTCCCCCTGATATGCTTCCTATGCGGATTGCAGCCACGTCAACTGAACCTACCATGTATATATATATATATATATATATATATATATATATATATATATATATATATATATATATATATATATATATATATATATATATATATATATATATATATATATATCTGTGTGTATGTGTGTATATAATCGGGAGCTCATTTTTTATTGTATTTGTTGCCATTTGTTATTATTATTATTAGTAATAGTAATAGTAGTAGTAGTAGTAGTAGTAGTAGTATTTCGTCAGTTTCAATCAACCAATCAATCAAAAGCACGAATTAATGTCGGTGAGGTCAGGATCACTCACGATTGATCTAGGTCAATTTGATAATTTTTGCGACGTTGATGGGCAAGTGACAGACACATAAACTCAAAAATAAAATACTATGCGATTTCGGACAGCATTGTTTGCAAAATTCTGGAATAAGAATGCAATGATACAATCATTAGAAAATCTTGAGAGGAACTTTTTGACCTCTATGGCATCACACGTAATGACATAATAACAATAAAATGCTGTTCATAAGAACAACGTTCATCTTTTTCATACTTTGGTGCTCAAAATATCGTCATCATCCTGTAAAGGTTTTTTTTGTTTTTCATTAACAACACTTTTTATGGTGTTTACTGAGTCTGAAGTAATCAGGGTGTTGTTGGTAGGCGGTAAGTTATTGACACCCTGACTGTGTGCTGCCTGGGTGTTTGCGGGTAGGCCCTCAGTTTTGCCCACCCTGACTGTTTCTTCCCTGGGAGTTTTTGCGAGTAGGCGGTCAGTTATGGACACCCTGCATGGCCGTGTTCTCCCTGGGGGCTTGCGGGTAGACGGTCAGTTGTTGACACCCTGACTGTGTGCTGCCTGGGTGTTTGCGGGTAGGCGGTCATGGTATGATAGACAGATGGTGGAAGTCCTCACATGGAAGACCCGGGGAAGGGGGATCCGTACATATTTTGTCCTAGGGGGGTCCCCATGATATGATAGACAGATGGTGGAAGTCCTCAAGTGGAGGACCCGGGGAGGGGGGAGGTCCTCACATTGATATGACGGTATGATAGACAGAAGGTGAAAGTGATGCCCGAGGGCGGGATCGATCCACCGACCTTCAGATCATAGGTCCACTAACGAGTCCTCTGCTCTACCAAGTGAGCCATTCAGGCCGGAAGGTTAATGTTCGGGAAAACATTCCTCATATAGTGTTGGGGTCACATGACACATGATTGACAGGTCACGTGACTAATGATGATTGACAGGACACGTGACTAATGACGTCATGATGATTGACAGGTGACTTAGGGTTATGCCTCCTAGGGGGGGGGGGGTCGGTACATAGTATGACCTAAGGGGGTCTGATGACGTCACTTCCTGTTCCAGAACTGTCGTTTTCCTACTACTGGTTAGGCGGTTAGCAATGGGCACCCTGACTGTATTTTCCTGGAGGTTTGCGGTTAGGCGGTTAGCTATGGGCACCCTGACTGTGTTGTCCTGGGGGTTTGCGGCTATGCGGGTATTGCGGATATCTTTGACACAACGTTGAACAGACTTTGGATAAGGAACGTCATTCAGCTGTTTGTTTTTTTTTCTTACTTGTTTATTAATTCATCAGGGCTTTCAGTTGTAATAATTTCGAAGACTTCCCTATAGTAACTTTACCTTAAGAATTCTCATTAAGCAAAGCCCCTTTGTTCTATGATACAACAAATCATCGACTCGCCTTTTCGTTTTTCGCCGTTTTTTGTGAAGCGTTGTTGCACCAACAGTCAACCTCTACGGCTGTCCCGTCTGTTGTGTGTTACTCCTTTTAGTCACGTTTATCCAAAGGAGTACTCACAGAATTACTTTAAAAAAATCCATCTGCTCTGTGGTTATACAGATATGTGGTTATAAGAGATGGATCTCTCCAGAGGTGTGATGTTAGATGCAAACGTTGATGAAGGCCAGGGCAGCGGCAAACAAACAAAATATGATCACAGAGCGCGAATCAGTATAATCTGCTGGATTGCAAAGTCCGTGCCCACCACCACCCCTTCCCCCCTAGCCCACTACACCACCTCCTCTTATTAATGCCCTCAGTCTAAAGCCCCACTGCCCCCTACCACCACTTCCCCCTTCCCCTTCCCAATGCAAAGATATTTTAAACCCCCGTCCCCATTAATCTGTCAGCTGGCCACAAAACCCGACCGATCCCCCCATAAACGCCCGCTCCCCCCCCCCCCCCCGCCATCTCAGCCACCCTCCCCATCCAGCCTTGAAGCTGTAGAGTGACTACACTTTGCAGTATGTTTATGATGCTGACGTTATGCTATGTTATGGCATGGGATGAAACAAAAACGCTGTCATATTATTTGTAGAATTGAAATCAGTAAACGACGCTTTATATTTTTTTCAAAGTTTTTATTCAGGCTTTCAAACTGTAAAACACATCTGGTAGCTTAGTATCCCTTATGTCAAGAGAGAAGAAAAACAGTTGCCACGAAATTACTGATCATCCTCAGCGTCACTCTTAGAATTGTAAGAACCAATCAAAAGAGTGTTCTGTCTGGGATAAGTCAGTCAAACCAAAGCAACACACAAAAGGCTATCAAGACAAAATTGTCGTCCAGTAAACACTCTAAGACAAAATTCTCGTCTCAGTGAACATTCTAAGGTCGAACCAACGTCGTTTTGAGCTCGTGGAGTCGAATCACAACATCAACACAAAGTACAACATTAACTCTTTTTGTACTTTGGTTGTTGTAAGTCTCGACCACAGATCAACGTCTTACCAACGTCCTTGACGCAACGTTGAATAAACGTTGAATAAGGAACGTTCTTTAGATGTTGCTTTTGGTCGCAATCAAAATGTAACTTGCGCAACTTGTGATCGGAACTTGTTATCGGAACTTGTTATCGCTCACCGGAAATGTTGTTATTGGCGATTTTAGTGTAACCGGCCATAAGATGAGAAACAAGATTTTCTTATTTGCTGGTCTGAACAGATAGAATCATTTAACAAAATAACATTTTATTCTGAATTGAATTCTGTGCCTGTTCCAGCCATGTGTAATAACATTCCAATCATATATATAACCACGTGTAGCCACGTTTCAGCCATTATGCAACCACGTGTAATAACGTCCCGGTCACATATAACCATGTGTAATAACATTGCAGTCACATTTCACCACGTGTAACAACGTTCCAGTCACATATAACCACATTTAATAACGTTTGATATTGTTTTAATCACACATAACAATGTTCCCACCCTTTGCAATAATATTCTTACAACATGTAATAATGTCTCTCTCATTTTATTGACGGTACGGCCATATTAAAAGTTTCATTTTTTAACGCAATGTACATTCTTCTGGGTTCTATGGAATGCCATTTTCACATTTATTAGGGAATTATTGATATCAAGAATTAATTTTTGATCTCAAAAAATCCATATTTTGCTATCTGTAATTATATTTTTGATATCTCTAAATGTATTCTTGGTCTCAAAAAATAATTTTGGATATCAACAAATATTTAGAGATATCAAAACATATTTATTGATATCAAAAATGATTAAATGATATCTAAAATCGATTTCTTGAGATCAAAAATTTAATTCTTGATAGCAAAAATGAAATATTTGAGAGCAAAATATCAATTCTGAGCTCAGTAATTCATTTTCCATTTATTGATATCAAGGATTTATTTCAGATATCATTATTTCATCAAGAGACTTTTTAATTTGTATTTTGAAATCTGCAAATGATTTTTTGATCTTTTTTTAAATAAAAAATTCAGAAGTACACATCTGTAAATTAAAAATGATTGGTCCTTGTATACAGAATCTTTTTTTTAAATTTTTTACTGTATAAAAAAAGAAGCAATTCTTGAGAACAAAAATTGTGCTGTTGTTATTGATCTCAATAATTCAAGTTTTCATCTCCAAAATTTAATTGACGATTCGCTAAATTTTGTGTAAATGTGTATCTCCCTTAAGATTTTTTAAGTTTGTAAGTTTGATTTTTTTATCTCAAAAATAAATTTTTGCCATCTAACATTCAATTATTGATAGCAAAATATAAATTATTGAGAGCTACATTGATTTCTTGATATCTTTAATTATATTTTGATATCAAAAATAAGCATTAAATGTTAAAACGGCATTCCATAGGTTCAGCAAAATCGAAAGTGCGGTAGGAAATAATACATTGTGATTCTTTATTGATTGTTTCAAATGATATTGTTCGGCCTCATGTCGAAAATATTCCTGCCTCGAAAATATTCCTGTCTCGAAAATATTCCTGTCTCGAAAATATTCGTGTTCATTTCGCACTGAAAACTCCAGTCAGTATGTGGTCATGTGATGTTACTTGTATTACGTGACTTAACATGTGTTATGTGCCAATGCGTATGTCACGTGACGTTACTTGTATCACGTGACGTTACAGATTGAGCCCTGGCGGGCGCGGGAACAGCACTAACAGACTGACGACGATGATAATGAAGAAAACGAAACAAAAGAAGCGATCAAGAATGAGACCACATTCGCGCCACTCTGACGTCACGTGACGATGTCTTTGATTGACTTCCGCTATCAGTGCCTCCCTCTCCACCGTTAAGACACGAATGAGGTGATTCACCAAGCGGTTGAATCTATCCGCATCGCTTTGTACGTTTGCATTGACTTGCACGGGCCCTCCAGCGGCTTGCGCATAACCCGGATGTTGAGGGCTGTCGTCTGCCCATGCCCCGAGTAGCCTCCCCGTGTGGTTACTCTGTTGTGTACGCTTGTATAGCGACGGATTAAGGCACGTTTGCTTGTGTTCCGGAGAGTTTCGGTTATTTGTTAACTTGCCGTTCTGATATGCATCGCTTCCGTTAGTTTTCACCTAAAATAATTTTAAAATCAAGTTACAAACACTGGTTTTATGAATATACTTACCAGTAACTTGAAGAATTTATAGGGAGCTCCATATTCCCCATGTTTTAATTATAAAGGTGACAGAAATACAAGACTGATAATTTCAGTTGTGTTAAAGACGACCAGTTTCAAACAAAAAGATTAAATGGTGAAAACAGTGTAATATGATTTTAATGGGCAAGATATCAACACAGGCCCTTCTATAAACAAAATATCAACACAGACCATTTCCGGACACGACCCTATTTGTCTTTAATTCGAAATAGGTGGATTTCGTAGTTATTTACTCTGTGTAACATGGATTCAAACTAAGGCCATATGTTCAATGTTATGCACATTTCGGTCGCTAGATGGCGCAGAGATACCCGCATTTCCCTTTAAAGTGGTTGATCACTTACCTGTATATATTGGTGTGTTGTTGAATTCTCACATTTTTCGTGTTTTTTCTTCAGATGTCGGCAAAAGACTGTTCCCAAGCCTTTGATTATCAGCTGTAAAATTTAATATCAAATTAATTATTCTATTTTCATTTTAAGTGATTCATAAGGCGAGGGATAAATGACGTGGTTTTTCACCTCATCCCACCCCCTCCCCCCTCCACCTCCGGCCGGGTCATAAATATAAAAGCAGATTTGCCTGGAAGTCGCCGAAATAGTGCTAGAAATGGCCGCTCAGTTCTGTACTAAATGAAATTTTTTCACCAATTTTTAACGAAAAAGCCACTCCACGCCGACCCCGTCTGTCCTTATAATTTATCCCCGTTCCTCCGCGTTTTCGGGCACGCATGGTGACACTTATGACACCAAGTGACGCTCACATTTCAGCATGAGTTGCGCAGTAAACTACCGGAAATGTAGCAGCTTCCACATGTCACTTAGAGTCAACTACAGCTGGCTCATATTGATGAGATGTGTGGCACTGTGTGCTGTACTCTGTGCTGTACGTACTGTGTACTGTACAATTCTGTGTGATGTACTGTGTACTGTGTACTGTACTGTACTGTGTACTGTGCTGTGTACTATGCCGTACTGTACCGTGCTGTGTATTGCGCAATTTTGTGTGCTGCACTGTGTACTGTATTCTGTAGTGTCTTGTGTACTGTACTGTGTACTGTGCTGTGTACTATACCGTACTGTACCGTACTGTGTATTGTGCCATTTTGCGTGCTGGACCTTGTGCTGTTCTCTGTACTTTACTGTGTACTGTACTCTGTAGTGTACTATGTACGGTACCGTAGTGTATATTGTGCTGTGTACTGTATTGAGTACGGTACTTTGTACTCTGTAGCGTACTGTGTGCTGTACTGTGTAATGCATAAGCAAATATACAAATTGGAATCTACAGAAAAGTTCTGACTTTTCGACAGCAATAACGTATGAAGAAATGATAGAAAAAGGCTGAAAATTAACAAAGCTCCACTGCACTAAAAGCATATTCACAATTAGATTATAATATATGTAGAATAACATGTAAAAATTATTAAAAACTCATTTAAAGGCTTGGTACAGTTGAAAGAGTATGAAGAGAGACTCTTTTATGTTTCCCTTATCATTTCTTTATACTTTAAGCCAACGTACGAACTGGGAGTCACAAATGGGGCCCTATCTGAAGTTCTCGAAGGTGTAAACTGATGTACTGATATTTCAAGTGACAGAAACTTACAATGTGCATCCATCGCGGTACGGGCCTGCTGTCATGGCCCGCTCTGTAGATGTTGATGACGAGGGATGACAGGAAGATTGACAGCATGATGATCACCATGTTGAAGCAGTAGTAAACACCTGTGACGTAATCAATACGGCGTGGGGTGAGATGTCAATGCCATACCAGTTTATCATAGAATCCTTCTAAAAGACATGGGGCCTTGTTATCTGGAACTGACCAGTTCAAACACACTGGTGGATGGGAGAGGAAGAGGGGGAGGGGAGGGGGAGGGGGAGGGGGAGGGGAGGGTGAGGGTGGGGTCGGAATAGTATAATGTTATTTAGCTAGAACAGGCACAGAGCATTCCTCAGAGAGGACAATGGGGTGGAAGACGAGGTTTGGGTGGAATGATTTACCTAGCATACTCACAGTTGCTGTTGTTTGGTGAACTGATATGGGGGCGCGAAGGGGGATTGGGAGTTGGTGTGGAGTGGGTTACCTATAACAAGCACAGAGAATGTGTTGTGGGGGGGGGGGGGGTTTCGATGGAGATAGCAGGACCCGTGGGACTGCTGGGGAGAGGGAAGGGGGATTGGGGGTGTGTGTGGAGTGCATGGGTTACCTACCACGAGCACAGAGGATGAGGTGGGGTGGGGGGAGTCGGTGGGAATATCTTAGGGACTTAACTAGCACGGATGATGTAGGGGGAGCTGGTGCGGGTGGGAGTCCCGTGGGTGGTGGTGGGGGGGGGGCGTGGGAGTGCTGCAGGGGGCTGCAGGGGGTGCTGATGTGGCTGAGGGACACGTTGGCGGTGGGGATGCCGGTGGGGTTGGGGGTTGAGTGACTTACCCAGAATAGGCACCCAGGATGCAACACGGAGAGCTGATGCGGGTTGTGGAACCCGTGTTTATTGGGAAAGGGGGCGTGGGGTGACTTACCTAGCACGGGCACAGAGGTTTCTGTAGGGGAAGCTGGTGTGGTTAGGGGACCCGTGATTGGTAGCGGGGGCGGGGGGGGGGGGGGCGTTGGAGTGACTTACCGAGCACAGGTACTGAGGATGCTTTTGGGGGAGCTGATTTGGGTGGGGGACCCGTGGTCGGTAGGGTGAGGGAATGGGAGTGACTTACCGAGCACGGGTGCCGAGGATGCTGCAGGGAGAGCTGATGTGGGTGGTGGACCCGTGGGTGGTGGTGGGGGGCGTGGGAGTGACTTACCTAGCAGAGGGTGCTGTAGATAGAGCTGATGTGGGCGGGGGACACGTGGTCGGTAGGGCGGGGGGGGGGGGTATGGGAGTGACTTACCCAGCACAGGTACTAAGGATACTGTTGGGGGAGCTGGTGTGGTTAGGGGACCCGTGGGTAGTAGCGGGGACGAGGGGGGCGTTGGAGCGACTTACCTAGCACGGGCACCGAGGAGGCCGTAGGGAGAGCTGATGTGGGCGGGGGGCACATGGGGGTAGGGGTGGGAGTGACTTACCTAGCACGGGCACCGAGGATGCTGTTGGACGAATTGATGTGGGTGGGGGACCCGTGGGTGGTGGGGGGGGGGCGTGGGAGTGACTTACCCAGCACGGGAACCGAGGAGGCTGTTGGCGGAGCCGCCTCCACCAGGATCAATAAAAGCACGAGGAAACTGGCGAATAAACTCATGGCTGAAATCAGAAAACCAGTCAGAAAATGGCATAAACATAAACGTAATAACAGTTAATGCTAAAAAATCATGTGATAAAATGTTTCCTTTACTGCATTTATAGAAAAAAATTCTTGTTAATTTTAAATGTGAAAAAAAAAACAAGACTATTTTCTGGCCAATATATAATAAAATCAAAGTTCAGAACCCGACAATTTGTATCAACAATAAATAAAAATTAAACTATTTGGAGTAAACGTCAGAAAAGTGAATCACGTTGACCTCCAACTACTTTGCGAAGTGACACAATTCTGATGATAAAGTATCCAATCAAAATTACGCCCTGTTGATTGCTCATAAATGGCAAATGGCGCCATTTTAAGTGAAAGACATTTCCTGCCTTAGCAGAAATGCACAAATTGAGCCGCGTAGAAAGCCGTAGTTGCCTTCAAATAACATCCCATGACGTCACAGGCACTACCTGTTCCCTCACTGTAATAACCCCTAAAATACGTTTGACAAATAAAGTACAGTCGGGAAGTTTCAAATGTTCTTATTTATTTCAAACAAAACAGCGTCTATGCAATCTAAACGAGTGTATCCCACTCAGTCATTATTTTCATAACAGACGCCAGGTGATGCCTTTCAGATACAATGTTTCATGCAAAAAAAAATCTGGGTAATTACACGCCTAATTACATGCTTTGGTCCGCCCCATGACCTTTCAGGGGATTGTATCTGTATAAGATTATTTACCTAGACCAATGCGGTCTGGTCTGTCAGCGGGAAGCCAGAAAACGACAAGAGTGAGTGCCACGAGAAAGACACAGGGCAGCGTCAGGATGTAGCTAGAAAACACGATCTTTCTGCGAAAGTTCAAGGTAAAGGTCAAGACGGCCACGGGTTCAGGGTCATCCTCTGGCAGCAGCACCCGCTCCGCGGTGGAGTTGATGATCTCCCAAACGCACGAGTCTTTGTAGTCACTGGTGAAGGTTGTCAGGTCGATGCCATCGTCGAACGCTAAACTTAGGTCGATGTCACTCACTCTAAAAGCAGATGCAATGCTAAAATAGGGTTAGAGTGTATAGGTAATACTGTATATGTCAGCACGAAGGGGTGTAGGGGTAATATCACAAACGTCATTATGCAGAGATATCGTTACATAAGTCAGTATGCAGAGGCAATGTGACGGACATCAGTGTGCAGAGGTAATGTTACATATGTCAGTGTGCAGGGGTTATATCACATACGTCAGTGTTCAGGCCTAATGCCACATACGTCGACCCGTAGAGGTAATGTTACATACATAAGTGTGCAGAGGTAATGCTACATATGTCAGTGTGCAGACGTAATGCCACATACGTCGGCCTGTAAAGGTATTGTTACTAACATCAATGCACCGAGTCAATGTTGCGACGTCATGTAGATATTATGTTGCAAACGTCAGCATGTAGACGTTACGTTACACACATAAATACAGAATAACCGAATTTTTCCCGGAGTTTCATAGTAGTTAAAATTTGTGTTGATTATTCTTGATTGTATTTAAGCTCGAAATAAAATAAGAAGTAATAAAAAGTACTAAATGAAATACTTTTGTTCTGTTCTTTGCAGTGCAGTTTTAAGTCACAATTCGACCCTCAATACATTGACAAAAGCTTCAAGCATAGATCATAACTTACTAATTTGTAGCACAGAAAGCAGTGTGAAATGAGGAAACCGTTCTTTTAAAGCCTGAACGAATTACCAGAGCACTCGCATAAGTGAGAAGCTAGCAAGGAAACGCTAATAACGAAGAGGCCATACTATTAGTGATAGTCGATAACAAAATGCAACACTGTATTAATAGCTACTTTTTGCGGTATAAATGGAAAGTAGCTATACGAAATTAACTACGAACTGCTCACTGGACTTCCCGAGCTCAGAGTCTGTGATTTCAGCATCAACACAAACTTAAATGGAATACAAATACCTCAGAGACTGACATTTTTTGTCTTGAAATATTAAAAGATATCTATGCTATTTTTATTGATTGCGTAAAGTTATTTATTTAATGAACAACATCTCAATGCCAAAAATATGACACAGTTATTATCTTTTATATTTTGTCTTATCATTAGCAAAATCTGTCACGTAAGTAAACAAAAAATACACCGCTTGCCTTCCCGTCTCCTCAGTTGTTTCAGTTCAGCGCTTATTTGTCATTTCGCAGCTGTTTAGTGCACTTAAAAAATACTTTGAGACTATCGGATACAGCGAATCCAGAAGATCAACGTTTTTGGAAAACAGAGTCAGCGTGCAAAAGTAGGAATAATTTTTGTAAACAACCAATCCTGTGAAACACCTTACCAAAATTATGATTTTCAAATAAATATTGTAAATACCAATTTCAACAATTTGTCTTACTGCCTATGTGTAATATGCAAAAATGAAATATGTGATAACATGCCTCGCCTAGAAATAACGCAAAAGACATCTAAAGGCATATATAACACATAACGTAGAATCCTCGTCAACAAGTTTACTTTTAGAGTTTTATTGCTTACCATTATACAGTGAAAAGAAGAAAAAAGGCACGTGGGTGGACTTAATGGCTATCACCTTTGAGTGCTGTGTGTGTTTTTGGCTTTTTCAACAATGATTGATCTGTGACTTTATTCATTTCAGCCTCATACATTATTCAGAGCACCTGCAGACAAGACAATCTGTAATGGAGGGAAAACAATGAAGCACGCGCAATTGAAAAGCAACATGTCGTCTTCATTTTCGCTCTTCAACATACAAGACTTGTACAGCATTTTGTTCAATTAAAATGTGACCTGGGCAACGATGTAGTTTAGTGGACCCCTTTTGTAATGACATTAGTTGATAAATATGCTTCAATTTTTATTATTGGGGTTCCTTGTGAATGTAAAGGATTAAACAAAGCTTTAGGGCCGGCTTTGAAACTAGGGTCAGCTTACAGAGATCATATCGTGTTTACAAAAAATTGATGGGTCCCTTAAACTACATCTTTACTGTGATCTTCTGTTTTGAATTGACACCTTTCACAGGCAGTTGATGGCTAAGAAAGGGTGTTGTACACATCAACCCCTACACCCTAGTGAAGTGTGATGAAGCTTTAACCGGCAGCAGAGTAGTGAAAAATTAATGACCCAAATATATCAGTTGAGTATGAGAAGTCAATCAGTTATCATGACAGTAAAGCTAAAGTGATGCTTCCCAATTTTTAAGCTTTTTAAAATATAAATGCAGCCATACATTGGAAACAGGATCGATATCACAAACTGTAACTACTTAAACATGTTTGTAAATTCATGCTTTATCTTTATTTGTGTGCTTTATTAACTCTTAGTAAGTAGAAGGAGAAGAATTGAAAAGAGTATATCGAAGTTGTATTGGACCAGTGCTTTGGACCTTTTTTCTCTTCACTGGTCCGCCATTTGTCTTTACTACTCCTCTGACCACACTTCTCCTGGGACAAGTCTCGATCGTACTTCATCTGAAGTTGTGCTGCTCGATTTTTGTTTTAGCCTTTGCTTTCATTTTCATGGTCAAAATGCGAAATGCAACGTATTAACGGTATTATGCTTACAGAAGCTTGTATCTGCCATAAGCCACATTGTGCATTATATAATGATGTGTGCTTTACTCATATAAGCTAAGTACGCTTAGTTTGGAGAAATGCTTGTTTTGATTTTATAAGAACGGAACGTGGAAGCAAAACAATATCTGGTCATTTGAAATAGACTGAATGCTAGTATAAATTAAGAGCTTCAGTTGTGTAGCAAGTGGCAAAGCTAGGTTTTTCTAGAAAGGGTTCGAACTGGCAAAAAGACTTCTTAGGAGCTCTTTGGAAACTAAAAAATACAATATTTTGTATGTAAATAAAAAGCAATCCAGAATCATGTTGAACAGTTTTTGCAATTCTACTTGAAATGAAAAAGTAGTTTTTAAATATTACTGTTTGGCCACTGAGCAAAAGTTTTCCTTTTTGCTATTATATTTGTTCCATCGTTTATTTTACTAGCTATTATTTTCTCTGCCAAAAACTGCTTAAAACACGAGTGTACGAGTTATTGGATATGATAGCCTGGGAAAAATTCACTATGCACATAGAGGTCGGATTATGTCAATGCTCTTAAAGCTATTAAATGTTGTCAAGGATACCAATAGAGTCTTGCTCCTAATACAAACTAGATAAAAACCTCAAGTTTGCAATGTTGCCTCTATAAATAAGTGATGCAGACTAATTGTATAGCCAAAAAATGCTATGAGGAACTGATTCAGTTTTAATAACCTTCTTGCTCACTAGCTATTGACATAACCCTCAAGCACAAAATTTTGCTAAGTTTTCATTATATCTATAATTTTATCTGATGCACTACCTAACGTAAGAAACTATATCATCAGAAAGATTTCTTCGCTGAGCAGTCTGCCGCCCATAGTAAAGTGTTTGAATATAAATACGCGTCAATGAAGAGAATTCATCAAATTGTGGATTTCTATGAGCACCTAATCACCTATATCCTTAAGATGTATCTTGGCAAAAACTCTCACGTATGAAACTGAAAACTGTTGTTTTGAATTTATTTGTACAGGATATGACAAGACATATATACGAATAATGGAGACGCCTATACGTAAAACCTCACTACAAAGAGGCCTACACATACATATAAGCATAACGTCAACACATATATGCATGACGTCGATATCTTTACTTATGACGTCAACACACACAGGCATGTCACTAACACATATTCGCATGGCGTCAACACATATAGGAATAATGTCAAAACAAATACGCATGACGTCATTGTCTAAAATTACTAGCGATCCTGACCTTTTCAACGGATCAGCATCCTCAAGCCTATGATCTCCTGGGTGTATAATCTAAATTGCTTTAATTGCCAGTAATTGCTTTCTCGCACAAGGGAGCATTTATTTATGACTATGACAATTTACCTGTACCCGTGGATGCATAGTGAAACTCAAACAAGGATAGTAAGTCTATGTAGAAGTCCATATCATCATGTCAATTGCCATTATGCCAATTATCATATAGATATATCAGTCACTTTAACATCTTTTCATATCATCGTGTTAATCGTCATACCGTTATATCAACTATTATACAATCATCTCACTCATTCAGTACTTATGTCAATCATCATATCATTTTGTTGATCTTCATGTCATCATGTCAGTCTCAAATAATCACATCAGTTATCATATAATTATGTCACTTATCAATTATTATATCGCCACCTGTAAATTGTGATATTATTTGTATATTCAGCAAAAAACATCAAAGAAAAAATCTGAAAATCCAGAATGCTTATAGGTTTTTTATTTAGTCTCACACTCTTAACTACAGAATAAAGAAAGCTTTTTTCTGTTTCTCAAAATACTGATGCGCAAAAGGGGTAACAAACAGACATGGCCACCTGAACTAGCAAATACAACAAAGAGAATACCTTTGTCTGTCCTACATCAGAGAACATTGGAATTCAACGAATACACACGTCACACTACACGTCACATCTACACGTCACATCTACACATCACATATACATGTCACATCTACGTGCCACACTACACGTCACATCTACACATCACATATACACGTCACATCTACACGTTGCACTACACTTCACATCTACACGTCACATCTAAACGTCACATCAACATGTCACATTTACACGTTACACTACACGTCACACTACAAGTCACTCTACAGGTCACACTACACGTTACATCTACACGTCACATTTACACCTCACACTACACGTCACTTCTACACATCACATATACTCGTCACATCTACACGCCACATATACACGTCACATCTATACGTTACACTACACGGTACATCTACATGTCACATAGACACGTCACATCTAAACGTCACATCAACATTTCACATTTACACGTCACACTACATGTCATTCTACACATCACATCGACATGTCACATCTACATGTTACATTACACGTCACATTAACACGTCACATCTACACGTCACATATACACGTCACATCTCCATGTCACAGTTACACGTCACATCTACACGTCACATATACACGTCACATCGACACGTCACATCTACACGTCACATCTACACATCACACCTATGTATCACATCCACACGATGAGAAAAAACCTTTATTCTGTGTGCAATGTTTGCCGACATACAGTCTGTGCTTTTCTGAACACTTACTTCAAATACTTGAATATTGAATTCTGGTTCTGCTCCGAAAATGTATGTCGGAAAAGCACTGACTATAGATTCAGCAAAAGCACTGCTCGACTCCATGACTGTCTGTAGTTTCAAGATGAAAGCATAAGAACTGCTAAGCTTACATATTGATCTATAACCTTTCAATCTCGAAACAAGATAACTGTTTTGATTATTTTAATGATGCATACAAAGGTAAACTTATCGATTATCTGACACTAGCTTGCACTTGTCTTGCACTGTGCTGACGGTCACTGGATTGCCGAGACTCATTAGATTTAAATGACAGATGTGACAGACATCCGCCTTACTGACATGCCACAATAGCTGTAGATATGACTCGCAGCATTTACACCAGGTCTTTTACATTTCGATTTCGAAGGTTGTAAATGTTCATGCGCAATGTTTCGGTTTTACCTTATATCGATAATTCTTTTGTGTAGGTCTCCAAGCACTTTGCTGTCAGAAATAACCAAGAAAAATCCACAGTACGTCTTTGCACATTATCTTACTTTTAAACCTTTAAGTGATGTGACAAAATTAATTAGGAAATTTTTAAATGCTTTTTAAAGTGCATTTTGAGTATTTACTTGCAAAGTGGTTTTGAGTAAAGGTATAGCATTATTATCCCACTTCAACTGGGGTTCACACTTCTAGTTTCCAGCTTGAAGACAAAACTTTAAAGTTCTTAATTATTGTGTATTTGATCTAATTAGTTTGTTGCTCAGTAAAATGTTCAATGTTAAACTAAATGCATGTTCTATCCTGTCTTTTGTTAAATAGGATAAGATTAACCAACACAAGACGAGTTGAAAGCAATTGAAAAACACAGAACAGGTAGATATATAGTGATAAATATATGAATACACGGAAAACTATGGAAAGATTTCAATAATCGTTGACAATAATGCCACATAATTGTCTGGTATAAGTCAAGACAGCAGCATTGCGTGTTGCGTGACATGATGCGTACTGATAACAGTATGGAATCCAGAACTTCGAGGTTGTGACTGTTTTTCTCACTTCACTTCATATGTGTGTGTTATGCATGGAACGATAAAGGTTAGAAGGGCCAGCCATTTGCATAAGTTGTCAGCAACTGATGAGTTTGGAAAGGGACCGTTATCTGTGGTCGTATAATTATAATATATACATATGTGTGTGGGGTGTGAATATGTGTATGTGAGTGTGAGCGTGAGTGCGCATGTGTTTTAGTGTGAGTGTGTATGACTGTGCGTGATTGTGAGTGTGTGTGAGTGTGTGAGTCTGCGTGTGAGTATGTATGAGTGTGAGTGTGTTAGTGTCTGTGTGAGTGTGTATGTCTCTGTGTGAGTGTTTGTGAGTGTGTATGTGAGTCTGAAGGTGTGTGAGTGCGTATGTTTGTGTGTATGTGTGAATGTGTGTTGTGTATGGTAAAATCGAACGAGTTTGGAAAGTGACCATTTTTTTTCTTTTAAGACTTCGTTGTCTATTACCATATAAACCAAATACATATACATGCACAAGCCCAAATCATGGACTGTATGAGTTTCGCAGGTTATTCATGTCTGTACATTTCATGATGTGTTTTATAGTGACGCCATGTAATTCAGGCGTTTATGATTAATATGCAACTCGTGCTCCCTTTTACACATTGCAACATTAAAAAGTGAGTTTGTTTATTTTTAGCAAATGCTAGGGCTTTAAAAGTATGACGTCAGTTGTGTCATCACAGTTTAAAACAAAGGGTTTCACTACGCATTTCCTTTTGCGGCAAAACAGTCCGGACAAAGTAGAACGATGGCTCTGGTAAGGCATTCTCATTTGGTTATCAAGGACTTAACTGTTCTATTTTCTAAAAAACGGTTCGAAGAGAATTTCGTGCCTGAGAAACTGATTCCTTGCTACATCACAATCCAAAACCAATTTACTGTCCCTTGAAAGCTGTATTCAGACATATTGAGCTTCTTTACTATATCTTTGGCTTTGCTGATAAAAGCAACATGACAGTCACTAAGTGCATATCATTATAAGCTTTATGAGAGATTAAACAACTGCAAAATGTCTCACCTAATAAAAATTCTACTACTGCTTTCCTACAGCAATACATCAACAAAGAGGCTACATTTTTTATATCCTTCTCCAAACTGTATACTTCTACTACGTTTTCTTCTTCTTCTTCTTCTCCTTCTTTTCTTTCTTTTTCTTCTTCTTCGCACTCTCCACCAACCTCATCATCATTCTCTTCTAGTTCTCTGACTGCCATTAACTCAGACAACAACACACAAGCGTTGCTGGTGTAATTCGTATTATGATTCAGTATGTTTTAAAAGCTATTAAGAACTCGGTGACCGGGACTGGATTCATTGCTACGTACGTCATTAGATAATATTGAGTTAATAATAGCCACTACGCCAGACATGATTGCATGAAAAGCTTCCTCAAATTCACATATAACTATCCAACAGTTTTTTATAGCGATGATGAATCACACTGTATTTCAAAGCGCTCATCTCTGGTGTAATACAAGTAAAAGGGGATCACTACGGTCTGGATCTACTAGCCAGCGTCATGTGTACTAAACATATAATTCAAGGTGTCGTAGTTTTCCGTCTCCTTCATTAAAATCAAGTCAGAATAGTTTCGCTCCATTCAAGGTCTGTTTTGTGAACTTGTTTAACAGGAAAAAAATTGTTGAGCGGAAAATTTATTGCCATTTACACACAAAGTAGCAAAATACGAGAGACGAAAGTAGCACTCCCGAACCAACCTTAAGCGGTTGCATAGTAAAGTTACTGAGTGATTTGTCAACGACCTGAAGTTATAAGATGTTTTTCTAGACTAGATATCAAATTCATAATACATTTCATATAACAGTATCCCATCAGTTAACAAACTACGCTGCGGAACATTAGGCGATTTCATTCCAGTTCAATGCAGTACATTAAAATACTTCAACAATGACTACGAAGGGACAAAGATTGAGTATTTACACTGCTGCGCTTTTATTTTTTGCAAGCCGATACATACCTTTAATATAATAAATACATCATCTTCGGAGCTACTGATTAAACTTTAAATCTGATATGCTTCATATCAATATTTGTTATCTGTTTTATGAGAGATAAACGAGAAATAATTATGCCTGGTACTCAGGAAGGTATATTAGCAGGTATTCTGTGACCTTTACAATATGTCATAGAAAAGGTCTGAATTTGGTGGCTGTAGGAAGTCTCATGAAAGACAAATGTCAGTCTAAGGCGGGCTGTTTGCCTTTTGCCTAAGGATGACACACTGAAGCGTTATGTGACGTGATGCGTGACGTGATGCGTGATAACTGAGAGCAGTAGAAACAATTGATCACCACGGTGGCGTGACGTGATTTGTGACGTGATGTGTGACGTGATGCGTAATAACTGATAGCAATAGAAACAATCGATCAGTATAAATCTTTTCTCGCATCATCTCATATGTCTATATGTTAAGGATAACACGAACGTTGGAAAGAAAACCAAGAGAAACCATTTGCCTAAAGTACAGGGTCAAGAACCCACTGGTTTTAAAAGTGAAAGGTTTTTTTCAAAACGCCATTAAGACTGCATAAATAGCGATATGCTGTGTAAGCTTTAGAAATTATCCCAGTCTGTGGTACTTTCAGTTTTTGTGGTACTTGAGTTTTAAGATAGTGTCGTGTAATGTAGGCAGTTATACTGTAAGTCTTACTCATGTATACTCTTAACATAGTGCGAAATTAACCTTTGCTTTTTGTTTATTCCATGTCAATGCTCAAGCTTTAATAAAAGTATGGCGCCAGTTGTGACGTCACAGTTTAAAGCAGGTTTGTTTTTTTTGCTGCAGCAACACATCATGAAGGAGTACAATGACAACTGTGGGAAGGACGTGGCCATTTGTTCATCAATGACTCGATTCTTATAAAAGATAAGTAGCCAATTTTGTGACTAAGAAATAGTTTCCTCGCTACTTCACAATCCAAAACCTATTTTCTGTCCCTTGAAAGTGGAATTCAGACACATTGAGCCTCTTTACTGTATCTTTGGCTCTGCTCACACAAGAAACATGTCGGTCACTTGGTACACATAGTTATAGGCTTCGTCAGCGGGTGGGGGTAAACAGCTATAAACTATATCATCCGATGAAAAAGCCCTGCTAATGCTTTCCCAAAGCATCACACCTAGCAAAGAACCTACATTTTTTAATCTCTTTCTCAATACCTTTTCTTCTTCTTTCCATCTTCTTTTCCTCCATCTTTTCGTTCTTTTTCTTCCTCTTTTTGTTCTTCTTCTTGTTCCTGTTGTTTATCTTCTTCTTCTTCTTCTTCTTCTTCAATTTCTTCCACTCCTTCTTCTCCTTCTTCTGCTTCTTCTTCTTCTTCTTCTTCTTCTCCAACTTCGTCTTTTTTTCTTTTTCTTCGTCAACATTTTCCCCTGCCATTGCCATTGCTCACAACAAAAATCAAGCTTTGCATAAGACGTCGTATTGTGTTTCAATGTAGTTAAAATCTTCCAAGGACTTGGTGACCGGGAACGAGATGCCAAGCTAAAATATGCCCCCGGCTCACTTTCAGTAATAACAGCTAGACATGACTGAATGCAAAACGTCTTCCAGTTCACACATAAATATGTAACATGTCTTTTTTTACAAGGATAATAGATCACACCTTATTTCCAAGACGTCCATCTCTAGGGTAATGCTAGCACAGAGGTATAATTATGGTCTTATATGCTTGATGTACCAGCTAGTTTCATGTTTGTTTTAACACATCGTTTGTGGTGCCGGCTTTTTCCTTTGGCCAACAGTGAGCATAGTATTGCTTCTTTCAAATCAAGGTTGAGTTTGTGAATTGTCTTAACATGGAGTTGAGGTCTTAGCCATAAAGTTATTGTCTTTTGCCCAGTACTTGACGAAATAGGGGAGAAGAAAGTAGAGCCCCAACCGACTCCACGAAAATGGCAAGACGAAAAAAAAATAACTGGATGGTTTGTGAAGCTTAACAATATGTTTGACTATGTGCTGGAAAGCCCACTCCAAAATGCTCCTTAGGAAAAAAATCCGTTCGGAACGATATTGATGTTGAATTGTTCGGATTCATTGACCAGTAAGGAAGTGTTGACCTTTAGGTTCTTTAGATTAACATTTCGTGAGTGGTCAATGATATCTTCGTGCTGACAAAATAAGTCAATATATATTGCGTTATGTGACATAACTATACAAAAATGTGATACAAAATCTATCGTAATTTACGTTCCGGTCAACATTGAAGAATTATTGATTTCGGAATCGATTTTTGTCAGATCATAGAATTTACTCCAGCCATACAATATGAAATGAAGGAAATTATCATAATTATTCACTGGCTAAAACAGTAACGACTTCAAAAAAAAAAAACATTCAAAAATCAACATTGATATTTGCTTGCAAAAATCAAAATAATTCAAATAGAAGTGATAATCAAATTTGCCTCACGTGTGAGTCCAGGAACCAAACCAGAGGTGACATGCTTGGTTGTCAAACGGGAAATTCGTGACGTCAATGGAACAGGAGCTTTTGAAGATCTGGTGTGGAACCCAGCGGAGCGTCCCGTCGTACATCACGATCACCAACGCGTTGCGCTGTGCACTGTCGGGATCAGCGCTGAAAATAGCAACACTAGCTTATCGTCTTGGTTACACCAATATCTATGTTACTATAGCAATGTGATTGTAATAATCTCATTTCTTCTTTTACAAATATTATATTAATATCAACTGGGGAAATAACTTTTATTGTAATAAAAACCATACGAACCCTTCACTACTGTTTATTATTACCTCTGTGTATGTATTACACATTTTTACCTCTCTCGGTCTAATTTATAAGTCATATATTTCAGGGGCTTCTGTCAAATTTGCTATTTTTATACTGCGGGTTAGCTTAGTATTTACTTTTTTTTTTAAATTTCGTCCACATTGATGTTTTCAAAGTTACTTACAACAGAGCTTAACTAATCTTGAAAGGCCCAAATCCGGGTGTTTTCTTGCTACAGATTTGCTCATGTGTCAGAATGCGATGTGATTTTTCAGCACTATGTCATATTACGATATCGAAACTTTTAAGCTAATATAAGTAAATGAGCTAAGCGTTCATGCTGTGGCTGTGCTTAGGATCAGCCCAGCGAGGTGTTTTTCACACAATAGATTTACTCTGGGTTAGTCAAACCAATCCTAAACAATAACCGCTGTATGGAAAAAGCATAAATTTGACTCTTTTTCAGGTTAACAAACAACAGCTTTGTTTTTTCTCTTTTTTCCTTTTTTTTTTTCTTTTCTTTTTTTTTTTTTTTTGGAGGGGGGGGGGGGAGTTGACATTAATACTGAAAGTGCAGCCTTGACAAAGATTGTATCTAAGACTATGCTTGAGTTCTACATGAGAACATCAGCGTATAACAATAAACAAAAAAAATAATAACCAAAAAAATAAATAAATAAATAAAACAAAAGGAGAAAAGAGAAAAGGAAGAATCAAAACACTTCGGATCGAATTAACTTAAGGATTCACGAACACAGGGTATAAGCCTGAGCCTCTACAGTCCTTCAACGGGTTCACCTTTCACGGGCATCTTCTATATATAACTAATTGAAATCCGGTATAATTTGATAAAAAAACATCCCTTTTTATAGCTATGACAATCAGTGTATGAGGTGCAAAATCGGTGAGAGGGAAATAAAAAAAAATGGTTTTCATTGACGGCCAGTTAGATAGAAGTCACTTGAAAAATAACCTTTGTCGTTTGTTGTTATTATTTATTATTATTAGTAGTAGTATTATTGTTATTATTATTATTATTATTATTATTATTATTATTATTATTATTATTATTATTATTATTATTATTATTATTATTATTATTATTATTATTACTACTACTACTACTACTACTACTACTACTACTACTGCTACTACTACTATTATTATATTTATTATGATTACTACTATTATTATTATCATTATTGTTATTGTTATTACTATTATTAGTGCTACTTTAGTTAGTTAATTTTATGCACTGATGCATTAGTAGGGAGAAAACGGGGGTTTGAAAACAGGAAGTGACGTCATAGTGACGTCACGTGGTGTTTTCAAACCCCCACGGGGGTTTGAAAACAGTGACGTCATAATGACGTCACTGTGGGGAAAACCCGATCGATAAATTTTAGAGTGCACTCGTACAGAGTGTGGGGAAAACCCGATCGATAAATTTCAGAGTGCACTCGTACAGAGTGTGGGGGAAAACCCGATCGATAAATTTCAGAGTGCACTCGTACAGAGTGTGGGGAAAACCCGATCGATAAATTTCAGAGTGCACTCGTACAGAGTGTGGGGGAAAACCCGATCGATAAATTTCAGAGTGCACTCGTACAGAGTGTGGGGGAAAACCGATCGATAAATGTTAGAGTGCACTCGTTCAGAGCGGTGGAACGATCAATAAATTTGAGAAGGAATGGGATTTTCAGCAGGATAAAAGTGTGGCTCCGAAAACAGGAAGTGACGTCATAATGACGTCACGAGGTGTTTTCGGAGCCCCATGGGGCTCCGAAAACAGTGACGTGATTGTTTTCGAATTCGCATGGGTATTTTGAAACAGGTAATCGAAAGAGCGCGCGCCCGTTCAATGACGTCATAATGACGTCATCATGACGTTATAATGACGTCATCATGATGACGTTATGACGTCATCATAACGTTATAATGACGTCATCATCATGACGTCATAATGACGTCATCATGACGTTATAATGACGTCATCATCATGACGTTATAATGACGTCATCATGACGTTATCATGACGTCATCATGATGTTATGGCATATTAAGACAGTTCTAAGCAGGATAACCCTAAGTCGCCTGTCAATCATCATGACGTCATTAGTCACGTGACCTGTCAATCATCATTGGTCACATGACCTGTCAATCATGTGTGATGTGATTCCAACCGCATATGAGGAATATTTTCCTGCTGATTAACCTTCTGGCCTGAATGGCTCAGTTGGTAGAGCAGAGTACCCGTAAGCGGACCCATGATCTGAAGGTCGGTGGATCGAACCCGCCCTCGGGCATAACTTTCATATCATGGGTCCTCCCCCCAGGATCAAGACATGACATGAATCGAACCCCCCCCCCCGGACCAAGACATGACATGTATCGGACCCCCCCCCCCCGGACCAAGACATGACATGTATCGGACCCCCCCCCCGGACCAAGACATGACATGTTTCGGACCCCCCCCCCACGACCAAGACATGACATGTATCGGACCCCCCCCCGGACCAAGACATGGCATGTATCGGACATAGTCATATAGCTCTATGACTATGTAATTGCTATGTGAACATAATTAGTTTCAAGTATGTATGTCATTATCAGATCGTTCAACAGTCAAGCCGCGATAGCTCACTTGGCAGAACAAACGGCTAGCAACCTGAGAGTCCCGGGATCGATACCACATCGGGGCAAACTTTTTTTTTGGTTTTTTTTGTTCACTTTTATGACTCTGTGACATTATGTGACAACATGTGACTGTGACATCATGTGACTCTGTGACATTATGTGACTGTGACTGTTTTTTTTTTTTTTTTTTTTTTTTTTTTTTTTTTAAACATAATGGCTATATTTCTATGTCTATTTTCACTATTATTATGATAATATTTAATTAGTCATATTTCAATGGTTCTAACCACACAGCATAGGAATAAGTACATGTGTACAGAGTGTGGGGAAACCGATCAATAAATTTTAGAGTGCACTCGTTCAGAGTGTGGAGGAAACCGATCGATAAAATTTCAGAGTGCACTCGTTCAGACCGTGGGAACGATCGATAAATTTGAAAACATCAAAGGCCTAGACCGTGGGAACGATCGATAAATTTGAAAACATCAAAGGCCTAGACCGTGGGAACGATCACTAAATTTCAGAGTGCACTAATTCAGAGCGTGGGAACGATCAATAAATTTGAGAAGGAATGGGATTTTCCACAACTCTATGTTTTATGTTATAGTAGTTGGAAAATGACACTTCTAAAGCACATTTAACAAATGTGGGTTTTTATAACATATAATATATAAAATAAGTTTGAACATTTTAGCATGCTACTTATTTAAATGTTCTAAAGTTATAGTAGTGGAAAAATGATGGTTCTAGACCAACTTTAACAAATTTAGTTTTTAACACCATATGATATATAAAATAAGTTTGAACATTTTAGCATGCTACTTATTTGAATATTCTAAAGTCATAGTAGTGGAAAAATGATGGTTCTAGACCAACTTTAACAAATTTTGTTTTTTGACAAAATATGATGCATAAAATAAGTTTGAACATTTTACCATGGTGTAGTAGGGTAAAAATAAGGGTTCTAGACCAACTTTAACAAATTTAGTTTTTAACATCATATGATATATAAAATAAGTTTGAACATTTTAGCATGCTACTTATTTGAATGTTCTAAAGTCATAGTAGTGGAAAAATGATGGTTCTAGACCAACTTTAACAAATTTTGTTTTTTGACAAAATATGATGCATAAAATAAGTTTGAACATTTTACCATGGTGTAGTAGGGTAAAAATAAGGGTTCTAGACCAACTTTAACAAATTTAGTTTTTAACACCATATGATATATAAAATAAGTTTGAACATTTTAGCATGCTACTTATTTGAATGTTATAAAGTCATAGTAGTGGAAAATGGTGGTTCTAGACCAATTTTAACAAATTTTGTTTTTTGACAAAATATGATGTATAAAATAAGTTTGAACATTTTACCATGGTGTAGTAGGGTAAAAATCAGGGTTCTAAACCAACTTTAACAAATTTTGTTTTTGACACGTTTCAGACGATTCTACCACTTGGTTGGTTGTTGGAAAATGGGAAGTGAAAATGTGGATAGTTATGTAGGAAAACTGCGCCCATTCAAAAGACGTGTTCGAATGGCAAGCCCATTCAAAACACGTGTTCGAATGGCAAGCCCATTCAAAACACGTGTTCGAATAATTTTTTGCAAGATATTACGTCGTGGTATTGTTCATCAAATTGTTCAACATGTTCAACAACATGTTCAACAACATGTTCAACAACATGTTCAACATGTTCAACAACATGTTCAACATGTTCAACAAGTTGTTCAACATGTTGTTGTTCAACATGTTGTTCAACATGTTCAACATGTTGTATATAAAGCTATGTTTAAAGACTTTCTCATCATTTGAATAGTGTAGGTTGAACCGAAAGGATGTATACATGCAACATTTGTTCGAAATCTTACAATTGGCCGCAAAGTCTTAAAAGACACTTAAAGGTTGCTCACGCTTCAGAAATGGATGAAGAATCGGATATGGAAACCTCTGTAAAACTACCTTTCACGGAAACTTTAGATGAGTCTTCTATGGAAAGTCAAAGCGTCAACATAGCTGAAAAGAATGCACATGCTTGTACAGAATGTGGTGCATTGTACAACAGCGAAGAAGCTTTGCTCAAACATATGGAGCAGTGTGGTGAGGATGCTGATGACAGGAGTTCTGAAAGTGAGTCAGAAACAGACTCTGAAAGTGAGTCAGAAATAGACTCTGTTTGGCATGATATGGTTCAAGACGTCTACGATGACTATGATAACATATTTCAAGAAAAGGTTTCAGAATATGAAGAACAAGGACTTGAAGATGCGCGTGAAATAGCAAGTTATAACCTTCGACCCATTTATAAGCATGGACTAAAACAACTGTTTATGAGACTGTTCAACTATACCCAGCGTCTACAACAAAGCAAACATTATCAAAAGATTTTAGAGGACTTTAATTACTTTGTTGATGAAAAACATTATAAGTATTCAAAGGCATTAAAGGCGGCTATAAGGAAAAACAATGCATTCTTTGAAGAGCTACTAGAAATGGAGGAGGAGGAGGATGGTAGCAGTGATGAAGAAAGTGGCATGGACAGTGAACAAAGTGAAACAGATGCAGAAAAATAGACTTATTTGACTAAACTTTATAATAAAGACTTTATAAATGTTGTAATATTTTATTAACTTAAGCGTTGTGTAATATATGTCTTGCTTTGCAACATATAAAGTTGTAAGGTTCCTGACACGGTTTTAATTGACCCGTAAACCATATATCATATATTGGGTATTATAGTTAATTTTGTATTATTATGTATTATATTCAAGAATTGTATTATTATGTATTATATTCAAGTATTGTTTTATTATGTATTATATCCAAGTATTGTTTTATTATGTATTATATCCAAGTATTGTATGAGAAAAATAAAAAGTTGAAAAGCATCATATGTGTTTTTATTGAACATTACAAATATGTACAATTATAATAAAAACAAGACTATTTCAAATACATATTATGTTAATACATGTGCAGAAGAACTTAACTTAATATTTTATAACAACTGACTTCACATGAACATAGATAAAGTTAATTTCATAGTCTACATATGAAGACAATTTAATTTGAACTACATATCAAATGTACATGTCCATATGAGTCAAAGCTAAGTTCTTGTCAAGCTTCAAAACCATCGCACTGAGGGTGATGAAATCATAGCATCCACTACGCTCGTCATGCTGTTAAAACTGTATACAGTCATCTCGCTGTCTACTCATCCACCTTCTGACAGTCACTGCATTTATACAGATCCATTTTCTGAAGCATGAGATCCACTGACGTCATTTGCTTCTTCAACATGTACCAGTCGTTCAATGACAACAAAATTCCCTTCTTGGTAGGATGTAACCTCCCAGATGTATGATCCGTAATATATTCACGAATGTTAACCATCACTTTCTGTTGATATTTCGCCAATTTAATATATATGTCTCCATTAATAGGTATCATAACCGGTAAATCATCTACACTCTTCTTCTTCATGGTGGTAGCAGCTTTACGCTCTGGTTCTCGCTTCATTTTAGGCTCTGTCTTAATTTTTCGCTTTTTACACGGCGGCGTCATAGCTGGTAGCTCATCTTTTTTTATCTTTCTAAGATGTGGTCGCTTTTGACGCTGCTGACGTGACTTCGCCTTAGACTTTACCATGGGCATTGCCTTAGACTTTGCTGTAGGTATTGTCTCAGGCTTTACTATAAAATTTTCTGCAGGCATTGTCTCATAATGTTCTACAGGCGTTGTCATAGATCGTAGCTGTTGTTCGCTCACTAGAGACATGTTCACTCTTCAGTATCTTGATGCAGAATGTGTGTTATGTCTGAGGGTGGCAGCCTTTTATACTTTATAGTTGTCTTAACATGTTTAGAAATAGCTTTACCGCATGTAACTTTGAGCCTAGTTGTAAGATTTCGAACAAATGTTGCACTTATACATCCTTTCGGTTCAACCTACACTATTCAAATGACGAGAAAGTCTTTAAACATAGCTTTATATACAACTTGTTGAACAACAACATGTTGAACTTGTTGAACATGTTGAACATGTTGTTGAACATGTTGAACATGTTGTTGAACATGTTGAACATGTTGTTGAACATGTTGTTGAACATGTTGAACATGTTGTTGAACATGTTGTTGAACATGTTGTTGAACATGTTGAGCCTGTTGAACATGTTGTACATGTTGTTGAACATGTTGTTGAACATATTGAACATGTTGTTGAACATGTTGAACATGTTGTTGAACATGTTGTTGAACATGTTGAACATGTTGTTGAACATGTTGTTGAACATGTTGTTGAGCCTGTTGAACATGTTGAACATGTTGTTGAACATGTTGTTGAACATGTTGAACATGTTGTTGAACATGTTGAACATGTTGTTGAACATGTTGTTAAACATGTTGAACATGTTGAACATGATGAACATGTTGAACATGTTGTTGAACATGTTGAACATGTTGTTGAACATGTTGTTGAACATGTTGAACAATTTGATGAACAATACCACGACGTAATATCTTGCAAAAAATTATTCGAACACGTGTTTTGAATGGGCTTGCCATTCGAACACGTGTTTTGAATGGGCTTGCCATTCGAACACGTCTTTTGAATGGGCGCAGTTTTCCTACATAACTATCCACATTTTAACTTCCCATTTTCCAACAACCAACCAAGTGGTAGAATCGTCTGAAACGTGTCAAAAACAAAATTTGTTAAAGTTGGTTTAGAACCCTGATTTTTACCCTACTACACCATGGTAAAATGTTCAAACTTATTTTATACATCATATTTTGTCAAAAAACAAAATTTGTTAAAATTGGTCTAGAACCACCATTTTCCACTACTATGACTTTATAACATTCAAATAAGTAGCATGCTAAAATGTTCAAACTTATTTTATATATCATATGGTGTTAAAAACTAAATTTGTTAAAGTTGGTCTAGAACCCTTATTTTTACCCTACTACACCATGGTAAAATGTTCAAACTTATTTTATGCATCATATTTTGTCAAAAAACAAAATTTGTTAAAGTTGGTCTAGAACCATCATTTTTCCACTACTATGACTTTAGAACATTCAAATAAGTAGCATGCTAAAATGTTCAAACTTATTTTATATATCATATGATGTTAAAAACTAAATTTGTTAAAGTTGGTCTAGAACCCTTATTTTTACCCTACTACACCATGGTAAAATGTTCAAACTTATTTTATGCATCATATTTTGTCAAAAAACAAAATTTGTTAAAGTTGGTCTAGAACCATCATTTTTCCACTACTATGACTTTAGAATATTCAAATAAGTAGCATGCTAAAATGTTCAAACTTATTTTATATATCATATGGTGTTAAAAACTAAATTTGTTAAAGTTGGTCTAGAACCATCATTTTTCCACTACTATAACTTTAGAACATTTAAATAAGTAGCATGCTAAAATGTTCAAACTTATTTTATATATTATATGTTATAAAAACCCACATTTGTTAAATGTGCTTTAGAAGTGTCATTTTCCAACTACTATAACATAAAACATAGAGTTGTGGAAAATCCCATTCCTTCTCAAATTTATTGATCGTTCCCACGCTCTGAATTAGTGCACTCTGAAATTTAGTGATCGTTCCCACGGTCTAGGCCTTTGATGTTTTCAAATTTATCGATCGTTCCCACGGTCTAGGCCTTTGATGTTTTCAAATTTATCGATCGTTCCCACGGTCTGAACGAGTGCACTCTGAAATTTTATCGATCGGTTTCCTCCACACTCTGAACGAGTGCACTCTAAAATTTATTGATCGGTTTCCCCACACTCTGTACACATGTACTTATTCCTATGCTGTGTGGTTAGAACCATTGAAATATGACTAATTAAATATTATCATAATAATAGTGAAAATAGACATAGAAATATAGCCATTATGTTTAAAAAAAAAAAAAAAAAAAAAAAAAAAAAAGTCACAGTCACATAATGTCACAGAGTCACATGATGTCACAGTCACATGTTGTCACATAATGTCACAGAGTCATAAAAGTGAACAAAAAAAACCAAAAAAAAAGTTTGCCCCGATGTGGTATCGATCCCGGGACTCTCAGGTTGCTAGCCGTTTGTTCTGCCAAGTGAGCTATCGCGGCTTGACTGTTGAACGATCTGATAATGACATACATACTTGAAACTAATTATGTTCACATAGCAATTACATAGTCATAGAGCTATATGACTATGTCCGATACATGCCATGTCTTGGTCCGGGGGGGGGGGGGGGGTCCGATACATGTCATGTCTTGGTCCTGGGGGGGGGGGGTCCGAAACATGTCATGTCTTGGTCCGGGGGGGGGGTCCGATACATGTCATGTCTTGGTCCGGGGGGGGGGGGGTCCGATACATGTCATGTCTTGGTCCGGGGGGGGGTTCGATTCATGTCATGTCTTGATCCTGGGGGGAGGACCCATGATATGAAAGTTATGCCCGAGGGCGGGTTCGATCCACCGACCTTCAGATCATGGGTCCGCTTACGGGTACTCTGCTCTACCAACTGAGCCATTCAGGCCAGAAGGTTAATCAGCAGGAAAATATTCCTCATATGCGGTTGGAATCACATCACACATGATTGACAGGTCATGTGACCAATGATGATTGACAGGTCACGTGACTAATGACGTCATGATGATTGACAGGCGACTTAGGGTTATCCTGCTTAGAACTGTCTTAATATGCCATAACATCATGATGACGTCATGATAACGTCATGATGACGTCATTATAACGTCATGATGATGACGTCATTATAACGTCATGATGACGTCATTATGACGTCATGATGATGACGTCATTATAACGTTATGATGACGTCATAACGTCATCATGATGACGTCACTATAACGGCATGATGACGTCATTATGACGTCATTGAACGGGCGCGCGCTTTTTCGATTACCTGTTTCAAAATACCCATGCGAATTCGAAAACAATCACGTCACTGTTTTCGGAGCCCCATGGGGCTCCGAAAACACCTCGTGACGTCATTATGACGTCACTTCCTGTTTTCGGAGCCACACTTTTATCCTGCTGAAAATCCCATTCCTTCTCAAATTTATTGATCGTTCCACCGCTCTGAACGAGTGCACTCTAACATTTATCGATCGGTTTTCCCCCACACTCTGTACGAGTGCACTCTGAAATTTATCGATCGGGTTTTCCCCACACTCTGTACGAGTGCACTCTGAAATTTATCGATCGGGTTTTCCCCCACACTCTGTACGAGTGCACTCTGAAATTTATCGATCGGGTTTTCCCCACACTCTGTACGAGTGCACTCTAAAATTTATCGATCGGGTTTTCCCCACAGTGACGTCATTATGACGTCACTGTTTTCAAACCCCCGTGGGGGTTTGAAAACACCACGTGACGTCACTATGACGTCACTTCCTGTTTTCAAACCCCCGTTTTCTCCCTACTTGCATTTAAGATATTATGATTATATATAGGTATGCTCACGTGTTGTACAGCATAATGTCGGGGATCCAGACATGATGTGACTCCAGACGGATCACACTCACTCCTCCAAAGTCTCCCGGATTCCACGTCAAATACACATCTTTCCATTGCTGTAAAGAAAAAAATTAACATGGCGTAAATAGCGCAAATGGTGTATACTGGGAAATTCTTTGGAAAGGCCAGTCAAGTTAGTGCCTGGTTCAACTTAGTGTCTGCCTCCGCCCACCACCCTCCCTCCCTCCTTCATTCCCTCCCTCCCTCCCGCTGAAGTTTTAGATGTGAAAAAAAAACCTCAGAATACTTAAGGTTCATCGAAATGTGTTTAACAAGTTGATTACGTTAGGGACTGGCAAAAAAATAGGTTTCGTTTCAACATCTGTGTAACAACGTGGTAACAAGGCATCAAAGTTGTTAACATGGAGCTTAGGGTAGAAGTCAAAAGATCCAAGCTAAATGTAATTGTTACATAACTTCTCTAAATGCTGTAACATGACTGGTCTATTTTCAAGTTAATGTTGACCGGAACGCAAAAGTAAATATAGACATTGCAGTTACTTGTAATCAAAATGCCAGTTAAATATAAAAAAAACATATATTGACTTATTTCGAATCAAAATGAAGCTATTATGGAGTAGTTACAAAAGTGTTGACCTCAAAGTCAACATTTTCTTACTGGTCAATAACACCTACAAATACGTCACCTTTACTGTTTCATAATGTTATACAATTACACCATTGCAAACGGGAGAAAAAAAAAGAATCAAAAACATAATTGACACATTCTTGGGTCTTTTCAACATTCTATAAAGAAAAAGAAATGTGAGGCTATGATCCAATGGGCTTGTGCTATTGTGTAGCGGCTAGCTAACGTCAGCGGCACGATTTAATCAGGAGCTACCTCTCATTTACCCACCAAGGCCGCGATATCAAAAAGATAATTGAATCAAATTCTGAAGACATGACGTTCGTTGAATTACTCAGCAAACTTTTATTAAATTAAAAGAATATTAAAAAAAGGAAAATGACTTCATATTTCTTCTAGAAATAATAAATGGGAAATATATATGCAGCAGACTACTTTCAGGGGGGAGGGGGGTGAATTTGATCAGGGACTTTTTTTAAAGAGACATGCCATTAAATTAATTAAATGCCACATCAAGATTACAACTGAATCCTGTTTTATGTAATGGTAATGGGGGTAATGGGGGTAATGGGGGTAATGTGTAATGTGGTAATGGAGGTAATCATGTATCATGTTTTAGCAAAGTTTGAATTGAAAAAAAGGTAGACAGGGGTAATTTTCTAATCCGAAGCTGATGTACAACTAATTTATAGAGAATGAACTTAATTTACAGCGAATAAATTTGGTTCGTCACTGCTGTACACCTTGCATAATGAATTGCAATTCGAAGAGAGGTGAAGTCTCTGAACGTCGTACAGTGACATGTAATCGCGAGACTGGTCACGCATTTGCGATCTGTAAACAAACTTCATGTGAAAATGTTATCATCTGTTGATTAGAGTCAATTTTAATGGGCTGTGAAAAAGTTCATTATTCAGAAATTTTGAAAAGGGTTGCTTGGGTACGGGACTACGATGAGGGGGAGGGGGTGGAGGGATTAGAACACCTTAAATTGTCTTATTTGAATATTGTCCAAATACTCAGATTTTAGTACCAATACACTAAACTAACATTAACATGTTTAGGTTATTCGTAAGCCTACCAAAAGGAACTGCGTAAAGGGCACTCGCAAGCCCATCCCCCCCCCCCCCCCCCCGCGTAATAATGATAAATAAATCACTCCCCGGTACAATGTAAACGAGAATACATGGAAATTTCACTGGAGCTGAAAACGCTGAGGCAAAACGACAACAAATACGTTAAGGAATGGAACGTGAAGGAAAGTCCAAGTCAAGTGAAATCCACCAGAAGTCACGTGATGCTCATTTCTCAAGGCTGATTGGCCAATAAGGTCATCAGAGTCATCCAAGTAGAGAACATCACAGAACGAAACAGTGGTGTGTTTGTTACAATCTCAAGCTCGTATACCCATTGCCTGTTAACCCCATTATCACCCATATCACCCTAAGCCCCCCCCCCCACCCCTCCCCCACCCATCCAGTCTCCAGCCAGAGATCTTCACTCAAATACGACATTAATTTATACAGAATTGCCTATAATTTCTTAGCACTTTTGGCCAAAAATATTCTGTATATATGAAATCTTTCTATAAATAAATCTCTCTTACGTGTGCGAAAAAAGCAGGAAATGTAACTATAAAACTAAAACTTTACAGAAGCTAAGAAAAAAAACCAGAATGCTGTTTGATGACTGGGGACCATTTTCATAAAACACCACCGGCTGTGCCGGTGCTGCAAACGAATGCTATGCACGTTGCCCCAGGACCCAGGATCAGCGACGGGACTGACGAAAAGTGGTCCTAGTTCCGAGATGGTCCTTATTCCGGGATGATCCTATCCCAGAGTTCCCTTATATTTTAGCATCTAGACTTATATTCTACAATAACCATTTTAAAGTAGGTTATTTTTTTTGGTTCGGGGGGGGGGGGGTGTACGAGAAGTAGTTGAACAGCTACTGTTATTGACATTTCTAGTTCCATAAGCATCCACAGCACGTCTGACAGTAACTCACAGTTACTCGCGTTTTTATTTATAACTTATCCAACTCTACATCAAAACTAACTTAATTAAAAAAAATTAAAATCTGTAAAAGTTTTATAGCTAAACAAAAAAAACTCTCCAAGCCAAGGGCATTTATTTGAAAAATACAGATATAAACCATAAGAAGGGAGTTGGCTTACCAGCCTTGACCACATGCTGCACGTCAGGATCTTATTGCGTTCATCCAGATCCATTTGAATAAGGCCAAGGCCGAATTCGACATGCGTGGAGGCGGACATGTTGACGATGGGACGACCGTCTCTGCCGGATATCTGGAGCTTTCTCAGCAGGTATTGCGTCAGCCGCTTCTCTTCCGATATTGTTATGTTTCGTAGGTCTCTGCGAAAAAAAAAATAAACAACTTCAGCGCTCGCATTTACATATAAGAAATACTCGCACACTTCAAAGCAGTAACTTAGAAATTGATAATATAATAATAATTGTATTATGTTTTGTAAAAAAGAAAACAAAAAAAAAACAGCAATAGTAGCAAAAATTAAAAAACAAACAAACAAACAAAAAAACAAAACAAAAAAAAAAACAACAATTTGCGAGTTAAAAACTAGACAAGAATTTTGGGCGATGCCGGGTGACCGAAATTTAAAAAAAAATTAAAAAAGTTCGACTTCTGCTGACCTAATTTTTTTTTTTTTTTTTTTTTTTTTTTGAAGAAGAGATTGCCTGCTGCCCAGGTCAACCTTAAAAAAAAAGAGTAATAATAATAATAAAATAAAATAAAAAATGAGATGCGAAATAAAACTAATTTGTTTCTTGTTCATGGTGTTTCCGTAATTATCAGCTTCTTATAGGGGGCCTTTTTTCGTATTTCTGGATGCGCCGAATGGGGACAAAAATTCCCAGCAGTGGCAACAAGTGTAAAAATCAAATCCACATCTAAACAAGTTATCGCAAAAATTCTAGCAACTCTATTTTACTTCCATGTCCAATGGGGTAAAAAAGATTTTTAAAAGTTTACCTGAAATTCCAGAAAGACAATCATTTAATACAAGGAAATCGCTTTAAAATCTGAGAGCAAATGAGATTACGTCATCAGTTCAAATCAGATGACGTCATCAGCTCGGCAGTTGTTTTATTGAGGCCGACTGTATACAGGACATGATGTGCCTGCGTCATGAGCACACGACGCGAGCTTACTCATGCCAGTGCCCGTATTCACAGAAGTTAACTGCACTGTTAACTGATTCCGTTAACTGCTCAGCTTCCAATCAGACCATCCGAATGAATAAATTTGACTTCTTAATTAAACAAACAGTAATCCACCTAAAATTATTTTGTGTTATCAGCTAGATCAACCGATTGTTGCATTTACGAGTACAGTTAACTGCACAGTTAACTTTTTTATGAATACCAGGGCAGAGGGTTAACTTGGTGCAGTGGGGCGGATTGGGAACTTGCGATATGTGACTCTGCTATTGCCTCATTATGACAATAAAACCAAGTACATGTCTCTGTCGTTGAGACATAAAAGTGTCAAGATTATGAGGGCTTTTCTTAAATCACACTGTTTTTGATAACCCCAGCATTTACTTCTTGTCATTGTTTTTTGTGCCCTCATGGCAAACCTGCAGTCTTTTCTCTTTTGTTTCAAAAGCAAACGTTGCTTTTAGTAAAACGTTTGCGATTTCTTTGTACAACCCAACACTGTTTGAAATCATTAGTAAGAGATGACACATACAGAGATGCATAGAGTTTGATTACCGGGTAAACTATTAATAGATCACACAAAAACAGCATTTTATTATTATTATTATTATTTTTTTTTGCAAGAGAATCTTTCCAGATATTTTCCGGAAATTTACATATCCGGAAATTGTCGAGGTGTTTGAGGATTTTGAAAATGAGATGGCTGTATTCATCCCTCAGTAAGGACAATCTGTCTATCCTATACAATACCTCACAGATTCGCCATTTTAGTCCTTATCAGTCCCTTTCAAAACGCATTAAATTTTCACCTTTTGCACTTTATAATGTGAAAGTGGGTTTTTTTTTAAAAATGTTTTTTAACTAAAAATTTAAATCAGCCATCATTTTTCCATCATTCATCATTAGTATTCTTCAAAAGGGGAACCCCAAATAAAGCCCTTTTTTGCGAGATTTCATCCTTGAAATTTGTCAGATCTATTATACCGTATCTTAGCATGAAGTTGTTATGAAACTGCTCCTTGTGAACTTGGAACTGATAGATATGATATTTTATTAAAAGCGGGGGATTTTCTTCTGATAAGCTTTGCTTTCCCCAAGTAGAAAACCCCTGCGTGACAAAGACAAAAGAGTGCCGCTTTTTCTACACTAATAGCTGGTGATTTTGTCGTCTACATCTGTAAGGGAAACTCCAAATTTTAATAATCTCTGGATCTTTTTTTTTTTTTTTTTGGAGGGGAGGGGGAGGGGGTAAAAATGCGATGGTTTGAGACTGAGATAAGTTGCTCTTCTCTAAAGTGAATGTTAATGCGTCAACTAAAATGTTTCCAAAAAGTTTGGTAAAAGTCAGGACTTGATCCACATCATCCCGGACTGTTACCGTTTGTCACGTGATCCAGAGCACATGTACATTCTAATGCTGTCAGTGTCCCGTCACATAATATTTTTATCCCCTTCTGTCACCTTTGCTTACACCTTTGGGATAACAGAATATTAAATTCCGGATATTCTCAGTCTGGGTCTGTCGTTTTATAAAGATTGCTGTAAAAACTGTCGAAGAACAAGAGCCGGTTCTAGGATAACCGTGTCATTTACTTTTAATCTGTCTACGGTGTTCTTTTTATGTGTTTCTTTTTTCTTTATTGAAGAAATATTTAACACTTGACAAGCCTTTCGCTTGCAAGGGCTATATGACGTTGTGTGAGCAGCCGTTGGTATCGTTTCTTTTCTTGACACTGATCCGATTTCCTGTGTCATCTCCTCCACTGGCACTACTGGCCCTAGGACCAAGAAACTTGGGAATTAGGTAGAACTTGATATGAACGTGTGCATGACATTTTTTATTTTCGCCTTCGATTTCGTTTTCTTGTTTAAAACGCCATGTGAAAGAGTGTATTTTTGCAAGTAAATGTGGTGCATTTAACACACAGCACAGAACACCGCACAGTTGCTCAGCTTTGTGCGAGCTCTCACTGCGTATATAGATAACAGGGCGTATGGCCTGATCAGTCAATAAAAACCTTAAGTCAACAAAAACTAAACACTACTCGGCCTATAAGACGTATTCACGCTGTGTTGTTTGCTAATATATTTAGCTGGTATTAAGTTATCAATCTATGGAATTTTTTTCTTGACAGTGGTCCGATTTTTTTGTGTCGTCTTCTTCTCTGGCACTATGGAACCTAGGACAACGAAACTTTGGACTTGTGTAGAACTTGTGAATAATAATAACAATAACACGGATAATTTTGGAGAGGACCATGGCCATCTAAATTTTTCGCTGGGGCCGCGATGGCAACCAGATTCCATAAATTACCCCAGTTTTTATGGCTGGGGGCCATTGTATGCATGTTGTAAAATACTTTTTACTTCGCAAAAGCTTTGAATTCGCTTATCTCCACTTTTAGATGGGTTTCCCTTCAGGATTTATCCTTTCACGCAAATAAATACAAACTTTTTGTGCCTGCAGAATAGCCTATCCCGCCATCCACCCATCAACCAATCAAAATGAGGGAATCCTCTGGTATTTCGTCATGATTGACAATGGGCATTCCCTTTAAGCGTGTGTTTGAAAACACACGCCATTCTGTGTGCTCCGCGAATTTTTTCGTTGGGGAACTAGTGGAAAGGTGCGGTTTTGCCTTTTATTTAGTTTATTTAACTAATAATGGACTTCTTTATCATTCTGTGGAAGTTGGATAAATTTGGTTCAGTTTCGAGGCAAATATAGCACTTGTACTTCGGTCCGGCAGAATTTGAGTTTGCACGCAGCGGCGACACGTCGATAGTCCCGAGAAGTGCGCCTCTTTTTCTCCACTAGAAGACTGTAGGATCGAGTGGCTACGTCCACTGGTTCGAACACACACCCTCAGGAGTTGTTTCGAGTCTTTGCAGTCCTCATTGCCTGCTTAGACTCTAAGCGTTTACGGCTTACCGTGCCATAGCAGAAATGGCCGGCTTTTGCCATTGCTTACACTCCAAAAAGGACTCGTTCTTTCTTGTATCTGCAAGCTCTGCAAGATAGAATCTTGTCCGGGCGAAAAAAGCTGTTTTGAGACGTCTTTCTGAGCGTGTGGCACCCCTGGGACCACACGTCCGTTAGGGGTCTAAAACAGACATAGTCCCTCCGTAGGCCCCATGTAGAGTCCTTAGCAACGGCCCTTGTGACCGCAGGGACCGTAGTTCCATGTATTCCCAGACTGGTGATTACAGGCTTACGGGACGTCCCATGCCTTTGCATGGGACCATGTCCCCATGGGTCACATGGAGCTATGGGTCTCACGGGAACATGGGTCCGTAAGGTACCTTGGGACTATGGGTCATGATCCCATAGGGGCACAGGGCTCTTATGGGAACATGGTCTCATATGGGAGCATGGGACTTTGGGGTCCATGGGAATATGGGCCCATAGCGTCACATGTCCCAGAAATACGGGTTTTTCGCCCTTATTCATCATAACTATCAACATTTTGATTATTTTAGATGATATATTTCAATAGGAAGTACTGCATATCACTGGGAACGATAGCCTAAACGTTATTCTATCTGTTGCCTTGTGTTTTCTGATACAGTCTCTTATGGTCTCTTCGTTCTGCTTACTTTTCAGACATGACAGAGGCCACCCTACGGTCACACAAGAAGGAGTTGCCGTGTTCACACCCGCCTACCTTACTCAATCCCCATACAGTGTGCGATCGCTGCAGGCGAGATCGGGGCCTGGCGTTGTGTGTTGAAACGAATACCTGCCCTGAGTGTGAACAGTTAACCCACAGAGAGTGGCGAGCAATTTACAGAAACAGGGCAAAGAACGATCGTAGAAGGAGCAGACGCAAAGCCCCCTCCCTGTTTCTCTCACCGGACTATACCTCCAGCCCAATGGAAAAGGCGAGTTCAGTAATCCTTCAACAGGTATCGACGCCCATCCGTTTGGATACCGGTGCAGAGTCGGATACAGCGGGCACAAAGCGCAAGCGTAAAAAGTCAAAGACGTCCAGGGCCTTTTCGGAAACAGTGGCGGAACTGGACATATTAGGTGGCGATGAACGCGCTCTTTACGTAACGCCTGGTCCGCGGACCGACAAGGTTCGGGGAAGGAAGGGTTAGGTTCCGACAAAAAACTTTACCCTGCGGAAGGACAAGTAACGGTTGTGCATACCGCCACAGGCTCTGCCTTCACGTCTACTCCGGGTCAACTGGGCATACCAGCACCAGAGGATTTGTTCCCCCAGCTAGATCCACCAACTGTACCCCCCTCCACGGGTGACTCAATGGGCTTGTCGGCGATACTGGCTTTACAGACTCAACTTCAACGCCAGATCCAAGACTTGCAATGCTCAATTAAGGAGCAAGAGGCAAAGGGGACCCCCAGCAGGAAGCGTACACCTTCGGCCACGGTCTCTCGGCCTCCACCGGAATTACTTCCCTTAACGTCCACGTCCCACGATACCCCCGCCATGGGTACAGTCAGGGACCGTGAGATGGAGGACCCCAGTGAGGAGGACTCTTCGGGTATTCCACCGTCGGGGCAGGCTTCCAATCTGGTGGGAGAAGAGGACGACGACCTACTTCAAGCTCACACCTCCCCCATAACATCTATTCCCTCTAACAGAGAGAGGGAGATCTATACACCCTCGGGGGAAGTACTCACCCAACATCCCATGAACGCTCTGCGGCAGGGTGAAGAGGGGCAGGAAGGGGAAGAGTCCGAAGAGGAAGAGACCGGAGAAGTGCCCCAAGAGCTCTCAGCACCGACTCAATTCCACTTACCCCTACGGGAAATGGACTCTGTACGTTCCCCAGGTCGCGGTCAACGTCTATGGCACGACCCAGCGGCAGCAGGCCGTCGCCCGATCAGGACCCCGTCTCCTCCCGATCTCTCATCGCCAGCGGAAGAGGGAACTCCCTCTGTGACGTCATCGTCCCTAGCTCCGGAAGATGTCCCGTTTAGAGATGCCATACAGGAAATAGCCCGCCTTGCTAACGTTACCTGTGGCACCCCATGTCTGGAAAGGGATGACCCCCCCCCCCCCCATTAGGATGACATCCCAGACGTCTCTGCCCCACCACGATTCATTTATTGCCTTATCCACGAGTGAGGGCATCGCGAACGCAGTGGTAGTACGGTCAAACGAGTTCAAAAAGATGGATGCCAGTGAGGGCCGCACATTATCGCGATTTCATGCCTCAAAGCACTGCTCTGTGCGTCCCGGCCCATATCGTACCTCGGACGATCAGATACCGATGGAGTCACTGGATCAACCATTCAAGAGAACAGTGTGGATGCCATCAGTTCGTGCGGATTCAGGCATTCCGTTAGTAGAAAAAGACGCCAGGAACATTGAGTCGTCGGCCCGTCAAGTTTTAAACATTATGTCCTTTCAGGACCACACTCTGAAAGCACTACGGGCGAGATGGGATGATCTGCGGCTCAATGACCCAGTGTCTTCTAAACTTTTGGAATGCCTATCTCTGGCCACCCGTGATGTCGTTAAAATCTCTACCTTCCTAATGACGTCAATGGTATATTTAAGACGGGACGCCTTCCTCCAGCACTGCTGGTCAAGCGTCAAAGGACTTCGTGACTTAAGACATACTCCCATCCTGGGCGAGAAAGAACTGTTCCCCCCAGCAGAGGTGGAGAGAGTAAACCAAGAGAGCCGTTCGTTGTCGCAAGACTTCGCCTTGATGTCAAGGATGTCGCGTGCCTCGTTCCGCCAACCAGCAAAGCGCAAGAAGCAACGACAGTCCTCCACGGATCACCCCCGACCCAACTCCCAGGTGCAGTCCCCTCCGCCGAAGAGGCCCAAGCATTCGGGAGACAACAAGCCAGAGGGTCAGCATACCCAGCAGCACAGGTAGCAGCCAACCAAAGTACCGCTCAGAGACGAGGGACTCGTCTCTTGGCGATACTTTTTCTGGCTTAAACGATCTAAAAGAACTACTGTCTTGCAACACATCCTTGCCCGTAGGCGGAAGGCTAGGCAAGTTCTTGCATGCTTGGGCAGAGTTAGGGGCTTCCCGGAGAATAGTCCGGTGGCTCAAGAACGGCTATCCCCTCCCCTTCAAGAAGGGCCAGAGGGGACTCAAACCAACTATTCCCCTAACACTCCAAGCTCCAGGCAACCTGGCCGCCGCTTATCAGCAGGGATCAGAAAAAGACTTAGCCCTAAAAGAAATGCTAAAAGACTTACAAGCAAAACAGGCTATAGAGGAAATGCCAGAAAACCAGGTAGGCTTCTTCAGTCGAGTTTTTCTGGTACCCAAGAAGTCTGGGGGATGGCGACTAGTGATAGATCTCTCTTCCCTCAACCAGTCCCTGCAAATAACCTCCTTCCAGATGGACACGGCACAGGTTATAAAAGCAATGTTACGGGAAGGGATGTGGGGCACATCGATAGATCTATCCGACGCCTACCTACATGTTCCCCTACACCACTCGGCCAGGAAGTACCTATGTTTCCAAGTAAATCGAAAGCGTTTCTGGTTTCTGGCACTCCCTTTCGGCCTCTCCTCGGCCCCGTACGTATTTTCAAAGATCATGCGGGTCCTAAAAGCATGGGCACGTCTCCAAGGAATGCTAGTGTTCCAATACTTAGACGATTGGTTCCTGGCACATACTCAACGGGACATAGCCCATCACCAGACAGCCCACCTGGTCAAAAAAGCGATACAGGTAGGTCTTATGGTAAATCTGGTCAAATCAGAATTGACCCCAAAACAAGACGTCATCTTCTTGGGGGAACGATGGGACTTATCAGCAGCCCGAGCATTCCCCACAACAGACAGGCAGCAGAGAATTTCTCGGTCTATCCGGAATATTTCTGCCAACCGAAAGGTAAGGGTACAGGCTATGGAGTCACTGCTAGGTCTATTAGTAGCGACCGAGAAGACGGTTCCGTTAGGCCGCTTACATTACAGACGATTCCAGGCACAGGTAAGACAAGCCCTAACGAAGGGACGGTCCCCCAAAGCCACTATGACAGTGTCCTCTTCCGCACTCTCCCTTCTCCAATGGTGGTGTGACCCGGTTACCATGAACGAAGGAGTCCCCTTTCAGGCCCCTCCCATGGATATAGAGCTCCAAACGGACGCTTCCAGGGAAGGGTGGGGAATTCACTGTCAGGGTCAAATGTGGCGAGGAAAATGGCCAGCAACGTTTTGCAGATACCATATCAACTGGCTGGAACTCCGAGTGGTATGGATAGCTCTGAACAAGCTATCGAACCATCTCGAGGGAAAGAGTGTCAGAGTTCTTCTAGACAACTCTACAGCAGTGGCGTATCTGAACAAACAAGGTGGAACCAAATCCTCTCAACTATCGACCCTGACTTCTCACATCCTTCTTCTGGCACGGGAACACAAAATATCCATTGTAGCACGTCATCTATCAGGGAAGCTGAACGTACTGGCCGATCTGGCGTCCAGGGCGGGTCAAGTCATCCACACAGAGTGGTGCCTAGCCCAGTCATCCTTCCTTTGGGTGACACGTGAATCCCCATGGGGTCCCCCGACATTAGATCTATTCGCCAATGCGTTGACAACCCAGCTACCCAGGTTCGTATCCCCATGCCCGGATCAAGCAGCCTTGGCAGTAGATGCATTAAAGTGCCCATGGCCTCTGCAGGAAGTACTCTATGCCTTCCCTCCCCAGGCCATTCTGCTACAAGTCTTGCAAAGGATAATAGAACTCAGACCTCCAGCTCTGTTACTAATAGCCCCGTTGTCCCCAGAGGCTCCGTGGTTCACTCTTCTTCTACGGTGCAAGGTGATCAAGTCCGTCCCGATACCTTGTCACAGGGAACTATTATCCCAACTCCATTGGCGGCACTTCCACCCATCCCCACAACTAATGAACCTACACCTGTGGTGCCTAACCAATCCTTCCTAGAGAAAAAAGGTTTTTCCAAGCAGGTAGTGGAAAAGATGGTAAACAATCATAAGCAATCCACAGCGAAAATTTATAGGTCACAGTGGAACAAGTTTTCCTCTTGGTGCGCTGCCTCTAAGCTAGATCCCTTCCAGGCGACACCAGCAGTGGTAGCAGATTTTTTGGACCATCTTTTCACACAAGGTCAACTGAAGGTGGGTTCGATAGAAGGTTATCGAGCCGCTATCGGTTCTAGACTTAAGGCATCTACTGGCTATGACCCGGGCGAGGATACGGCCCTGTCACAGTTAATTATACATTTCAAGGTGAATTCCCCTCCCCTACAGTCCAATGTGGCCCAATGGGATTTGTCTCTGGTATTACGTTATTTACAGTGCCCAGAGAATTTCGCGGAACAAAACATTTCCGCAAAAGATGCCACGGTAAGATTCACTTTCCTGTTAGCCTTAGCGTCCGGTAAGAGGAGAGGTGAAATCCATGCGTTGGACAGGGAGATAATAAAGGAAAATGGGGAGTGGAATAGAGTGTTCCTTACTCCCAGAGTCGGTTTCATGGGTAAGACACATATCATCTCCCAGGGACGGGGCACCTTTGACCATATTGCGCTAACGGCCCTCCAGGGGGAACAACTGTCTGAGGATCGCGTTTCTTTGTGCCCGGTCAAAGCACTACGTCAATACCTTTCGATTTCAGAAACCTATCGCTCAGAAAATCAAAAAGCCCTCATTATCTCTTTCATGCCGAAATTTAACAAAGACCTTTCTAAACAGACCATCTCAAACTACATTAAAAAGGTCATTTTGGCAGCTTATGAACGGGCACAGTCCGATACGGGCCTACAAGACGAATGTAAAGTTAAAGCCCATCATGTCCGCCAGATAGCAAATTCCCTCAGAGCTCTTCGTAATGTGTCTTTGGTAGATATACTTAGAACAGGTTGTTGGTCCTCTCCCAACTCATTCGTTAAGTATTACCTGAGTTGTCGGGTCTTTACTCTTTAGGCCCCTTCATTGCTGCGGAAACCATCATTACGAATCCTTCTACTCTGGTTTCAGGCAACCCGCTCCAAAGTTGAAAGGCAAGGGCAAACAGAAAGGGGGATTCCCCAAAGGACACAACAATGGGTTCAAGGGCAAGAAACAGTGATGCTCTCAGACTTTGTTATCGTACCTCGAGTACAGTTAAGCAAGTGTTTTTAATTCACCACAGAACTGATATTTTCACTTGCATGGACGTTAGTTTTTAAGCTCTAGATTGTTTCCAGGGTAAAGGTAATTTTATCTTGTGCGGGCAGGGTCATCGTGGTCCTAACACCCAGCTACCTGCCATCATCCTCTTTTCGGACCCTAAGGTCAGAAAAGAGGGGGGGGGCGTACACGGTACTTACGGTTCCCGTAGTCCCATGTCACCTCCGGTAACTAGGGGATCGGTCCATGATGACCATGCCCATTGTTCCCATGGGCCCGTAATTGGCCCAAGACACGGGAATCCATATAACAGTGAATGTTTTTCACTTTTTAAGTTTAAATTCTATCAGTATTAGAATCTAAAAGAATATCTAGTCGTATTTTGTAGGTTTTGCGGGAAAAACCTTCAATTTATATTGTGTTCTTTGCTTCGGTCATTTGGACCTTTTCATTTGCTTTAACCTAACGTCAGTTCAGCATGTTATTTAATTGTAAATACTGCAGGCGCACTCCCTAGCAGTATTAAGTTTATTTACGTAAATCTCCGAGATTTACGATCGTATTGTCAAGTATCGACGGTTTGAAATTATTACTGGTAACCTCGATGTTGAGAGTGTGTGGTTGGGACCCATCCAGTGGGTGGAAGGAGGGGGATGGCAGTAACCACTCTTGTGTATGTGATGTACTTGACTTACATGTGTCAGATCTCTATTTTCTGTTCCCATGGGGTCATATCCCATGATGATTGTTATGGGACTGGGAGTGTTCCCCCCCATCCCAAACCTTTGGAAAACATTAAAAGAAGTGGAACGTAGTTAGCATTTTTATTCAGTCTTCAACTACGGTTCATCTTTACATCTACCGATGAGTCTTTACGTATCTAGCACAATTCGCAACCTTTTTGTGAAGCAGTACAGAATGGCAGGCTCCCCTGCTCCGGACTTAAGTCCCATCTAAAAGTGGAGATCAGCGAATTCAAAGCTTTTGCGAAGTAAAACTAACGTTTTATTTCGTAAAACGTGCTTTTACGAGTAAAAGCGCAATTCGCGTTCTCCACTTTTAGCCTACTCTCCCTCCCATCCACCCTCAACAAGCCTGGGTGCGTTTTCAACCACCGAGTGGGGGTTAAAGGGAATGCCCATTGTCAATCATGACGAAATACCAGAGGATTCCCTCATTTTGATTGGTTGATGGGTGGATCGCGGGATAGGCTATTCTGCAGGCACAAAAAGTTTGTATTTATTTGCGTGAAAGGATAAATCCTGAAGAGAAACCCATCTAAAAGTGGAGAACGCGAATTGCGCTTTTACTCGTAAAAGCACGTTTTACGAAATAAAACGTTAGTTTATATTATTCACCCATTGAAGGAAGTATTTTTGCGTTTTAATTTTTATCAAGTGTTTAATATTTCGCTAGCGAATGCGGTTTCTAGTTATCACTTTTTTTACTTTTGTGTAAAGTGGGCCTTTGATAGCACAAAGGCTACCCTTTTTTTTTTTGAAGCTATTGATTTCAGGAAAATTGTTTACAATTTCAAAATTTCTCTAATTGCATACGGACTGAGCTCTTGTCGTACGACTTTGAGTACAACTCATCACATTGCAGTACCTCTTTTTCCAATTGACGTATGTCTTTAGCTGCTTTGCTTTGGAAAACTCGATTCTTCTGCTTAGAATTTAAACTTTATTACACCAAAAAAGCATTTGTTTATACTCCGCCCTTTTTAAACCTACCTTGTGTAACTCGCGGCCATTTCTAAGCCCTAATTTCATTAATTCACTATGACGTAACGAGGCTGGCAATCGAAATGAAGGAAAAAAGCATGAAACCGCGGGCAAAAGCTTATATATATATATATATATATATATATATATATATATATATATATATATATATAGATCTAAAACCAGTCATAGGGAGACCATGCCTTTAATATAGCACTTAGGGAGACCATTTGTATATGTTTTACCTTTGAGTTTAGAAAGACAAAAATTACCAAAAAATGTTCCTATACGTTGTAGATAATGGGTGTGATTTTTTCTTCTTGTCATATTAAGTAACAAAAAATAAGCAAAAAAGTTGGTCTACGTATTTTTTCTAGATTTTCCTTGGCATTTTAGGCGACCTGGCTAAAACCACGGAATTTCCCGGGTCTCCGTAAGTGTGTGGTTTAATGCTCTGTATATTTGGTCTCCCAAAGTAGCATATTTTGCTACTAGTTGGGTGTTTTTGAAGATTTATTTTAAACCTATGTTTATTATTATTGTTATTTGTTATGTATATGCATTGTGTATAAGTTATACGCATGTACGACAGCCTTGAGAGATGACACTCTGCACATATTACCAATGAGTGTGCCATTTAGTTCTACTTAGCATGCAAATATGTGCAAGATGCTTCATGTTTCTGGTTAAAATATTGTTACGTGACATTTACATTCTATAACATTACTTAGGAAAGAAAAGAATTGAAGTAGTAATTAATGATAAACAAAATGTCTCTTCAAGTTGTATATATGGTCGCCTTAAGTCGGTTTATACACCCAGAAATATACAACCAGCAATAAGGAGACCATATATTTTTCATGAATATGTGCAAGATTTTTATATTATTAAGTGCTAAACGTTATTTTAAATTCCTTAGAAATCATTTTGGTAGGCAAAAAAAAGAGTAATAAATATAAAAAAAAATGGCCTTTGAAGTGTTTTGTTTAAGTGTGAAGCATAGTCTCCTTAAGTCGGTTTACACACTATATATATATATAAAGTAGGGATACGTTTCATTACGTCATAATGTTTATTACGTCATAATGCATCTTGCTCTCAAGTGTTCGTTTCTTTGAAAAAAATGCCTGTTTACAGTGCTAAATTATCCTTTTCTTCAATTTCGTGCTAAACCATGTATAAGCATGTTGAGCAGTTAAGGAAAAAAATACTGGTTGCTATAATATTTTTAAATACATAATATATAGCGGATCTTAAATAAAAATGGCAGTTTTCCCCGGTCTCCTTAAAGCTGATTTTTTGGCACTAATGTTTATACAAGGTATAAAGTTTAGGATCAAATTGAAAGCTTGTTATCAAGTTTCAACACACAAATTTAATTTTAAACCAAAGTATGTTATATTCGCTATGCCATGAAATCATTCGTTTTTTATTTGCTGAGTAGTTTCGTAACGTTTAAACACGCTAAGAATTAAGGAGACCTACTTTTGGTCTCCCTAAATTTTTGGTCTCCCTAATACTGGTTTTTTAGCAAAAATGGTCCCCGTATTGCTGGAGGCACACTTCTATATATATATATATATATATATATATATATATATATATATATATATATATATATATATATATATATATATATATATATATATATATATATATAGTGGTATTATGTAAATCATTTAACTTAGACGTCCTATTATTGCTTAGAAGCAAAAGTATCATTCAAATTTGCGTAAGACCGAGAAATACTACGGAAATTAATGCTGTGCACTCAATTCTTGTGCCAACAGACAATTATCAATAGGATTAGAGTAATTATAATCCTCTGTTTTGCTTAATTGTTAAATATCTATGTCGCGTTGTTCCTAAGTAATGCATGTTCATAGGAATTACTATAATTGGTATTTCTATTGTCTATAATAGTTATGTTATGTATATAATTGTAAAACCCCTTTTGTTACCCCTTTGATTGTTGTCACCTGTTTGTTACCCACTTTTATAATAATATGCTTTGTTAGGATCTACAAGTATATAAGCTACGGGAAATAATATACGGGAGAATCTAGAAGCACATATCTGAATGATAAAACGCTGATTGAGAAATTTTATTATGAACTCGAATACATGTTATGTTGTGGATATTCGATCATGTATGGTAGGTGACTATCGTTCTTAAGTCTAATAACCAAAATGCTTTTCTTGGCGTAATACACCCCGGTTCACCCCACTGCACTTAGAATTTTTTTATATCAATAAACATTTGTTATTTAATTTTATCATTCTTTTTAATTTATAACGAAGTGCCCCGCTTGTGAGTCAGCAACCACTCACAGAGGTGTACTTCATAAAGGTCTCTACGGAAATTAAGGTCTCTAAAGTCTTAAGTGGAAGAATCAGGTGATCGAATGAACATAATTACATAATTGAACATAAAGATATGAACATAATTACACATAGCAGAAAAAAGGTAATTTAATAGCAAAGGTTTAAATTTAGTTGTTTTTTTTTTGAAGGATTGACTTCCATAAAAATACCAGCTTTAGTTGGTTTCCAACCGGGAATCTTGAGATTATCAGACAAACGTTGTACAGATTGACCTATAAATCAGCCTTGGTGTGCCACGCCGCAAAGTCAGAGAGAATAGTAGAATAGTAAAAAAACTGGGTCATATTAATTATGAATTTCGTCCTGGACGATCTAGTCCTCTGTCATAGCCAAAGCAAGAGAAGAAGTAATGCTAATGCCCACTTCAACTACATTTAAGTAAAATCTGTACTCACTGTGGTTATCTTGTGGAAGTGATTATATTCTAAAATGACACTAAAAGCTGCTAAAAGTGTGACATTGTTCAAATTTTTCACATTTTTGTTATCGGGTGACATCATGTTTCATAAACTGTTTTCGCTGCTCTCCAGGTAGCAGCACCTGGTCAGCGCTGGTACTTCTTTTCTGACTACCAGAGAAGTTAGAGAGAAAAGTTGGTCACTTTTACTTGCAGGACTATGCGCATGAATCTGATGAATTTTAGGCCATCTAATCAAACGCCATGGTCAAAGCAGTCGGGGCGGATATCTAGTCCTGCTTCAGTTAAATTTAAGTCACTCATAAGACATTCTGATCATATACATTTGCAAATCATCCCCAAGAAATTCAACGTGACTGTGTTTTGTTAAATAGACAAATGTTTAATATATTAGACAGAACAAAAACATCTAGGATTGATAACAAAGACAATTTTATCTTACTCAAAATGTTATTTTGCGGGTGGTTTCCTGGCTGAGAAACCAGCAAGTGACTGGGTCGCAAGTTTGTTTCTCACCAGTAAACCATTTGAAATTTGTCAGTTTTAAACCATAGTTCCAATGAATTAAAAGCTATCTATGTAACAAGTTCTTTTTCACATCCTGCTCATCAATAACCAGCTACTTTAAAAGACCATGCATACTAATTATTTAATATTAAATTAAAAATTATTAAATCACAAATAGAAACCACTTTTAATGACGCAAAAGGACATAACTATACAGACTTTACGTTGGAAAATTCAAGAAAAACGTGAAATAATTAGACACGTTCTAGAGAAAACCACTTCGAGATCCCAGTCTTGATGTCACCGGGATAAAATACTGAAATTTGAATGCATCAATGATTATACACAGATCCCATTAAAATGTCGGGATTTGCACTCTCAGGATTCCACCACATCTGGAAAAATATTCTGGATAACTTTGAGATTATACCTTCAAATCTGGATTCGGAGTAATATATTAAGTTTACACAAGACACCCATGCGATCACTTTAACTTAGAAATGGCTGTGTATCTTTATGGATAGCAATCCTCAGGATCTTAAAATTGATGTATAATGAATTTTGTGAAACTTATGAAGAATTTGGGATAAGCTGCGAGATGTTTTAGTGATGAATTATTTTCACAGTATACATTTAAATGTTTCAATTCCGTGTGATGAAAATCTAGATATAACAAGACCCCCCTCCCCTGCGAGTTTTTTTAAAGCGAAAACAAAAATTTATTTATTAAAACACTAAGCGTAAAGTTTCCGCATAGTGCTCTTTGACTGAAGCAACAGTTGAATATAGCATGATAAAATCTGATTGGTTTGATTTGGGGGCATAGTGGCAGAAGTGTTCCAGGAACAGAATGAGTCAAATCACAGTTAGAACAAAAAGCAACGCCCGTTGCACTTGGATATATTTGTTTGCTTTCTCGGCTTGCAATCAGGAGCTTTATAAAAATTACATTACGAAAAACTCCTGCCCCAGCATTCACAAAAGCTAACTGCATAGTTAACTTACAACACAAAGAGGAAATCAGTTCACTTATTTTGAATTAAGGTAATTTTAAAAATTCTGTTTGCTACAATAGCAGCTAATGGAACTGTTAACTGAATAGTTGACTTTTATAATAATAGCCTCTGTTATCACAGTGATGTCTGCATTATATAGGAAAATACAGAGTCACAGGGTGAGCGTAAGATATACTGCAATCACAACGGAATGCATTGCACACCTTGAAGTCACAGGCTGAAGATAAGAAATGTTATAGTCAATGACTAAATGCACAGAACTCGCTGCTGTCATAGACTAAACACAAAAGATGTTGTAGTCACGGACTGAATTCCTGGGATACGTTGTTGATGGACTTAAGAGATGCTGCAGTCACGGACTGAATTCAATGAATCGCGTCAATCAAATCAAAGCAAACATGCCACGCATGGCATTCCGTCGTGTGTGTGTGCTTGTGTTTGTTTTATTTTGTGTGTATTTATTTGTGTGTGTGTGCTTGTGTTTGTTTTATTTTGTGTGTATTTATTTGTGTGTGTGCTTGTGTTTGTTTTATTTTGTGTGTATTTATTTGTGTGTGTGCTTGTGTTTGTTTTATTTTGTGTGTATTTATTTGTGTGTGTGCTTGTGTTTGTTTTATTTTGTGTGTATTTATTTGTGCGTGTGTGCTTGTGTTTGTTTTATTTTGTGTGTATTTATTTGTGCGTGTGGGTTTGTGTTCGTGCCTGAAGTGGTAACCCAAGAAAGCTCGTTACAGCAAAGTTGGAACATGACGAGTAAAAATCAAGTCATTAGCAGCTTGGTCAATAAAACAAGAGAGTAAAGCTTTAAATGCGTATTTGTCTTTACCAATCTGCAGTTTCCAGTTTACACAATTTGATCACGTGATCCAGGCATTTGTATTATTCAACCTTCCATTGGTTGTTTCATGACAATCTTAGCTGAACAATGCTGATACATCAGAACATTCTTTCTGCTGTCAACTTAGCGGAGATGTTTCGCAAACAGTGTGTAATGATACGTCAAAATAGCACAGCTATTTATCTGTAGCATAGCCTTATGTCATTACTTTGACGACTGTAGGTTATCCCGGGGGAAAATAAAGTATGGATAGTGACATTGTTAAGTCATGTAAGAAAGCAATAAATTGATGGCGTTAGTGAAGAGTGGCGTTTTCCATTCTACGCATTGCGTGATAGATCGTGGTGAAAAAGCCGATCCGTGGTTGTGCGAGGGGAGGGAGAGGGGGATAAAAATGCCATGACAAGCTTTCAAGAGCATCTAATAATATAAATGTCATTCCGCACGTTGCTTGTTGTATGAAAGCATGACTGGATACTGTGAGAGGCCGGTTGTGGGCGGTGGTCTGGGGGATGGGCCTTCCGGTAAAGTTCAATTTTTGAGTTGACTCATTTTTCGTGGTATAGTTTCTTTAGTGGATGCAACGGACACTTTTGGATTTGAACTTCCGACCACCCTACCCTAACACTACCAACTGCTAACCCTACCAAGCCATCCTAACCCTGACCCATTCCACCCTAACCTTAATCCGCTCCACCGAACCTTAATTTGAACCCTATAACTCCAGCCTAACATTAACCCACCTCACCCTTGACTTAACTCATTTCAACTTCACCCTACCATCGCACCCTAATCTTAACCCAGGTCACCCCAACCTTAACCCAGGTCACCTTAACGTTAACTCATCCCACCTTAACCCTACCAACCCACCCTGACCTTAACCCACCACACCATAACCCAAATCCATCCCACTCTAACCCTACTACCTCATCCTAATCTTAACCCATGCCACCTACCACCCCACCCTAATCCTACCACCCTACTCTAACCCTAGGATCCCACCCTAACCTTATCATCCCTAACACTACCATCCTAATCTATCACCCTACCTAAGCCTACCATACCACACCTTAACCTTAACCCACCCCCTAATAAACCTACCACCCCTAACACTACATCCTAATCCGCTCCTCCTAATTAACCCTACAACCATGCCCTAATCATTACTGCCTAATTTAATCCCATCACCTTATCCTAACCCTATCAACCAACTCTAATCCTACCAACCCTCTAAACCAAACCCACCCCACTCTAATCGACGAATCATAACCCACCCTACCTTAACCCTAGCATCCCACTAGAAAGATGTTGTCGTCGAAAATACATACTTGCTACACTTTTTGTCCTTTTCAGACTTGCCAGCTTTGTAAAGTTAGCCTTGGGGTGAGCTTAGAAAATATTTAGGAAGTTGGAACCTCCCCCACCTCCTCAAAAAGAGTGTATTATATAAAAATGTATTTAATTCTAACAATATCTAACATAGCTTTTTAAATAATAAGTTTAACAACAATATTTCAGAATATTCATCTAATGTTTATCTCAGTTTTGTGTGAAAATAATAGCAGTTTATCAAGCAAATACTTTATTTACTTTAAAAAATTACTTAAAAGTTTTCGATAGATTTTACTAAATCATTAAATATTACACTAAAGAATCTTGATTAAGAGCAATTGTATCAAATTTCCCTTTCAATATCTTTAGTTGGAACAGAATATAGTCTAACGTGTTAAAAACTGAACTGAAATAACAACACATTTAAAAAAACGCAAATTCATATTTTACCTGGTTCATTTTTAAGCAATGGTAACACAATCCTTTTTTCTTTTTGAGTTTGCATGTTTTTGCTTATAATCTTGCTTACGATATCAAACAATGTCAGTACAGATTTTGATTCTGACACATTATAAAAGCTCAAAGTATCAGGTCAATTTTGTTTGTTTTTACTTTTTTCTTTTCTCTTTGAAAAATTTATCACATCTGGCTAAATAACATGATATCTATTTTAAGGTGATATTTGTTCAGATTTAATTAAAGTAGGATAGATCTTATGGCACTTGAAGTAGAACTTGATAACGTATTATCCTTAAATCGATGGTTGCTATAAAACATGTTTTAAAAAGGACAAATTACTGTTGGAAATATGGCAAGGGTCTTGTTTACTTTATGCCACCAGGACGAGTTTGTTTGTCTTTTCGTTTGTTCATCTGTATGTCTTTCCGTTTCTTTGTTTGTCTGTTTGTTCGTTTGGCTGTTCGTTTGTTTTGTTTGTTCTTGTATATTTATCGTTAACATTATGGTTGCAGAATATTTCCTTTTATTAGAAAAGGGGACACCTGCGATGGAATCATCTATCAAAATGGGGCTGCCTCGCAAATAGAGCCATTTCAAAGGCCTCATTCCATTATGGCAGCACAGCAGATAGAACTCTCACGGAAATGGTGGCCCTTATTTCTGATGTTTTCACTGTTATTTGCAGTGAACCTCTTTTACTTTTGACAGTTTCGATATGTCCCGTGACAAAAATATTAATTTGACTGTTGTTGTGTATAATTTAAATATCTTTACAATTTAAAAAAATTGCCACTCCAACTCAAATTTTCATTAATATCTATTACCAACTAGCGTCTTTTAACCGTTCAGCACACCTAGGTTTTTTTATTATATGTATATTGTTTTATTGATTGGTTTCAAAATGTCATATTTCGTAATTTTATGCAAGTATATTATTGCTACAAAGATGGAAGAGGTCTATTTTTGGACGTAATGAAATCAGGCACAGAAAGGCCACTTAAACATCCGAGCACAACATTATTCTACTCAAACTGTTGTAGCAGCCGTTTCAACCAAGAAACAAACAGTCTTAAGTTGTCAATAAGAAAATATTTAGCTGTCTTTAGTCTTTCTAATATCTGTATCTCTAAATACACGACACTGAATGTTGCAAAACTGACGAAAAGGTTATCGTTTATTTGCATCGGTTATTCATATTAATGTAAATTTAAATGTGTTTGAATGTTAGCTGTATTTTATGTCATATTTGATCTCCATGTTCTGTATGATGTGCATATAACAGATGGTAGTGATCGGTTCAACAAATAGCTGATATTTACACTTGGAGAGTTTCAATCCCAATGATTTATTGAATTCGCACGATTCGGTCACATGTTTCCTTATGATTCTATTTTTCTGCCATAACCCATTACCTGACACGGTTAAGGCTAAGACGATAAGATTTGGCACACTGTAGCATGTTTAGCTGATCCACCTCAATTTCTTTTTCTTAGAAATTCATTAACATTTTATATGTAAATATAGACACTGAAATTTTGTCATTGAAGCCGATTATAAGGCAGCCACATGCTATGATACAGTTAAAAATACAAGCTATTGATGTCTCCACTGCCGACAAAGAGTGAGCAATTATTGTGTTATGTGCTGTGTCTTTGCCGTTAAGCTGAAGAGCAAATACCTCAGCGGGGATTTTTGTCTCCCATGTTTCGTAGATGCGCACCTCCACACATGGTATTAAGCTGTTATCACCGAACAAATGTCATTTTGAGTTTCCTTAACTCGCTAAAAAGTTTACAAAACGAGAAGAATTATTCGTCCATTTATTTTAAGATTGCTATGATATAAGATCACATTAATATTATGACATTATTATAATTTATTCATCCCTGTAAATATTTTACTGTTTCATCAATGTAGGGTTTTCGAAGATTATGAAAGTCTACATTGCACAAAACATGGTGTTGGCAAAAGTGGCGTCCATACCAAATGACTTCCGATGTAACAGAATATTTTGCCCCCGGTACAGCTTTCCCTGGGGGGCGCAAGCTATACTAGGCTATCGTCCCCTCTTCTCTGGTATCTCTCCCACCCCCATCAGATATTAGTCATCCTAAAGTCGATCAAAGATTATAACACTGCTTATATGACTTTATTAGCTACAATTCAACAATAAATCAAAGAAAATGACACAAAAATTAAATCTTAAATCTGATAAAAACTGGAGTGAAGTGCCCGTGCATGTTCGCCAGGTAAATGGTTTTGGAGGACTTTCGCAGCTTCACCTTCCAACAGCTTCCAATTTACACTTACCGTGTGGAGTAAGCATTTTGAGAATACTCAACCTGGAGTAAATTTTATACCGCAGCTTGAAATTACCCGAGATCTCTTATCTGAACTATTGTGTGGATTCGTTTCATTTCCAAACAGCGGCAACATAATTGCAATTGAATAAGTTACCCGAGATCTGTATTTAGATGCCTTAATCCCTCGTTGCAAAGAGGCACAAATAATAATTCTAACAATGGGGGTATGGACTCGTTTCATTTCCAATCAGTAGGAGCAGGTAGCTGGACAAAGGGGAAAATTATCCCAGGTGGTGGAAGCTATACTAGGATAGTTTCCCCTTGGGGGAAGATATACTAGTATCGTTTCCCCCGGGGGAAGCTACACGGGGGACAAGATATCCTATCACACCGGTTACAACACCACAGGTCGGTATCTCGACATGTCATCTGAAAACGTTTCATCTGAAAACATTTTTTCCGAGGACATTTCATCCTTTAAAAAGTTCAAGGTACATCAGTTCATACGAATTCGTTGTTTTCCCGGTTCACTGGTTTCTAGCTTATGTTATAGGCAACACATCACGGGAATTCGGCATGGGACAGAGCGTAAGCAGATCCTTCAGCACTACCTTCCGGACTCCCTGCGAATGTGTTGTGATTCAAACTGGCTGCCCAATCTGGTTCAAGGCAATCAGGCGCCCAGTACATCTAGTCTTCGTCGTTTCCCACATTCACTGGTTTCTGGCTCATGTTATATGCAACACTTCCAAGGAACTTGGCTACCGTTTTTCCGACCAGTTGAGCCAGCAAGACGCAGGCGTTTCTGCAGTACCCTGGGCTCCCTACGGATGCTCTTGTGGTGTGTCTGTCCAGTCTGGCTGTCCAGTATAGTTGGCCAGTCTGGCTGTCTAGTCTGGCTGCCCAGTCTGGCTGTCCAGTTTAGGTGGCCAGTCTGGCTGTCCAGTCTGGCTGCAAAGTCTGGCTGTTCAGTCTAGCTGGCCAGTCTGGCTGTCTAGTCTGGCTGTCCAGTTTGGCTGTCCAGTCTGGCTGTCTAGTCTGGTTGGCCAGTCTGGCTGTCTAGTCTGGCTGTCCAGTCTGGCTGTCCAGTCTGCAATCAAAGTGAGAACACTGCTGTGTTCCCGCTGTGTGACTATGATGTAAGAGTCCTGACGCTAGGCTGAGAATAACCAACCAAGTACGTCAATCTGTGGTTCCAACCCTAGTACTTGTCGCTAGTGCGGGGTTCTTCTTTCACTGTGACGTCATGGATGTTCCACAGATGTGGAGCAAAACGTGCCATAATCCTTCTGACGTGTCATCCTGCATTATTTCTTCACGTACATGAAACCATCCAGGATTACTTTCGATGTTACTCTGTTGCTTTTTATGACTTCCATTCTGATGATTGTAATGTAGTTTGTTAAAATCGGGCTTACCTTATATGTAGAATATGTGGTATCCAAGCCTCAATGGATTAAGTTGGATAATATATCTTTGCAGAGAGCAAGTAGCTCAAAAGGCTATCTTTATTTACAGTTGAACCTCGGAAAACCCGTACAGTGGTGGGACTAGCAATATTTGTCCGGTATTTCAAGTTGTTCGGATTTTCGAGTATTTGCATTTTTAACTCAGTTTGTGATGCTGTAAAATTAAAATAACCCTGGATGAACGAATTTATTGATAAACCTGCATCAGTGTCATATACATCTAATAACTCTACATTAACAAACATGTATATAGATATGCATTAGATCTTAGTAAAAACTGTTTAATTGAAGTTTTTCTTTAAATTCATGTCTGTCTGATATAAACCATCTCTTAAGGAATACAAGAGTTCTATCATTTCTGGAAAAGAATTAGCCAGAGCATCAAGATATAAAGTACATGCGGATTCGTCCCCCCACCCCCAAGTGCGGTACTCAGTGGCTTAAGGATTATTTCTTGACACTTTTTGGCAAGTGATGGTAAACACAGAGGCACATCTCGCAAATTTTGCCAGACTGCATATTATACAATAGATAAACATGCTGGGTCCCTAAGATAAATATTCACCCCTTATTAGGATAGCCCGGTATTTTCAATATTTTTATACAGCAAAACCTCAATATGGGGCTTGAAATGCTGTCCGGTTTAGTAAGATGTCCGATGTATCGAGGTTTGTCCAGACTGAGGTTCCACTGTATCTTGTTTGTGCAGCAGCTCCACCACAATGAAATAAAGAGTCGTAAGACCACTTGCGTGTTAAGCCGTCAGAGGTGACAGATTAGACACTTAGTGATTTTAAACGAATTGCCCTTTGATATTACTTAGAACTTCGAGGTCGTGATGGAAACCTGGAACATTTGCTTTGGCCAGTACAGTAAAAAAATCGGACCAGATGCCACATCCTTCACTTTTTCGTGTGAAATGTCGTCGGATAAAATATTTTCGGATATAATGTCGTGTGCAGTCATAGAGAGTGGTTATCGCTCAGTCAAAGCTCCCTTCGTGGGAGTACATACAAACTGACCACCGGTCAGCTGACCACCAGGGAAATGAAAAAAAATGTACAAACTGACCACCAAATCCTTTTTGTCAGTTTTTTTATGAAACCACAAATGGGTGACGCGTGTCTCTCAACTCCCACACTTGACGCTGGGGATTAGAGATGAAGATTATAAATATAGCAAAGCACCAGTTCACAAGTACTTAGATAGGGAATTAGGGTTTAAAGAGATGCTGCTCTGTGTTACAGAAACACTAGGGTCTGGCGACTGACTGTCTACGTTTTACGTCATACTGAGGAGTTGTTAAGTAAATATAACAAAGCACAAGGGCGTAAACACTGCCGCACCGGTTCACAAGTAAGGGGATAAGGATTAGGGATTAAGAGCTGCTGTTCTATGTTGCAGAGACGGGGTTGGCGACTGTCTGTCTACGTTTTACAAAGCGATGTCATACTCCGCAGTCGTTAGGCTGGTAAATTTTGCTATAAATACAGGGGGTTTCTGGATAAAAGTGAAACAGTAATTGGGACTTCTACTAATAGCTTACTACATAACTATGTCATGCAAATCAACGCGGTGGTCGGAATCTTTGTTTCGAGGGACATATGTATGATTCTTCATAGGACGATTTGGTAACAAATATGTTTTGGTGGTCAGTTGTCCGGTTTTTTGTCTATTTCCGTGGTGGTCAGTATGTCTGGTGGTCACATGACCGGTGATCACTTGACCTACACCCCCTTTTGTGTCATCGGCTAACACAGGATATGCATGAAGCAAAATTTCATTTTAAAAGTAGGCGGTAAAAAGTGACATACTTCTGAATATTCTACACTTGATGTCCTGATTTCTGTCAATCTTCAAAGCGGCCAGTCACTTCCATAGCCAGGCTTAAATTTCCGGTGATTTCTTTAGTTGTAATCCGGACATTTTTGCCAAGTTTATTTTTCGACGTCTACATAAATGGTAGATTATTGTAGTGTCAGCTGAGTAGATGACACAAAAAATCCGTTCACTGTCAAGAAAAAAACATACCAACGGCTGCTCGCACAAATTCAGAAACCAAGTGTTAATTATAACTAGAATAAATTTTGCGGTTTGGCCTGATAGCTGACGCAAGCAACCTCAAATCGACTTTTTCTCAACTTCAAACTGTTCACTTGGATATAAATATGTTAAAAGCTGGGTTTGATGTAACCGGCAACTTGCCATGACTTTAAATACAGAAGTCTACAGAATTCTCAGTTGTTAAGTGTTCAGTATTTTTGTGGTTCGAAGTGTAATTTTCGCTGATGGGTAGCGAAAACGGTCTAGTTTAAATAGTATTACGTCTGCATCTTCTTGCATTTTTTTCAAGACGTCATTTGGGCTAATTGCAGTGCAACGGTCATTGTCCGCATGATTACGTCACGGCCATGGCAGTTAGAACTGCCATTCTGCGGGATGTGGCGGGGTTTTTTTCTTTCTTTCTCCTTATCATAATAAAGACCGCGTGGGCTGGCATCAAGTAAAGCTGGTCATTCATGTAAAGCTAAAACTGGTAAATAACAATCTGAGGTCGTTCTCCACCGTTGACGCTATGGTCTGATTCTGATATTAGAAGCTTGGGTATCTAAATAAATTATTGCCGTCGAACTGGTAGTGCTTTGCTTTATATTTTTCCAACCATCATTTTTCCTTCCACTTTCCAATATTCCATTTTTCCTTTTGTTTTCTCACATGCTTTCCTCTCTCCCTCCCAATACTTGTTTTCTTTTTCTTTTTTTTTCTGTTTTTCTTTTCGATTGCATGCGCGAGCTTGTTTGAGCAGTCAAGAAAATGTTAGGCAACTGACAGAACTTGCAATAATTATTTCTCAGGATATTAACACACGCGGATGTCATTTGTTTTCTCATGCACCAGGGAAACAAAACAGACCACAACGGAAATATAAGACCACCTCGGAAAAAGGACATCATTCGATTCAGACAGATCAGGAAGTGAGACCACCAAGGGAATGAAGACCACTTGTGTCCAGTACCAAAGGTGGTCTTATTTCCTGATGTGATGTGTCCCGTGATATTCAGCCACCCGCTAGGATTAAATTTATATTTCCCACTTGGCATTGAAAATGCCAAATGGGGATGGATTGCCTCGAATTCTTCGCCTATTTTTTTTCTCGCTTTTTTTAAATTTTTTTCTTCTTCCGCCGAATCGCTTTCCAGACATTTCCTCCAAGACCGCTGAAGCTAGACCAACCAATCTTGGCACATGTATGGAGGGTCGTCTGAAGTGGTGCACCTGATAAAATGAACTTACTGGTCAAGATCAAATCGCGAAAAAATCAAACGGTTTCAGACAATTACTGCAAGGCCGTTGAAGCTAGAAAAGCCAAACTTGGAACATAAATAAAAGACAATGTGATCTGAGGCACTCGCTAAAAATTTTTGACCTTGACCTTGATGGTCAAGGTTAAATCCCAAAAAACCTTATTTAAGAAAAACAATGATTTATCTAGAAAATTGTAAGAGATGGAGCAATTTTGACCTCATTTTCGACTTCCACCCCCTATACGACGATACGTAAGGTATAACTTCCTGTGTCCTTGACCTCCATGTCACTTTCGAGCCCCAAACCGGAAATTGTCTTTATCTCGAAAACGGTAAGAGATAGAGCAATCGGTTTTCAGACATCTCCTCCAAGACCGCTGAAGCTAGACCAACCAAACTAGGCACATGTATGGAGGGTCATCTGAAGTGGTGCACCTGATAAAAATTTGTGACCTTGACCTTACCGGTATAGTTGGTAATATTTAGGAAGATGTTCTACATTCAGACATGTGAAAATTGTTAACAAACAGCAATATCATCTACCTTCCGTTTTAAGTTATCATTCCAAGTGGAGTCTAATTCGCTGTGCAAATTTCGGTCTAGTTATATGTATATCTATTTAGGCATATAATCCTGCCTGGATTAGGTAATCCCAACTTTAAGCAGCGATATGAACGCTCACCGGATTTGTTTAGATTAGATTAAAATTCTCAATAGCGTAATTATAGCGCGGTATGCAACATGCGTTCTGAAAATAAATTACAGAATTTTGCACTGACAGGCATTGATTTTACGTGCCTCATAATTATTATTTTATTTTTATTTATTTGTTTATTTTATTTTATTATTATTATTATTATTTTTTGGCTATATATATATATATATATATATATATATATATATATATATATATATATATATATATATATATATATATATATATTATAATAATAATAAAACATTATGCAGTATTTTCGTCCAAAAATCAAAACATACATGTTCTACATTTTATTTTTTTTCTGTCGACCATCCATGTCCACACGGCAGTTTCTATTGTCGGGCAACATTTATATTTGATTAATTTTAGTTTCTATTCATTTGCGCTCTTTTACCCAGGTACGAGCAAAATTACTTAATTTAATACAAGTCAATGCAAATTCTATAATTTATTTTCAGAATAATAAAAACAACCTGCAGAAAATGGTAGTGACCTGGATAACATTAAACGTATTTCGAGAAAGACTTCTTTTTTTTTTTTAGGTATATTAATTAAGTACCACAGCTGCAAAAAGTACCTGTTGCAGCGCGAACACCGTATAAATTTTGCACTGTTCTACGGCTTTATGACTGGTCCTCTGAAATCTACTGGCGTCTCAGTTCTACTAACGTTTTCACAACATGAGAGCATTTACTTATCTTTGAGCCCTCCCCCCCCCCCCCTCCCGCTCTCTAGCCACTAACCCCTCCCCCCCCCCCCCCCCCCGCCTCACCACTATTCAATTTACTGGGGCCGGTGACTCCACTATCACTGTAGCATTATAGCCTGCTTAATTAAACAGTGCTGAAAAATAAGAACTGAGGAATATGAAATTGAATACGTGCCAACTCGCCGTTAATTACTTCGTGTTCATAAAAAAAGCCACCGACTTTACCTTTTGGATAATTGGATGAAGAAAAAGAGTCTTGGAGACTTGAAGAAAAAAAAAAAGAAAAAAGAGACGGAATCAGTCTGCTCCAGGAATAACTGGGTAATGACATTCTTCGCTGTGAAATGGCGGTGGAGCTTGCATTGAGAGTAATAGCAACGCACAGACCTTCGTGTATAAACGCCGATTGTGATCCGAAGGGTATAGAAGTACTTATCCGAGTACTGCTCCTTCTTCTCTGTGGATTAGCTTGGGATTAACTTCGTCCTCATAAGCGAAGCTGATCCTGGAATGTTTGTTTTTTTTTCATATTGCGGTCTTAATCCAAGCTTAACTAATCCAGTTGGGCTTAAATCCGCGGATTTGCTTGGGATAAGCTGACGCACAGTGCATCAGAACATGACATCACTCTTCAGCGCTACGTCATATATTCGCCCAAAACAATCTAACATATTTGCTGTATATTTTATTTTCCTTTCGACCACTATACGATTACATTTTTTTATATATTTTACATATTTTAGTTACTGTTCATTTCCGTTCTTTTATAGAGGTATAACTGTACAAAAATTGCAGAGCATCTGCACTGCAACAGTTTTTTTTTCATGCTGTGGTATAGTTATGCACAATTAATATACCAGAATATTTTAATTTTTCTCAAGCCACTGTTTATGTTATCATCTCACTACCATTTTCCACACATAGTTTTTATTATTCTGAAAATAAATTACAGAACGTGCATTAACATGCATTAATCTGACGCGTCTCGTAATTTTTTTTCTGTTTTCGAATTTTAGAAACTTCATTCAAACGGATGGAGATATCCAGCAGTTAGACAAGACTTTGCAAATTCTTGATAAAATGCATGTTGTTACTAAGGCGGTGTAAATGTGCACTGCAACAGTTATTTTGTATCGCTTTAGTATTTATGTACAATTAATACACCAAAAATATTTCATTCTTTTGCCAACCACTTTTTCTATCATGCAAGTCACTACTAATTTCTGCACGTTATTTCTATTATTCTCAAAATAAATCATAAAATTTTTATTGATATGATATAAATTAATCGCGCTCCATAATTAATTTTTTCGCGTTCAAAAATTAAGAACTCTCATTAGAACGCATGCTACATCAAACTATTCCGGTATATTTGCACAAAAAAGTCACAACGTACATGTTGTATATTTTTTCTCGCAGTCATTTGAATGTCCTCGCGGCAATTTCCTTAGCCGCGCAACATTTACCTTTCATGCATTATTTTACTTATTATTTATGCATTGTTTGTTTCGCGCTCTTTAATTTCGCCATAATTTTTTTCGCGCACCATAATTTAACGTCTTGTGTTTTAAAGAGTATTAGTCTTAACACGAATTTGATCATGAGTTTGTAAAACCTTCTCTGATTGGTTCTATGGCGGTATATTTGAACAAAAAATCAAAACGTACATGCTGTATATGTTATTTTTTCTCGCGTTCATTTGAATGGCCTCGCGGCAATTTTCTCAGCCGCGCAACATTTACATTTCATATCTTATTTGACTATTTATTTCGCGCTCTTTAATTTCGCCATAATTTTATCCCGCACCATAAACGTCTTGTGTTTTAAAGAACGTTTTTCTGACCATGCGTTTTATCACGTAACTTAATTGTCTTAATTTTGGAACGCGAAAAGTTCATTATAGAGCGCGATGAATTGAATTCATTTTATCATTTATTTTTTTAATAATAAAAAACCACGTGCAGAAATTAATAGTGACTTGAATAACTTAAAAGCGGTTCGCGAAAGAATTAAATATTCTCTCATCTATTAATTGCACATAAATACCATTGCGATCAAAAATAAATGTTGAAGCGCGAACGCTTTGACATTTCTGTACAAATATACCGCCATATGGTTCTTTTATGTAGCATGCATTCGAATATAATTAGTTAATTTTAGAAGGCGAAAAGTTAATTATAGGGCGCGATAATTTAATTCATTCTATAATTTGTGTAATAAAAACCACGTGTAGAAATTAATAGTGACTTGGATAACATTAAAAGTGGCTCGTGAAAGAATGGAATATTTTCTCCTCTGGTAATGTTACAAAAATACCATAGCGATCAAAAATAAATGTTGGAGCGCAAACGCCGTGAAATTTCTGTACAAATATATATATCCCCATGCAAAACATACACTCTATATGTTTTATTGATCTATGGGTTGTTAAATGAGCGATAATTCATGAACGGTCCCTTCACTAATACATACATCCAAACTTGGGTAAGATATAAAAAAGGACAACGTGGGCGTACAACTAAAAATGAAAAAAAAACCTTGTTTTATCGCTCACCGGAAGTGGTAGCATGACAGGTCACTTCGATGGTGGACTGAAACGAGGAAGGAATATATGAGAATTTCAAGAGCGCGCAAAATTTTTCCCGCATTTATTTTTTTTTAAATTATTTGTGGAAATTGACTCCATACGTATCCTCCTTGACCAGATAACTCAAGAGGTAGGGGAGGGGGGGGGGGAGTGGAGGCCGAAATTGTGGTGGAGAGGAGACTACACTCTGGCTGTCGGTGTCTTGAGGGCAATTCTACATTAAGATTTTCACTTCGCCTATACAACGTCGGGATATAGACGTTGTTTCGACTTCCATTTCAAACCTATTCGTAACGTTGATTAGACGTCGGATAATGTTTCGATTTTCATAATCAACCAAATCATCTAACGTCATCATCTAACATCGGGTGCAACGTCGATTCAACGTTAGTCCAGCGTCACAATGTTCACTCGATATGCAGCTCCGAAGCTGTCATCGCTGCAAGTCTTTTTGGAGATGATTCTTTTTTTCTTCTTTATTTATATAAAATGTAAAGGATATGTAGGATAACACAATTGGTGCATCGTCACGTGACTCCCGAGTCACACCCACACTTCCGGATAAAACCTAAATCACAATTGCACTCGTTATTATCCAACAGCTAATCTCTACGGCGGTTCGGTCTGTTGTGTATAACACCTTTTTACTCCGCACACCCTCCGGGGAATGCACGCAAAATATTACTCATAAAGTCACTAAAATATAGATTTAAGTGATTTGGACACTCATATGCACCTTTTACACTCACGTGCAAGAATGCTTAACACTGAGGGATGTAAAGTGCGGCTAGTAAGATAGAAAAATCCACCCGCTCTGTGCTTATACATAACAGATTGATCTCCTCAGAGGTCAGCTGTTTATAACAACGCAAATACACTAACATCCAACCAACAACAAAAAAATAAAAAAATCAACAAGCAAAAAAAAAGCTGACCAAGTGCTGAAAAATCATGACCAAATGTTGACTCAACAATGGTGAGAGGGATGACGGAACATAAGAACATTTTTCCGTGTTTTTTTTTATGCCAGTGAAAGATAATAGGCCTGTCTTACAGCAAAGCATGTCTATTACATTCTATTATATTCAGTGTCTAAGTGAGTGGTGAGGGCTGGCACACAATCCTTTAGTACGAGATGATAGACAGTGAGGGAAACAGGGGAAATGCAGCATTCTCGAAACCCGTTCTCACAAAGTCTTCACGCAGAGATGAGGATGTCTGATACTCCTAACCAAGGGTAATAAAGCAAGCCAACATGCCATCCAAACAAAAGCGGGTTCTTCCTTATCAGTCACACCAAACAGAAGCCGAAAAACGGAACGAGCAGGGGGGGGGGGGGGGAGAGGGTGGTGCGGGGAGAGGGAGAGAGAGGGTGAGAGGGGGGGGGCACGACTACAGGGCTACATCAGTCACACCAAACAGAAGCCGAAAAACGGAACGAGCAGGGGGGGAGAGGGCGGTGAGGGGGAGGGAGAGAGAGGGTGAGAGGGGGGAGGGGCACGACTACAGGGCTACATCAGTCACACCAAACAGAAGCCGAAAAACGGAACGAGCAGGGGGGGGGAGAGGGTGGTGCGGGGAGAGGGAGAGAGAGGGTGAGAGGGGGGAGGGGCACGACTACAGGGCTACATCAGTCACACCAAACAGAAGCCGAAAAACGGAACGAGCAGGGGGGGGGGGGGAGAGGGTGGTGCGGGGAGAGGGAGAGAGAGGGTGAGAGGGGGGGGCACGACTACAGGGCTACATCAGTCACACCAAACAGAAGCCGAAAAACGGAACGAGCAGGGGGGGGGAGAGGGCGGTGCGGGGGGGGGAGGGAGAGAGGGAGAGGGGGAGGGGCACGACTACAGGACTATATCAGTTATACCAAGACGGAAGCCAAAAAAATGCAACGAGCAGATGAAAGCACATGAGTGTAGTGTCATGACATACTTATCCTCTGTGTGTGTGTGGGGGGGGGGGGGCTGGGGCGGGGAGAGGTCGGGTAGGGAGAGGAGGGGAAGAGATGGGGCACGCAAAAAAGTTTCAGCTAAGTAAGGAGTCATCCATATAGTCCAAAGCTTTTACATATTTTTCACGAAGAATATCCTTTTTTACAATCGTCAATTATAGTGAGAAATCTAAACCTAATGTTGACCTGTTTTAAGGACGAATTTTTTATCTATCCATGGCCACATTGCCTAACTACAATTGGTCGCTTTAGAGTAAAACTGATATTACGTTATTTCATCTGAATAAAGCGACTATGTCATGTCAACTCTAATTCCATGTGTCTGTGCCATGTCAACACTAATTCCATGTGTCTGTGCCATGTCAACACTAATTCCACATCAATTCCAGGTGTCTGTGTCACGTCAACACCAATGCAAAGTGTCTGTGTCATGTCAACATCAATGCAAAGTGTCTGTGTCATGTCAACACCAATCCCAGGTGTCTGTGTCATGTCAACACCCGTAAAACAAATTCATTTAAAATAACGTTTTAAAAACTTTTTTCCCGAACCTTTTGAAGTTGCAAAAAAACGTTTTCTAAAGGTTGTGTATGAAATGTCGCAAAACGCTTTTTTCGCAACGTTCTTAAAACGTTTCATAAAAACGTTTTAGAACGTTTCATACACAACCTTAAGAAAACCTTTAGTCGTGAAACGTGCGTATAACAAATTATCTAACAAAATATCCTTCAACATTCTTAAAAATAGTATTCACTCTGTGAGGCTGCATCTTGCTCCATCATCACATCGTATTTCATTTTTAAGAATTGCTATTAATTTTTTTTGCAACTAACATTTCACGAAACATTCATACCTGGCTGGGTTTGAACTGGGAACCTTTGGCATCGAAAGCGACGAACTTACCTCTACGCCACGGCGCATCCATTGAAATGTACGTCTAAGACAATTCCCCTGAACCAACTCCCACCACCCCTACTCTTCCCACTTCAAATCCCCCTCCCCGAACAATTCCCCTGTACGGAAATTCCCCCAAGGTCTACCCCCTCCCTTTTTATGGGCTTTTTTATCTGCACACTTAATGCTTAGTTATAGCTTACAGTAATTAGTTAAATATATGTGAATTGAATTTGACGTTTCGCATCTAAAATGTAATTCTTGTTATTGTGAATATGTTATTAATATCTAAAATTACTTTACAAAGTATTAAAATGTCTATAACATTTCCTTGACGCTCCAATATGTGACATTCTTAAAAATTGACATAATAACGTTCTTATACAAAACGTTTGTTTTTTGTTTGTTTTTGGTTCTTTCAAAATCAATTTCAATAATGTTCTAATACCATACGTTTGTTTTTCTTTTGAAAAAAAAAAAACGTTTTTATTTGGTTGGTAAATGTAACGTTTTTACAACCAAATTAGGTTTGATTTTGGTTTGTAAAATAACGTTTTCATTTGGTTGCTGAATATAACGTTTTTACAACTAAAAAAGGTTCGTTTTTGGTTAGAAAAACGTTATAATCTTTTCACAACCAATCAAAAACGTTCTTATGTTTAGCCGGCACCAATTTAACGTGTCTGTGTCATGTCAACACCAATTCAACGTGTCTGTGTCATGTCAGCACCAATTCAACGTGTCTGTGTGATGTCAGCAATACAACAAAATGTCCGTGCCGTGCAAGACAAGATAAAGTGCCCGTGCCATGCCAAAGACAATATAATACTCCAACAATAATTCCAGATGTCTGTTTTATGTCAACGATAATACTAAATTCCAATGATAATACCGATTGGCAAATAAAAAGCTCCTTCCTGATTGCTCTAAAGGTGTTTCACAAAACCGACTATGGTATGGTTAACAAAACTAACTGCTATACGGTCCGGCGTGTTATATTTGTTTATTGCAAAACTGGGTCGAAAGTGACGTGTTAAGTCAGGAAAATATATTAGAAAATGTGAGATATTGCAAAATATACCTTTACATATTAATTGTATAATGAAAAAATGTTTGCTTTCGTTAACATCCATCTTGAGAATGTTTGCGAATTGTCAAGAATTTTTCAATGCTCTTATTAAACTTCGCTTTGAATTTCCCAATAAAATAATAAACTAAAATATAAAACAACCGATTTACAAGCTCGAAGTACTAACTGTTTACAACGAACAAATGACGCAAAGAGTATTTTATGGCGGGATTCGTAAGTACATTCAAGCGGCCATGACGAAAAACAATGACGTAGTGCGCTACGCATAAGCGAAGTACTGGATGATTGACAACGTATTTGTTTATCTAAGCTCTTGCAGCTATAGCAAATGCCACAATATATTTTCGTGTAAAAATATTTCATCCTCGGATGAGCAAAACAGCATGTTACCCTCCTAATTATATCGTAACTTGTTATGTCTGCCATGTCAACGGTAAAACAAAATGTCTGCCAAGTCAACGACAGTACAAAATGTCTGTCGTGTCAATGCAATGACAATACAATATGACTGACATGTCAACGACAACAAAAATGTCCGTGCCATGTCAACCACAATACAACGTATCTGCCATATTAACGACAGTACAAAATGTTTGCCATGTCAGCAACAATATAAAATGCCTATGCCAAGTCAACAACAATACAAATATCTATTTGTAACACAAAGCCTTGCTGCATTGCAAAAGACATCATAAAGTGCTGTAACCATAGAGACAACATTGCCAAAAAATAAGAGAATATCTTTAACATGCAAACACCACAATCATAATATCCGGTCATTTTCAGACATAGCACTAGTTTCTTGATTGGGTAAGTATGAGATCATTTCTAATGTGATCATATTTGTGAAACGGTGCTTCAATAGAAAAACTGATACATTTTATCTTCAACAGACATTAATTGGATAATCCCCGATTTAGCTATAAAGTGGTTGAAAAAGTAATTGGAAAATACTGCGTTCGATATTTCATAGCAACTTCTTTACATCTAGAGGTAACATATGGTAAACTGTCAATAAAAACAAAGAACCTCGTAATGCTGAATGCTAATTTTTGAAACGATGGAAATTATCCTACGTTAGAAATAGATGTAAAGAATTTGACGTCTATAAACAAGTCAAATGCACTTTAATCAAAAGGCCAGTTCTTGCAAAATTCTCGTGTACACATTTCCGTTAAAATTTAAAAAAAATCCTTAATAAAAACCAATATCAGAGTTCAATAACTTTTCTTATCATGTGGATAAAAATCAATCATACCCAACTAATGTTGTGTCAGCAAGCATTTTTATTTGTAATGAAACTTTCTTACAGTTACGTATTAGTCCAATGCTCTTAACTTGTCCCAGATTCTTTATTATTTTAAAATTGCTGCACCATTATTGTTGTTGTGTTATAATTTTTGTGCCATAATTGTTGTTGCGCTACAATAGTTGTTGCACTATAATTCTTGTTGCGCTATAATTGTTCGACCGTAAGTGTGGTTGAGTCATAAATTTTGTTGTACCATATAGTTGTTGCTTCATAACTGTTGTTGTGCTATAATTGCTGTTGCGCAATAATTGTTGTTGCATCATGATTGTTGTGCTATAAGTGTTGTTGCGTCATAATTATTGTTGTGCCATTAGTGTTAATGCTCCATAATTGTTGTTGCGTCATAAGTGTTACCGGTAATGTACGCTAAATGTGATATTAGAACTTGGAATTGTTGCATTGAAAACCCGTTAAAACAGTAACACATTTAACTTCTTCACTTAATAATATAGGTAATATAAAACACTGAAAACAACCTTTGTTTACATTCGCCGCTCATTTTGAAGAAAGTACTTAAGTGTGCAGCGGCAAAATATAAAGTAAATAACATAAATATAGACATAAAATAAAGAATAGGACAGCTGAAAATTTGTCTGTCTGCCTTCTAATTCGCTCCATTTTATATATTTAACAAAACAAGATTGTCAAGGGACAATGTGACGAGCAACGATACAAATGATAGAGCAGTGATATCTCACAATAATGTAGTGATAACCACAACTCCATTAAAGTAAAATCGGCGTCATGTTCTCTTGGGTGAAACAAAATTTGATTTGGCATGTTATAGAGACAATTTACTCATGTAATTGAAATATGATATGAGATCCGAGTTCGTTTCGTAGACGTTTAATTTTTTGAGCTGCAAAAATGCTGCACATCTAACCAACTTCAATATTTAAGTATATCTTTTTACATATTTTGACCAAATTGAACAGTTGTACAAGATCCACCTAACTAAACAACATTCAAATGTTGTTTTGTTATAATACAGCGTGTACGATGTAAAAATGGGGTCAAAATCATCTCCTATCTTATTGTTTTCGAAACAAATAATTTTGTGATCAATCAGCCTATTTGATGAAATTGCTCATGAATAAAATTATAGCCTTTGTTAACAGTTGCACTGGAAGAGTCCATCTTTGTTATACTATCCAAAGTTTTCAGTTATAGGACAAATTTTGAATCTTTGGGGATCTACCAAACCACTCCTCACAGCAAAGTAAATAACAAAGAGAAGGTCCATAATAAATTTAAAAGCATTACGCAAAACAGTAGTGGAACCTCACCGTTTCGAAAACCTAGTGTCAAAATTCCAAAATCATATTTTATAATTTCTAACAGTGTTGCAATTCCTACAGTTTTTGAGCAGGTCGCTTAAAATGTAGCACCTGAGCTACAGAGAAAATTCTTTTATAATGTCAAAACAATCTGCGCAAAACTACGGAAGTAGCAGCATTATGAAAGTTATCGAATTAATAGTAATCTTGGGTTGAAATAAATATGACTGAAATGTATGTTCGAAACAATGTAGAGCGATTTGAGCAGTTGCTTCAACTGGAAAATCGCTATATAAAACCCAACATTATTATTATTTAACACACGCACATACACACGTACATAATACGGACAGCAGATCTGCCCACTTCCTATCGCACTAGAGCAGCCTGATATGATGGTTAGTCTAAAAACTAGGCAAACAATTCCCACTTTTACGATGCACCCTTAAATAAATATCCTACCCGCTGGAGCGTACTACTTCATACCTTCCGCTAATATATGATGACGTTATCTCTACTGTGCAATCCCAAAGCGTCATAGAATACAAATTACCCCCATAATTCATTCATTAAAATCTGTTATGTGGAGCTGGGCCCTAAAACACCAACAAATCACAGTTACATCTATCTAATCTGCTCTCTTCGACTCAGTAACTTGTGCTACTTACTCAAAGTCCATGACAGAGTTGGCACTGACGCCCTCCTCTGAACTGGCAGTGACAAGACACAGACGACACACTAATATCCACAGAAGCATTGTTCGTATCAAGAAACACTCTTTCTTTTCTTTTTATTGCTATTTTTTATTGTTTTAGTTCTCTTATGGTTGACTTTTATCCGCTGTGTTCACTGATGTCAGCACGGCATTACAGTCACAAGCAGTGTATATTATCAACATTAAAATATTTAACGCATAACATCTATCGAAATGTTTTAAGACGTTATGTTTTCCCTAACAACCAGTTGTGACGTTATTTCTTGTTGATATAATGGCTTTTCTAAAGCCATTATATCATATCTTTTATAGTTTTAATCATCAAGCCCCTACTTATACAAGAAAACGTATATAAATGATTAAAATGGTTCAAATAAAGACAACCAAAGGGACAAAATAACTTTAAAACATTCAGAATTGATTTGATCACATTTATGCATATTATTGCACATAAATTTCCCTTAAAGATGGCTTACAGGGCAAGTTAGCTATTATTTGCTATCATTCAGTCTTCAATAACATTTTGAACAGATATGAATACATCAAACGAAGCAATAATATTAATTTGATTAGCCAATGTTTTAAAGCACAATGTGACATTAAAGAAAGTCACTTTTAAATAAAATCACTTCTTCTTCTTTAAGCCAATTCTCAGTACCAACTGCTGTCTGTATTAAAATTCACTGCAAATTTGGCAATTTTGCTTTTGCAAATAACTTCAAAAACAGTCAACAATCATTGTTTATCCTTTCTTTCAAGCAAAATCGAGAGAATTTTTTTAGATTTTAATCTTCATGATTAAGATCTATGCTTGTACATTCCAAGCACTATGTTTCATATCCAGATCACACTTCAAATTATTTGTCCACTATAACGTACAGTTCCTGTCGCATTTTCCTGTAGAAGAGAAAGGGTTTTGTTTATATAGCAGCATGGCGAGCTCTCCGTTATATGAACAGCAAAGATGATACCATTAAGAACTAACGAGCATATAGTCTGCTGCGCAGTCAATAGCCACTACCAATAAAGGCACATGTTTTGGCTTTAGCAAAGGATGTAATCTCATGTGTTTCCTTTTGTTGTTGATTTATTGGATTATAACACCGATTATTGCTAGCTACACTTCACCTTTTTTCAATCACTGACGTCAAAAGCAAGCAACAGTTTTAATTTGGTTGAATTAAATTTAAAAACTGCAGTTGAATTAAATTTAATAATTTTATTATGTCCACCTACATTTAGATTTCAATCTTTTTCAGTGCAGAACACTTTCAGAGCGTAATACAACAGAGGTTGTGACTAAATAGTGACTATAACCGTGAGCATCATGCAACTGCAATATTAAACTAATGCTAGAAACGAATATTCATATGGCTATTGTTTCATTATAATTTGCTAAAAACTCTTTTGACTCTTTTCTGTATATTGCATGTTCTTATCCCCACATCAATTGTATACCTCGAGCCTTAATGAAGACAGCATTTTAATTCTCAACTTAGGAAGATAATATCAATTGCTGTTATTAATTTTTTATTTAGCACACGTGTACTGTGTTTTGTGATGAGTCCTATTGCATGTTTCAAAATGGCATTTAGAACTGTCAAGCGTGATTTTTCCTTTCGATCTGCGAGTTGTTCTGATTTGCAGGGTCCCTTAATAACAGATTAATTGTTACACTATACATCTATAATCGATGAGCTAAGGCAACAGAAAATGAACATTTATAACACTTTGTTATTCCATCAATGTTTTGTTCTGTATTTTTGCAATGTTTTATCCTTTTGCGATTTATAATTTTTAATTGATGTGTTGTTATGCTTTTTGGTACCTTTAATCATTTATTTATTGGTGTTTCTCTATTTAATTATTCGTCTGGTTCTAAACACGGATTACAACAATGAGTCTGTTATACGTCAGGCATGGCAATACGTGTACCAGGTCACAGAAGTGTACTTACAGCATCGTGACAATATATGTACTTAGGTTACAGCAATGTGTTTAATGCATCAAACCAATGTGTGTATTAGGTTACAGCAGTATGTCTACTACATCACAACATGTGTACCAGGTCACAGCAATGTGTCTACTGCATCATGACAATATGTACTTAGGTTACAGGAATGTGTTTATCACATCTTAACAATGTGTCTACTAGGTCTGAAAACTATATTTACGTCATCATGACGATGTATATGCGAGGTCATAGAACTATGTCTGCTTCATCATGACAATATGTATACAAGGTCACATAATTGTGTCTACTGCATCATGACAATGTCTATACCAGGTCACAGAACTATGTCTACCACATACTGACAATGGGTGTATCAGGTCACAGCAATGTGTCTCCTTTGTCCTGTCAATGTGTATACTAGGTCACAATGTATATTCTAGGTCACAAAGTGTATGTCTACTTGGGTATAGAGCGACACTATCGGTTAAGTGCACTTGATAGAATATGGTGATGCTTGTTCTCAATATACTGCCCTATATCTGTGCCGTGTTTAATGCCCCATCTACTTTGCAATGAGTGTAATGACACGCTCACAATAATGACACTCCGATTCACACAAAAAGATAAAAGCTTTGCAAAATAATCCCTTTCAATAATGAGCGTCTGCTACAGGGGTTTCTTGAGAGTTAAAAAAATGTACTTCATATGTCTCAAATTGTGGCGGTTAAGTCTACCCAGTAATCCAGTTACTCCTGGCAATTTAGGAGAGTATATTAAGTGAAAATAAAGTTTGATAAAGCGTAATATAATGGAATCTATTTGTGTGTTATTTTAAACAAGAGCCTATCGTTCGCGTGAAGAAGCTAATTTCTGATTATTAATATAATATCACTGACACATGAAGTGACTAGAGGGCACAGGGCAAGAAATGTGGCTGCATTCTGAGAAAAAAGACCGAGAAATGTGTCCTAAAGTTTGGTTCTACCTTATGCAAAATAAGTAATCCAGGATTGTAAATTATAACTTTCCTTTAGGTATTTTCTCAAATGCGTCATATCAATATTGATTTTATCCGCCTATTCGTTCATCTATCTTTATTGAAAAATAAACGAAGACAAGAAATACAAGAGTGCGAATTTAAAATCGATATTGTTCAGCCATATCTTATTTAAAATCATATTTATTACTCCTCAGGCGAAAAATACACCAAAATGCCAAGGTGGAATCAATGGATTGAATAGAAATTTCTTAGCTTTTTTTAGATTATAAGTGAATGATACATGGGAGTAAAGTCAACGCAAGGCGCTATTTCGTTTACAATGCAAACACAAATTGAAAACATTCCACATTTTGTTTCATCAATGGCATCCTTAATTACAAAATAGTTCCATTTTATTAACCCTAATTTTACAACTGTGACATTTTAATATCGTGAGAACGGGTAGATCAGTGCAGGCAAAGCAATATGGCCGCCAGTCTTCCTTGGCCTTGAAATACTGAGCGGCGAAAACCCTGTGCAAAATCTACATGCACCTTTACTGGATGAATCGCATTGTTAATGAGTTTCACATTTCTTTTCCTTTTTGTCTCAAAAAAATACAACAACAACAACTGGCAATTTCAACCTCAGGACGTGAAACCGAAGTAAAACATGACGTATGCGAATTGTTTTCTCAACCAGGTGATAATGAGGCATTTGAGTTTTGACGTGCTGTGCATTTTTTAAGACTTGATGTGGAATTCATAAAATTTTGTTCGGGGTAATGGTTATAATGCAGTATGTTATGCAATGCGGAGCAATGCAATAAAATAGAATAAATATTTGAAACGTTTAGAGCCTCAAGTAGATTAAACGATATAAAAATGATCTCATCATTATTATATTAACATAACCTTAAATAAAACTACGGGAGCTAAAATTTACACAATACAGTAAGAATTAGTCTCTTAATAAGTTACACTGGCGTAACGTAACAAGTTTAAAATGTGATAATGTGTGGAATGAAGCATGCAACAATGTAACAACTAAACTTATACCAAAAGTCATGGAATTTTCCATTCATTTATTATATAAAAAGGAATTTTCCAATCATTCATTTATTACATAAAGGAATGTAGATTCTTATACAAAGTGACACAATACTGTACATTGCTATGAAGAGAAAATATAATATAGAAAGATGACAGACCCTAAAGATCATAAATAAACAACTTCGCTTCGTCTTTGACTCGTTCATTAACACATTCAATGTTTATTCACTTTTTAAAGTTAAATCCAGTTTAACACTTCAGTGAGAAATAGCTCCAAAAGAATTTATCAATGACATTCCACATAAAGTTTTAATTTACTAATATGTTAAATCGTGAAACGCTCAACGCACTTTATATTTTAAACTATGCACATGTTCAAAGAACGTTCAAAACAATATTTGATTATTGGATAAACTCCCGGTAGGACCCATAGTTTTGGGGGGAGAATCGCTGAGTTAGTTTTGATCACAGTCTCGGCTGCTGGCACATCACATAGTTTATACAGAGCAATAAGCAGATCCACTGGGGATTCCTCGCGAAAAGGTACTCATAAAGGAGAGGAATCACTTTAAAAAAAGTCATTAAAATACAGATTGTAGTGACTTGGACATCCAGATGCATCTTTTTGGCAAATGTGCGAAAATACTCAACACTGAAGGATGCACAGTACGGCTAGATAGACAGAAATATCCATTCGGTCTGTGTTTATGCACAACATGCTGATCTTCTCAGAGGTGAGCTATTTTATACCAACGGCTCCCCCCCCTCCCCCCACCCCACCCCCGCCCCACCCGTCTCTATTCGTTAAGATCAATACTTAAGGATGTATGTTTTTGGCTTGAATGTCTTGTTTTTATGTTTTTAGGACTAGCCGTCGCTCCTCATGCTTCAAATACATTGTCTTGGAATTGGCCAATCACATTGCCCGCTGGGAAGTAATTGCAAACAACAAAAACACGCCCATCTCTGCCGAAGGATTTTCCTACACCTATTTCTTTGCTTCCTTTCCACACCACTTGCGTGAAATGACCTGTGCCTGATGTAAAAAAGAACAAAAATACATATAACAGCCTTCTTAATCTTCATCTCGGCTCAACGTTAATTCATGGGGTAATTGCAATTCACGTCATTCTGAGGGATTTGTATATTTGTTTCCTCCAATAGCAACAAGTAAAGGTAAAATAAATACACCAATAAATCGCAGACGTTGACTTAATATATATGTTACAGGGAATCTGTGTAATTAGGGATTTCATGAAATCCCTAGGGAATTCGTGTAATGAATAAGCTTATATTGATTGTAACACTATTTTGAAAAATTATTCATTCAGGAAGACTGTTCAGCGGTTCTTCAAAACTGTGTATCCCTTTTCAAATCGAAAGGAATTGGAATTTATAACATTACCATCCAAAATAACAGAATTTGGCGTTAAATGTGACATAAGTTACGTAGGATAAAATAATACCGCTAAATTCAGGTACTGAAGTATCTCAAGAGTGAGAGTTTGGCAATCGAGTGCTTTGAGTATATTCATTCAAAATCTACTATTAATTTCGGTAAAATACTACATTGCAAACATGAAAATTCTCAATAAAAACATCAAAATTGATTGAGCAAATTATTACACGAATCCACTAGGGATTTCATGAAATCCCTAATTTCATAGATTCCCTGTCACATATATATATATATATATATATATATATATATATATATATATATATATATATATATATATATATATATATATATATATATATATATATATGTGTGTGTGTGTGTGTGTGTGTGTGTGTGTGTGTGTGTGTGTGTGTGTGTGTGTGTGTGTGTGTGTGTGTGTGTGTGTGTGTGTGTGTGTGTGTGTGTGTTGCTACCTTTGTGTAAATAGCGTTTCGATATAAATAACTGCAATACATAGCAACTGCGTTCAAGTCAACACTGACAAATTTTTGCCTTGGGAATCGACCAATCAGATCACACACCTTCAGCCAAGTTATATATAACAATTGCAATTGCTGCGGACGTTGGGCCTCGTGATAGCAGCAAAAAAAATACACAGTGTTTTTTCAGCATGTTAAAAACAGCATTGAATCATCTAAAAATTCTCGTGGGTACAGCCGTATATTCACATTTTTAAATATTTTACAACTGTCCTAATTTTACAATTTTTCTTGGTCACTTATAACGTCTAATGCGTTATTCCTCATTTAAAATTAAATAACATTTTTTCCAAATATGTTTCTGTATTATCGACAGATAGAAGCTTTCATTCTCACCTGATTTGAAATCTTTCCTTCTGAAGTCAAATTTTTCTATCTCGCTGTACCATTGATCTGTGACCTCTTGACCTGTCAGGTGTAAAAACATCTACGGGTCAATACGTGTTGTTACTTAGAACGGAGGGGTGGGGGAGCTTTTTATGCGTTGCAAGGTGTTCTGCACCGTTTGTGAGTCTCGGGTAGGGGGGGGGTGGTAGGGGGAGGGGGGGAGGAAGTGGGGGGTCAATTTTTGGCACATTACAAACAGACACATTTTAATTTTATTTTATATTCAAAGAATCATTCGCACAAGATTCCTGAAATAACAGCATATTTTTTTTGCATTGTATAGAATCAGCATCGGGACACGTCTTAAACCCCAAATATCGCTCACTAGACCGGCAATAGGGGGTCCGGGTCTTCGGTTTCCCGGCTTCCCAGCTCTAGTGGGACTTGCCTGTATAATCGGCGCCGTGACTGCCCCACTTGGTGGCCACATTCTCGCCGACCTGGTCACCTTTATACGTGTCGTTGCTGTGCTGTAGAACGCTCGTCGCCGCCAGATGGTCCGCCCAACGCTGGGCCAGCACCGCCAGGTCTTTATTTGGCTTCAAGTCGCCAACCTTGTCAGAGGGAAGATAAAGACATAACAATGCTCTGCGATCCTCTCGACAAGTCCACTCCTCCCGGGGATGGGGAGGTGGGAGACACTCAAGTACAAACATGTGCGTCCATGACTTTTTTTTTATAAAACGACCCCTAAACGCAGAGTGCTCAGTTTGAAACAATACTCCCTTTTTAACCAAAGATGAATGGCAATCATCTACAATTTAAAAGGAAATTAGCACTCCACGCCAACCGCGTCTGGCCTGAAAATTACCCCCTTACTCCGCGATTTCTCGACGCACATGGTAACACATATGCTACCAGGCCTCCGTCACTCCGGGCCAGTACTAGTTAAGGCCAGTTACGCGATTAAGACCGTATTTTTGCTGCGTTGTCAGCCATTACAATAAGACTACCTCTGCATTAAGAACTTGTTTGCTTAGTTCACACTGGTGCCACTGTTGTAAGGCGATTTTAGGTCACGGTGGCAAATTAAGCCTTGTAACTAATAAGCCGTCATCAGCCCGACTTGGATGTATTTATGAGATATTTATCAGAAAGTGAACCGTGATCATGACTGCTAATTGTGTAAAAAAAAAATTAAATGACAACATTAGCATTTTCACAATACTTAATGCTAATAAACTGTGACAGAATTACTTTTATAAAAGGCAGTTCTCTCGCTACTAAACATGTTGAAGATGATGCTCGCAGCCCATCTCAAGCCTGGGAATTAATGAGAAAATATTTCAACGACTTTTTCTTATAAGCACTGAGTATACATATATTATATCATGCTTTACTGTATTACATTATATATATATAATCCTTCAAAGTGAAGCTGACATTTACCTTGCCATGTTTTTTCCTGTATTTATTATGTGCTTTGATGACGTCATCAACGAAGTCTTTCATTTTCTGAGGCTTTTTGTCTTCGCTCTTCTCTTTTCTTTCCTTTTCCATATGTTTTTCTCTTTCTTTTCTTTCCTTTTCCGCTTGCTTTTCGCGTTCTTTTCTCTCCTTTTCTACTTGTTTTTCGCGTTCTTTTCGCTCTTTTTCCATTTTCTTCTCCATTTCTTTCCTCTCCTTTTCCCATTCTTTTTTCTGTTTTTCAAAGTCTTTGGAAGATGAAGATTCAAATCTGTGAACATCCTTGACAAAAAAAGATAAAAAAACAAGCATACATATTTTTGTCGAATTTAAAAATAAAACAATGAGTGAAAGAGAAAAATATATAAAAAAAATACCAAGAATCAAAATAAATTATATATATGTATATAAACAAAACAATTTGTCATGGGATTCTACAAGATATTTTAAATTCTTTCGAAAAATTAGATGACTTTTCTGATCTTCAAAATGAAAATGGGATTCTAAATTTGTAGGAAACATCATAATTAAAGCAACAGAAAGACGTCATATTAATCTCTTATCTTTTTCTGTAAGATTTCATATAAATGCTCACACTGCGCACTCGTACACAACAGCTATGACGTGGCGATGCACTCGTACTTACTTTGTCGTGAACGAGGTAGTTATTATTTCGGGTTTGAGACGAATCGCCAAAGCCGTGCTTTAGTCGTAGTTCTTCGAAGCGTTTGTTAAACTAGACACGAAACAGTGCAAAGTGCTGGTAAACTACACTACATCAAACAACACTAAAGCCACATTTAAGTGCATTTTAAAAAGAAGCACATTTGGGGAGATATTTATTGCAACTAAAGCGAAATTTACTGTCTGAGCAGAAATGTGCATCTAGAGAATCTGTCTAAAGCAAGCAATCATCTATCTTATCACAGATGTTTTTATAGTAGTGAACCCTACCCCCACCACCCCCTCCTACCCCCCCCCCCGCCTTTTTTTTTTTTTTTTTTTTTTTTTTTTTTTGTTGGTGCTCAAAATTTGGAAATGAACAAAAATGCCGTTGAAGGAATCCCGACCGCATTACAAAACTTAACATTTTAACAATATGCAAATACTAAAAATAGACAGCTTAATCGAAAAAGGAAGAATAAGGAAGCAGTTTTGACGACTGAAACGGGCCACAGTGACGTCATTCTGCTCATCAGAGAACATGTTGTCACAGCAAAAAAAATAAATAAATAAATAAATAAAATAAAAATAAAAACAAATAAATAAATAAATAAAATAACTGCATATGTAAAACAATTGAAGAAACAACAACAATAAATAAATAAATAAAAATAAATAAAAGACACTTGCGTATCTTGATTAATATCTGATTTGCCAACGTTCACCGGGACCCACAGGGTCGTTTCGAAATTTGTTAGGGATGGTGATTATTTGAAGTACTGTGGGGGATGTGGGGTGGGAATGGGTGGGGGTGGATGGCTGGAGTTGAGATGCCACTCCAAAAAAAAAGTAGTATATTTTTTTAAAATAGCAAAAAACGAATACCATCCCCTCCCCCCCCCCCAACAAAAAAAAAAAAAAAAAAAAAAAAAAAAAAATTCTGGTTAATTCTGCTATCGAAAGTCAGACATTAAAATAAATAAATATGGAAATAAGACATTAGAATAAGAACGTAGAAATGCGCTGTGAAAATGCCATAAACTGTGAAGGGCAGTAAGTCCTAAAGGAGTTTCTAAAAATAAATATGATTGTTATTTATATAGTATTTGATTTATCTGTTGCAGTGCAGTCGTTTTTCATTTCGGTGCTATCTGGGGTTAAAGAGAATACGAAGAACTCTGTTATGCGATAGAATATGGTTTCTGTTCACTTCCTCCCCCCCACCCACCGACCCACCCACCCCCACCACCCACCACTTTCCTATCTTCAGAAGGGTCAGAAAGAAAGCCCCCCCCCCCCCCAAAAAAAAAAACAAAAAACAAAAAAAAACAAAAACAAAAAAAAACAAAAACAAAAACAAAAAAAAACAAAAAACAAAAAGTTATCCGAAAAACTAATGAATGTCCCCCGCCAGGAACTATGGTCGAATCGAAAAATAATGCCACGTCGCGCAATTTCAATATATATATTTTCACTGTAGCAACAATCAAAAGCCCGGGTTGAATAGCGGCTGAGATATCGCGTGCACAAAGTTGTGCTTCCAAGTGTGGCCAGACAGACGGACGCAGGGACAGACGGACAGACGGATCCGAATATTATTGTTCCCCGCTCCGCGCTGCGCGGCGGCGGGAGACTTAAAAAAAAAAACAGGTTAAGCCAAAGTAAACTACAAGACTGAATGAAATCTTACCCCCCCCCCCCAAATCCCGCGCGCCATCCTCCATAAAAACATTTACTCTCCGATTACTAAGCATGGAAATGCTGACGTGACTACTTACGTCACCGGAGCTGCTGCTTCCGCCATGCGTTACTGTTTCCCTGGTAACGACGCGCTTTTGTCCGTCTGGACCAATCGTCGTCTCCGTAACAACGCATTTCTGGTATGACCTTGGCCCCGCTCCTGATTCGCTCCTCGTTTCCGTGGTAACCGTTCGCATTCCAGAAGAGCCACTGAATTTCATGGTTATAATTTATGAAAATCAATTAAATGTGTTTCAGCAGTCAAAGTGTCACTTTTCTTTCCGTAATTATAGTCCTCAATTAAATATGAGTTTGCCCTCAATGTTTTGGAGCTTTATCCTCTTTTCCCGTAAAACAGTCACTTATATAAAATTCAGACATAAAATGCAATGGGGAAAAATTACTTATTCCCCTTTTTCACATCCGTATTAGCTTCACTTTTACACTGTACACTGTAATGTGTCTAGAAATAACAGAGCTATTTATATGGACAATATGCACTCTAAATATGAACTTCAGTATTTATGACTGTCACACCAGTCTCATGATATTCCTAGTGTTTATTTTAGGAAAGTCACGACTTTTTTTCTAACCATATGTTACAGTGACGAACTACAGAACGAACACTTATTTATACTAACAACGGCGTTGGAAAAGAGGTCGTGACGTCACAACCGCCCACTGTTTTTTTTTCTTTCTTAAATATCCTTGTGCCGGTGAATCAACATGGTGCTTGTAAATAATGACGTGAATATTTCTTCTTAAAATGACGTCTATCTGTTTATTATCATGACAAGAAAGATATAGTCATAATAACCCCTTCTTAAGATTTGTGGTTTTTTACAACAATCTGGGAACCGCGCGTTTGATTTCTCGAAGGGTTTAATTTCAATAAAGGATGTATTCGGCTCCGTTTCTTTAAAAAAGTTGTTGGAGTTAATGTTACTATCATTAAATGTGGTTATTCTTTTTAACACTCTTTTAATTTAATCTTTAAAGAAATAGGGAGAGGGGAGGGGGTGGTGGATTAGGAAAGATACAATAATTATACTACAAAAACAGGAAATTATATTAACCACACACGACAGAACGACTTGCTGTTCCCAACCTTGGACACTTATTCAAAAGAAATGTTTTATGGTGTAATGAAATCAATTTTCTGCGTGTCAGTTTTGAGCTATACAAGCTGTGAAAAGGCGGAAGCATTTCAGGGTCCTTTTATCTTTTTTTCTGTCAAAATATCTATGTCGTTTTTAGAAACCTGCTTCTTTTTCACGAATTCAATTAGGACTTCGATTTTATAAATAATAGACTCGACCAATTCTTCAGCAAAGGAGGTACTTCATTCAAAAACCCGGAAGAGCAAAAAATTTGCATATGTATTAGGTTTATATGATGAAGATAAACCATTTGGAAGTGAGAGCGGGCCGGGGTGCGGCAGGGCGGGAGGAGGGGGGGGGGGGGGGGGGCTGATGTCAATAGCGAACATGATCATGCATTGGGTGCATTGGCAAAAGAGAAGAAAAATAAAATTTGCGGGATGGGAGGAACGGGAGGGGAGGGGGTTGCCCCATCGTTCCTTCAAGGCCCTTTTAGCACTTAGTCACTTGGATTGCGAAAACACATGCCGATTTCGCGAATATTTCGGATGACAACATGGTGGAGAGGGACAGAGGGTATTTTATAATGAGTTGATTAAAAAGAACAGTGAAGCATCGAGCCGCGACCCAAATGGCCCCTCCCCCTCTTCTTTCCATCCTCCAAGCCGCCTCTTCCCCATCCCTATCTCTTTCAACTCATAGAATTCTCGGGTCGAGATGTGTACTTGTTCATTCATCCAGAGACACTGAAACAGGCATGTCAAGGCTGCCCGTGTTTATTTTGTTTATTAGCTTTTGTTTATTCATTGCAGTTGTTTATTTATTTAATAATTATTGGAGATGCTTCCATGCCATTTAAACTCTTTACTACGTCATTTCCTATTACATGCTGGCACAAGAAGTGCGTTGTGGTGTTTTTCCAACACGAAATCGATTTCATATTAAGTTGTTGTACCTTTTACTGAGGAACAGGGGGGGGGGGGGGGGGGAGACGGAGGTGGATGGAATGGGGATCATTTTTTTAACGAATTCATTTATCTCAAAAACGGTAAGAGATAGAGTAATTCTGAGTTCGTTTTGAAACTTCAACCCTGCGAGTAGTAAAAAATTACAGGGGTAAAAGTTTCGGGTAATATACAATGTAGGAACATAAAGTTTTGACCATGTCAAAAAGTAAGAGCTTTCTAGGAAGCAATTCGTAATATTGATAATGAATAACGTCATTATCTGAATTTTGACCTTGAGTTTCAATGTCAAAGGTCAAATGACTCGCATTTTATTGTTAACCGTAGTAGCTGTGACTGTCTTCTTTTTTTGTGGGGATGTTTCGGTGGTGAAACTCAGTCTAGTTTCATTAATTTTTTTATTGTTGTTATTTTTCTTACATGTGTGTTTCTGCTCATTTGGGAAGGCCTGTGGCACAGTTGACTGCTGCCCTAGATTATTCAAGGTCAACGTGATTGTTTACAATTTTGGATTGTTTAGTACGGAGCGATTAGTCTGGCTATTTTTTTACGATTATTTTCCAGCTTGTTAAAGTTTTGACAGTTTTTGTTCTGCTTCAATCAATGTAATATGGTTTAGGTTATAAAACGGCGATTTCCTTACTTTGTAGGGCTGAAACTGCATAGAAAATTAAAGATGAATTTAAAAGTCTAAGTTATCTGCATATTTGCCCTTATTGAAGTGCGCAGTACGTTTTTAATGGATGCCGAAAGCCCCAGCGGATGTAAATATTGAATCCTGTGGTAAGTGATCTAACCAAAGACTACAAACTAGTAGTAAACAGTCTTTGATCTAACCCACTGCATTTGCTGAGCTAAGGCAATTCTAGCGACCGCCTATCCGCTCCTGTCCACCCCGAGCTGGAATCGAACTCGGGACCTGGGAATTACCAGACCAAAGCTCTAACCAACTGAATCACCCAAATCATAAATGCATACCCACCTACGTACATACATACGAGTATACATATGTGCATAAACACAATAATAAAAGAAAACCACACGAACTGGGGGACTGATCGGTAAACCCTCCCGTCTGCTATATATATATATATATAAGGGTGACTTAAAATTAAAAAGCGCTTGGTGACTCACCCGAAAGCTGACGGTTCGTCACGCACGTTGTACGCGAGCACCTGCTCGGGCTGATGGGATACCTTAGCAACAGTAACCACTTCCGGTTCTGCCTTCCTGCTTGAGTATGACGGCTCCCCACTCGATTTAGTTCCTGAAACAAAAATCAGGTGATTCTTCAAACCAGACATAAAGGGAGGGATTTATTTTTTGGGGGGGAGAGGTGAGGGGGAGGAGGGCTGCAGTAATTAACATAGGTGTTCAGACTTCACTTAAACTATAGCAAAAAAAAAAAAAAAACTTTTAACTACTAAACTATTAATATATATATATATATATATATATATATATATATATATATATATATATATATATATATATATATATATATATATATATATATATATATATATATATATATGTGTGTGTGTGTGTGTGTGTGTGTGTGTGTGTTACAGGCAATTTGTGTAGCAGCAAACATCAAAACTTGTTCAACATCTCTTATAAAACATGTTTCAGGCAATTCACGAATTGCCTGAAAATTTTAGTCAATTCACGAATTGCCTGACCCCTACAGGCAGTTCACGAATTGCCTGAAAATTTCAGGCAATTCACGAATTGCCTGAATACACAAATTGCCTGTAAAATATATATATTCGAATAGGCGTTCAATCATAAGTAGGTCACTTTCTATTGTTGTAACAGGTTTTGATTTCTAAGTCAAAACCTGTTTGGAATCGAGGCTGTAAAAAAGAAAACCGTTTGATTTTTATTTTTATTTACACATGCCTCTTCCTCCGACACGAAACGAAATCTTGTACTTTCCTCACAGTCACTGTTGTCTTCAAACTTTGGATACTCATTTTGCATGTCGTCAAATATATTTGTGTCGATCAGGTCAAGAGAGTGGTCACTCTCGGGTTTAACATTAGTCCCCTCGGTATCGATTCGTGACAAAATTTTGTCCATTGAATCGTCACAATTTACATTTTCTTGATTTGCTTAGATTTGTGATATAAAAATGTCCGTGGAATCAGCACTATCACTTTGATTTAGAACCTGTGTTAAGTCACCATAAAAAAACTGACAAAATTAGCACCATTTTCAGTATCATATGTATTATCCATTTTGTTGTTAGCCGTTTGGCCGCCTGTTAGAAAAGTCGATGAAATTGATTCTACGTCAACTTTTTATAACGTGAAAGCAGCTTTTGATGTATCTCACACTTATTAATTGAAATAGCATTTGTCCAAAGTTTCACAAGCGAACAAAGGGAGGTTTTGACTGACCACTTCTTGCTTGGAGAAAGTTCCCTACTTATGATTGAAAAACGGTCACTAATGATTGAAAAACGGTAAATAATTCGAACACAGGTTTTGACTGGATTTTCAAAACCTGCGGGCTTCGCCCTTAGGTTTTGAAAAACCAGTCGAAACCTGGTTCTCATTATTTACCTTATTCGGATTGTCTGTCTTAGTCTTATTTTCATTCTTCAAGTAATAGGAATACATAACAAACAAAGGGGCAATAATTATTGTCAGGATGACCTATTTCGGGGATGATTGAATCCTGGGCAATTCTGTGTTATTGGTCAGTTCTTACCGCTCTCGCCACGCCCCGAACCACCGCCTCCGACCGGAAACACATTTTCTGCATTCTGGCCTACCCAGTTGCCAGCTGGTAAATAATTGGCCACAACGAACCATTTTCCGTCCTTGGCTTGGGCTTTCCCGACGCCCAACTCGCGGCTATTTTTCCACACAACTTGAGTGAAGTGTCCTGTAAACAAAGAACGGGAATACATGCCGCGGAGTGCTTTATTATTATTATTATTATTATTAAAATTTATCATAATGGTGGTGGTGGTGGTGGTGGTGGACGTGTTGGTGGTGGTTGTAGTAATGGCGGCGGTGGTGGTGCTAGTGGTGGTAGCGGTGGAGGTGGTGATGGTGGTAGTCGGTGGTGGTGTTAATGGTGGTGGTGGCGGTGGTGATGGTGGTGGACGTGTTGGTGGTGGTTGTAGTAATGGCGGCGGTGGTGGTGCTAGTGGTGGTAGCGGTGGAGGTGGTGATGGTGGTAGTCGGTGGTGGTGTTAATGGTGGTGGTGGTGGTGATGGTGGTGGTTGTGGTAGTGGTGGTTGTGGCAATGGTGGTGGTGGTAGTGTTGTGCTGGTAGTGGTAGCGGTGGAAGCGGTGGCGCATACCTTGCAATAAGCGCACACAAATAATGTTAAAGCTTTATCAGCGTTTTTCAACTGAAAGAAAATAAAATTTAAAGAAAAAAGACAAATTCAGAGAAATCGTTTTATATGTTGTGAAAAAAATTCATCTGCAGATTAAATATAAATATTTTTCATTATCATATTTTAGCCTTAACACAATATTCGTTATAATAACGGAAGTTTCAAGTTGCCGTTCATTTCCCAATGTTTCTGCAATCGTCATTTACATATGCGGTCACACATAATGTCACACATGCGGTCACACATAATGTCACACATGCGGTCACACATGCGGTCACACATAATGTCACACATGCGGTCACACATGCGGTCACACATAATGTCACACATGCGGTCACACATGCGGTCACACATAATGTCACACATGCGGTCACACATGCGGTCACACATAATGTCACACATGCGGTCACACATAATGTCACACATGCGGTCACACATGCGGTCACACATGCAGTCACACATAATGTCACACATGCGGTCACACATAATGTCACACATGCGGTCACACATGCGGTCACACATACGGTCACACATGCGGTCACACATGCGGTCACACATAATGTCACACATGCGGTCACACATGCGGTCACACATAATGTCACACATGCGGTCACACATGCGATCACACATAATGTCACACATGTGGTCACACGTGCGGTCACACATAATGTCACACATGCGGGCACACATGCGGTCACACATGCGGTCACACATAATGTCACACATGCGGTCACACATAATGTCACACATGCGGTCACACATGCGGTCACACATATGTCACACATGCGGTCACACATGCGGTCACACATAATGTCACACATGCGGTCACACATGCGGTCACACATAATGTCACACATGCGGTCACACATAATGTCACACATGCGGTCACACATGCGGTCACACATAATGTCACACATGCGGTCACACATAATGTCACACATGCGGTCACACATGCGGTCACACATATGTCACACATGCGGTCACACATGCGGTCACACATAATGTCACACATGCGGTCACACATGCGGTCACACATAATGTCACACATGCGGTCACACATGCGGTCACACATGCGGTCACACATAATGTCACACATGCGGTCACACATAATGTCACACATGCGGTCACACATGCGGTCACACATAATTTCGCTCATGCGGTCACACATGCGGTCACACATAATGTCACACATGCGGTCACACATGCGGTCACACATAATGTCACACATGTGGTCACACGTGCGGTCACACATAATGTCACACTTGCGGTCACACATGCGGTCACACATGCGGTCACACATAATGTCACACATGCGGTCACACATAATGTCACACATAATGTCACACATGCGGTCACACATGCGGTCACACATAATGTCACACATGCGGTCACACATGCGGTCACACATAATGTCACACATGCGGTCACACATGCGGTCACACATAATGTCACACATGCGGTCACACATGCGGTCACACATGCGGTCACGCATGCATAATTAATATCGAAAGCCTGTAGTTATCTATCTTGACAACACGGAAAAAAAATTACAATTGGAATTGCAATATAAATATGTAAGGGTTAACATGCGACCTTGGATTAATTTCAGATAGACGTCAGGACCAGTCCTCGGACCAACGTCGAGATTTTGTTGTGTACAAAAGCTGAAACAACCCCCCCCCCCCCCCACCAACGTTTTATAGGCGACGGTTGATCGAAGTCTGACAGGCGTAGGGAGAGTGACGTTACATACAAGTCGGAAAAGGTTGTATCAACAAAGGAAAAATCAACATTCGTGAGATAACATGGCCGCCCCATCATCCAAGTACCCCCCTCCCCCTTCCCCCTCCCCTTCTCTCCCCCCCCCTCCCCCCTGGTCATCCCGTGTGTTAGAACAAGTACGAAGTCAAAGCTAGGAGATAAAAAACGGGCTTTCCGACATAATTATACTTAAATCACCAATTTGACTGGTTTTCTAAAAGAATTGTCATGACTGCTATTGTCGATGAGCGATAATATGATAGTTTTTTTTATCCCCTATGCCTGTACAACAATAGGGAAAAGATGTTGTTAGACTTTCATAAACAACGAAATTCCGATTTCTAGCGAACGTTGCAACAAAGACGTTGGACAGACGAAACAATTGGGAGGAAAAAACGCATTAAACTGCAACCTTTTAGAAAGGTTAGAAATTGGTTTTCGGGCTTGCAGTACTGCAGTAGTACTCTATGTGGCAATTACTGATTTGCGTGATATACATATAAGCGTATATTGAACAGGGGGGGGGGGGGGGCTTACCTGTACTCATATACATGTGAGCGTATACTGCACAACGGGACTAACCTGTATTCATACACATCTAAGGGTGTACTGAAGTTTACCTGCACTCATATACATGTGAGCGTATACTGCACAACGAAACTAACCTGTACTCATACACATCTAAGGGTGTACTGAAGTTTACCTGCACTCATATACATGTGAGCGTATACTGCACAACGAAACTAACCTGTACTCATACACATCTAAGGGTGTACTGAAGTTTACCTGCACTCATATACATGTGAGCATATACTGCACAACGAAACTAACCTGTACTCATACACATCTAAGGGTGTACTGGAGATTGCCTCTACTCATATACATGTGAGCGTATACTGAACAACGGGGGCTTACCTGTACTCATACACATCTAAGGGTGTACTGAAGTTTACCTGCACTCATATACATGTGAGCGAAAACTGCACAACGGGACTAACCTGTACTCATACACATCTAAGGGTGTACTGGAGATTGCCTCTACTCATATACATGTGAGCGTATACTGAACAACGGGGGCTTACCTGTACTCATACACATCTAAGGGTGTACTGAAGTTTACCTGCACTCATATACATGTGAGCGAAAACTGCACAACGGGACTAACCTGTACTCATACACATCTAAGGGTGTACTGGAGATTACCTCTACTCATATACATGTGAGCGTATACTGCACAACGGGACTAACCTTTACTCTTGCACATGTAAGGGTGTACTGAATAACGGGACTAACCTGTACTCATACCCATGTAAGGGTGTACTGAATACCGGGGCTTACCTGTACTCATACATATGTAAGGGTGTACTGAATAACGGGGCTAACCTGTACTCATACATATGTAAGGGTGTACTGAATAACGGGGCTAAACTCTACTCATAGACATGTAAGGGTGTACTGAATAACGGGGCTAACCTGTACTCATACACATGTAAGGGTGTACTGAATACCGGGGCTTACCTGTACTCATACATATGTACGGGTGTACTGAATAACGGGGCTAACCTGTACTCATACATATGTAAGGGTGTACTGAATAACGGGGCTAAACTGTACCCATAGACATGTAAGGGTGTACTGAATAACGGGGCTAACCTGTACTCATACACATGTAAGGGTGTACTGAATACCGGGGCTAACCTGTACTCGGTCCCGAATGCCGTGAGAAGTTGTAGTTCTTGATCTCGTCGTACCATTGCTGAGTCACCTGTTCACCTAATTACAAAAAAAAAACATAGGGCCAGATTTACATAAAGAGCCATAAGTCTTGACGTCTTTTTTTTTTACAATATTTTAACTGTGTAATGGCATCGCAAAAGGGGTAAATTATTCCGAATACGAGCTCCAACGGAATACTGATGGTAACCTTAATGTAGAAATCATAATAAGTGATAGAGATATACTGATAAGTGTATAAGAAACGATAGGAGTACCACAGGAGGCAGAAAAGGTGGGGGGGGGGGGGGGGGGGTAATGTTGAAGCCAGTCGCTGTCCTCGGGTGTGCCCATTTCGTTTAAAAGGGAGTAATTCCCACTTGCAAACTTCGTTTGCAAATGGGAATAAGTTTGTAGTTTTTCTCGAAATTTCTGCCCTTTTTTTTTTCCTTTTTTTTTCTCTTTTTTTTTTCCGTCACGGAGGTTTCCAGAAAACTCCTCCTACGCTATTTGACGTAGGACGATGAAATTTGGCACAGTGATAGAGGGTGACGAGATGTCGTCAAATCCGCAAAATTTTTTGACCTTGACCTTGAGGGTCAAGGTCAAATTTGAGGTCAAATTTTTTCTGACCTCAAAGTGGTTTCCAGAAAACTCCTCCTACAGGGTTTGTCGTAAAAAGATGGCATGTGGCAGAGACATAGAGGGTAATGAGTTGTCGTCAAATCCGTAAAATTTTTTGACCTTGCACCTCAGCGGTCAAGGTCAAATTGAGGTCAAAATATTTTTGGAAACACCTATTAATCACGAAAAGTAGCCATAAAGGTGCTCAAATCCCAGTGTGAATGCATAAAACGTACTAAGTAAAGGGTAAACTTTCATCACTAACTTTCACTTTGAGGGTCAAGGTCAAAGGTCACGTGACTTCACGCGTCCTTAACGACAGGCCGACTCATCTCGAAAACGGTGAGAGATAGAGCGATTTTGAGCTCATTTTCGACCCTTTGGGCCTAAACAACGTTACATAAGAGGTACCTCGGTGACCTCGACCTTCTGGGTCACGGTCAAGGTCAAAAACCGGAAGTTGACTATTATCTCGAAAACCGTTAGTGATAGAGCGATTTTGAGCTCATTTTCGAACCACTGGGCCTAAACAACGCTACAAAAGAGGTACCTCGGTGACCTTGACCTTCTGGGTCACGGTCAAGGTCGAAAACCGGAAGTTGACTATTATCTCGAAAACGGTTAGAGATAGAGCGATTTTGAGCTCATTTTCGACCCTTTGGGCCTAAACAACGTTACATAAGAGGTACCTCGGTGACCTTGACCTTCTGGGTCACGGTCAAGGCCAAAAACCGGAAGTTGACTATTATCTCGAAAACGGTTAGAGATAGAGCGATTTTGAGCCCATTTTCGACCCACTGGGCCTAAACAACGTTACATAAGAGGTACCTCGGTGACCTTGACCTTCTGGGTCACGGTCAAGGTCAAAAACCGGAAGTTGACTATTATCTCGAAAACGGTTAGAGATAGAGCGATTTTGAGCTCATTTTCGATCCACTGGGCCTAAACAACGTTACATAAGAGGGACCTCGGTGACCTTGACCTTCTGGGTCACGGCCAAGGTCGAAAACCGGAAGTTGACTATTATCTCGAAAACGGTTAGAGATAGAGCGATTTTGAGCTCATTTTCGACCCACAGGGCCTAAACAACGTTACATAAGAGGTACCTCGGTGACCTTGACCTTCTGAGTCACGGTCAAGGTCAAAAACCGGAAGTTGACTATTATCTCGAAAACGGTTAGAGATGGAGCGATTTTGAGCTCATTTTCGATCCACAGTTCCTAAACAACGTTACATAAGAGGTATCTCAGTGACCTTGACCTTCTGAGTCACGGTCAAGGTCAAAAACCGGAAGTTGACTATTATCTTAAAAACGGTTAGAGATAGAGCGATTTTGAGCTCATTTTCGACCCACTGGGCCTAAACAACGTTACATAAGAGGTACCTCGGTGACCTTGACCTTCTGGGTCACGGTCAAGGTCAAAACCGGAAGTTGACTATTATCTCGAAAACGGTTAGAAATAGAGCGATTTTGAGCTCATTTTCGACCCACTGGGCCTAAACAACGTTACATAAGAGGTACCTCGGTGACTTTGACCTTCTGGGTCACGGTCAAGGTCAAAGACCGGAAGTTGACTATTATCTTGAAAACGGTTAGAGATAGAGCGATTTTGAGCTCGTTTTCGACCCTTTGGGCCTAAACAACGTTACATAAGAGGTACCTCGGTGACCTTGACCTTCTGGGTCACGGTCCAGGTCAAAAACCGGAAGTTGACTATTATCTCGAAAACGGTTAGAGATAGAGCGATTTTGAGCTCATTTTCGGACCACTGGGCCTAAACAACGTTCCATAAGAGGTACCTCGGTGACCTTGACCTTCTGGGTCACGATCTAGGTCAAAAACCGGAAGTTGACTATTATCTCGAAAACCGTTAGAGATAGAGCGATTTTGAGCTCAGTTTCGACCCTTTGGGCCTAAACAACGTTACATAAGAGTTACCTCGGTGACCTTGACCTTCTGGGTCACGGTCAAGGTCAAAAACCGGAAGTTGACTATTATCTCGAAAACGGTTAGAGATAGAGCGATTTTGAGCCCATTTTCGACCCACTGGGCCTAAACAACGTTACATAAGAGTTACCTCGGTGACCTTGACCTTCTGGGTCACGGTCAAGGTCAAAAACCGGAAGTTGACTATTATCTCGAAAACGGTTAGAGATAGAGCGATTTTGAGCTCATTTTCGACCCTTTTGGCCTAAACAACGTTACATAAGAGGTACCTCTGTGACCTTGACCTTCTGGGTCACGGTCAAGATCAAAAACCGGAAGTTGACTATTATCTCGAAAACGGTTAGAGATAGAGCGATTTTGAGCTCATTTTCGACCCTTTGGGCCTAAACAACGTTACATAAGAGGTACCTCGGTGATCTTGACCTCCTCCATCATGGTCAAGGTCAAGAACTGCAAGTTGACCAGTATCTCAAAAACGGCTAGAAAACTGAATTTGATTTTTTGTGCCCAAATAAGGTTACATTATATTCACTTCTATGGCCTCGTTCAAGATAATAATCCGGAAGCTGACAATTATGTTGAAACACTGAAAAATGTGTCTTTGACCAAATATGTTGTGTCCTCTGCCCTTGCAAGTGGGTACTATTTCGCTACGTGTAGCGAAATTCGGTCTAGTTTTCATTTAATACTCTGCGTTTCCCACAAAAGGGCTTTTTTTTAAGAACTGTACTCTGGTCTAAAACGAGGGATTTTATTTCAAAATTTGCATTCTGCATTTAGCGATGGTTTTGAAACTTATAGAAACACAAATTACGACCAGTTGGCACGTGAGTACCCCCTCCCCCTCCTACTTCCCGAGAAATATAATGATAGCATCTGTAGTGGTATTTTCTGTAATGCCGTCCGCTCTTGTAAATGGATAATTCTTGCGACCTCAAATAAAAAAAAACGCGAACCAAATAGATTCAAAGGAACATGATCATTTTCATGTGATACAGGAAGTGATCAATCAATGGCTATTTTGCAAGCATCATCATGACAACAGTGCTGTTGCCAGCCAGTCAAAGGCACAGATAAGGACCTGTTGTGATGTTGTTGAATATGCCTGTACTTATTCAAAATTCATAATATGCAAATCACGCTTAACATTTTATACCAAGAAGTACAAATATCACTTATTTAGCTTCTATGTAGACATTTTTACTCTTTTTGTTGCCAAACCTGTAAAATCGTCATTATTTGACGTCCATTTCATGGCTATATTTTCGCCCAATCTCTCGCTGCCCAAAGATCTATCTTTGCTGTGTTGAAAATTTCCCGTCGTGGCCAAGTGATCAGCCCACTTCTGTAAATTGAGCATCCTTTAGCCATTGCAATACTGTAGAAATCGGTTAATCGTACCGGGGTTGATCGCATAAATCGGTTAATCGTACACTGTACTAAAACCCATTACCGTTTTTTATACATAAAATACAAAGGGAACTCTCACAAATTGGATAAACGCATAATATTCTTCGGAAAATTGGCGGTGCAATGAATTGGTTTCGATGACATAGATTGAATTATCTTCAGTGGCGTTTCTGATCAGAACAAAAAACAAACAAAACAGCACAAACATTCCATTTCCAGATGACATTTTCATAGACTTCGCTGTGTAAATTGCGATTAGAACCCGACAAAATGGCATAGGACAAATTGTAAATGTATTCAGAGAATATAAATAAATCATGATATGGGGTTAAAATAGACATTTTAAAATAAAACTAGCAGTAAACGACATAACAAGAAAGTCATTAATATTTCAGGCCAAACTGTCGATTTCTTTATATTTCATTATACATTGATCTCAGTTTGACCTTGACGTGAAGTCAAGGTAACAAAACTGTGAACACTGAGGATCATGAGTTTTTCAATTGATATAATTGGGTTTTAAAATCTAGACAGGACATCTTAGCCTAGTCATAACAGAATTATGGGTATTTTGTCTTTCTAAGTTCTTAAATAATATGGATATCTGTTTCTCTAAGCTCTTAAATAATGTGGGTAATCTGTCGCTCTGAGCTCTTAACTAACTCCCTTAGGTTGATTTTCATTACCGTGGTTTTAATAAATGAACTGTGCAAAGAAGTGACTATAAATTCATAAATATTATTTTCTTCCACTTGGAAACTTCTTTCCAAATTCCTATATTTAATTTTTAGTTTTAGCTATTTTTTTTCATCTTGGTGGCTTCCAGAAAATATATTTTTTAAGTAGGAGTAACCTCGCAATCTGAATCTTGATCTTGAGGGCCAAGGTTAACTGCCAATTGACCTCGTATACCCTTAACGATAGGAGGCATTTTCTCGAAAATGGTTAGGAATTATTTTGAGCTCAATTTCACACCTTTGGAACCTTGGTGATCTTGACCTTCTCGGTCCAAGTCGTTGTCGAAAACCGGAAGTTGAGCATTATCTCGAAAAGGTTAGAGATACAACAATTTTAGCTCATTTTAGACTCTTTAGGACTAAAAGGAGTTACTGAAGGGGGAGCCCCGGTGGAGGACAGTTTCGGATACCGGAAGTTGACCATGATCTCAAAATCGGTTAGAAGAACTCCAGCTTTTGGTGAGGTTTGAAGTAAAAGAGTTATATGTCTTACCTATGTCATGACCTTGAATCTCAAGCAATGTCACATGACATCCGCATGTTAAAAGGTGCATTTGGGAAATGTTACATCTTCTCTTGTACTTTTTCTCTTGCTTGTGGAACATTCCGCTATCTAGCGGAATTCGGTCTAGTTTCTCATTGTTTGACAACTTTGCATGGACATTTTAAAAAGATTCTCTCTCCTTCTTCTTCTTCTCTTTTTTTTTGCCATAGATACTGTATTAACAATGCATTATCTGGCAATGACTGTGATTTGACTGTTATGTTTGAGAGGTGGCACCCATGCCTGCTCCGGTGCTCGTGTGGGGTGCCAGGCTCTCTCCCCCCCTCTCTCTCTCTCTCTCTCTCTCTCTCTCTCCTCTCTCTCTCTCTCTCTCTCTCTCTCTCTCTCTCTCTTTCTCTCTCTTTCCCCCCCTCTCTCTCTCCCTCTCTCTCTCTCTCTTTCTCTCTCCCTCTCTCTCGCTCTCTCACTCTTCTCTCTCTCTCCCCTCTCTCTCTCTCTCTCTCTCTCTCTCTCTCTCTCTCTCTCTCTATCTCTCTCTATCTCTCTCTCTCTCTTTCTATCTCTTCCCCCCTCTCCCCCCCTCTCTCTCTCTCTCCTCTCTCTCTCTCTCTCTCTCTCTCTCTCTCTCTCTCTTCTCTCTCTCACCCTCTCTCTCGCTCTCTCTCACTCTCTCTCCCCCTCTCTCTCTCTCTCTCTCTCCTCTCTCTCTCTCTTTCTCTCTCTTCCTCTCTCTCTCCCTCTCTCTCTCTCTCTCTTTCTCTGTCTCTCTCTCTCTCTGACAATAAGTTCACCTGGGCAATGGTGGTGATTTGACTGTTGTGTTTGAGAGGCGGCACCCCATGCTGTTCCTGTGGGCGTTTGTGGGCCGCTAGGCAGTCATCAGCAAATTTACCCATTTCTTCTCCCCTGCAATAATACATTAATACAACTGTACAGTGAGATACTGGTGGCAGGGCTGTCCGTGGACATTGTAGCCAGTTGACAGAATACTGATATCTAGTAACAATACTGCGATGATCCCATTTACGTAAAACCGGCTCCACATAATTTTGTGTCAAGCGAAGGTGTGGACATCACTTGGCAAGCATTTGCTAATAGCATTAGAATAATTTGACCAAGACCCGTGATCCATCTCTGGAGCAATCGACGATGAGCTGTTTTTTTTTTTTCAAATTCTGACTAAATTGGCCAATTTAACAAATTTGAAATTGACCAATTTGCCTAATATTGCAACGAGTAACTGCAGCGAGATAAGTCACTTTTTCACATTGGAATACTAGGAAATCTCCCTCATGCACGCATCAGCATTATGAAATCCCCCTCCTGTAGAAATCGGTACTAAGAAATCCCCCTCATCCACGAATCAGGAAATCCCCCTCATGCAGGCATTAACACTAGGAAATTCCTCCCCCCCCCTCATACAGGCATCAGTACTAAGAAATCCTCCACATGCAGGCATCAGCACTAGAAAATCCCCCTCATGCACGCATCAGCACTAGAAAATCCCCCTCAAGCACGCATCAGTACTAGGAAAGTCCCCTCATGCAGGCATCAGTCCTAAGAAATCCCCCCTCATGCACGCATCAGCACTAGAAAATCCCCCCTCAAAGCACGCATCAGTACTAGGAAATTCCCCTCATGTACGCATCAGTAAGGCAACATTTTGGTGACATATTGCTGCTTTTTACAATGCTGACAATAAGTCGACACATTTTGAATAAACATGATAATTAAGAATAAACCGAAGTCTAGAATAAAGTAATCCATTAATGTAGTACATTATATCAATATCCCTTACCTGAAAAGTGTTACTTGCACAAAATTTTGCCCGTTGTTTTGTAAAAATGTACAAATGCGATATACCTTTCTCAATAAGTCATCATTCTGTGTTTTAATATTGTACAACAAAAACCACAGCAAAAATAAGCTAAATGAAACGAACTTGACTCATATCAGTTATCATACAGGAAGAAGAGTTCATGTCTAAATTTAAAACTTACATGAACAATGATTCAAGTTTATTATTTGTAGATCTATTGATACTCTAATGACACTTTGAGTTTTACCGAACTATTGCGAGTTGCATAGCTCTCTCTCTCTCTCTCTCTCTCTCTCTCTCTCTCTCTCTCTCTCTCTCTCTCTCTCTCTCTCTCTCCCTCTCTCTCTCTCTCCGTCTCTCTCTCCCTCTCCCTCCCTCTCTCTCTCTCTCTCTCTCTCTCTCTCTTTCTCTCCCTCCCTCCCTTCCCCCCCCTCTCTCTCTCTCTCTCCTCTCTCTCTCTCTCTCTCTCCTCTCTCTCTCTCTCTCTCTCTCTCTCTCTCTCTCTCTCTCTCTCTCTCTATATATATATATATATATATATATATATATATATATATATATATATATATAAATATACATAAACTTTGGAAATTTTGGTGAAATTTTTTTTCAAAATGTATTTCCTCCTACAGTTTTAGTCGGATCTTCTTGATATTACACAGGTACAATCGCTAGATAATCCTCTTCCGGAAATTTTTTTTTCGCGATCGGCCGAAAAAAAGCCGAAATAACGGTACTTTGAAAATTTTTGCAAACTTTTTTTTTTCAAAATGTATCTCTTACTACAGTTTTGGTTGGCTATTCTTAATGTTACACATGTACAATTTGTAGGTGGTCCTCTACTAGAAAATTACTTTTTTCGCGATCGGCCGAAAAACTCCGAACCTACGGGACTTTAAAAATTTTGTTAAACTTTTTTTTAAAAAAAGTGCATCTCCTCCTACCGTTTTGGTTGGATTCTCTTGATACTATACATGTATAATTTCTAGATAGTCCTCTACTAGAAAATGTCTTTTTTGCGATCGGCCGAAACATTTTTTGGTGTGGTGAACTCCTGTCATTCTGTCTTTGCAATAAAATAGAACGACAAGTGACCATTGTCACAAGTATCTATATTTAAAAAAAAATAAATAAATAAAATTCCAGCCTGGTTATTAAATTAACTAGTTTTTGACCGATTTTGTTGCTGGAGGATGGGAGGGAGAGTAATATATTCAGATAGATAGTCCATCTTACCGAAAATATCTTTGGTGCAGTCATATTTTATTTGTATAACAGCTGAATGTATGATTTTTTAGGCAACAATGACATGGTAAAGTGGTTTACTCTCCTTGCGTTGGGCTCGGCTGGTTGCAATGTCTCTTGACATTCTTGTTTGTAACACTGCGTCGCGTAAGTGAGAAATAAAAAATTCCTGGTTAAGTGAACCCATCTTTGTAGATAAAGGTAACCAAGCTTGACATGAAAAAAAAAACAAACAAAAGAAAAATACAATTGGGAAGTTTATACATATAAAAATATTATGTTTTATTACAATTAACATGGTGAATTATGACCAAATTTATGTGAGGCACATTGAAAATTGCCCAGGCTGGGCGCAATGTCCTTGGACTTTCTATGTTACTAAGCCAGTTCGACAAAGTCGGATGGTCTAAGTATATCTCGATATGATAAACTGGATAAACTTTGACATTCTGAGACGGATGCTACAGCAAAAAACGGTTCTGACAGTAGCTTTATGTCATTTAAGGACAAAAGAGTAAAACGTCATTGAGCGAATGCTACATATATATATATATATATATATATATATATATATATATATATATATATATATATATATATATATATATATATATATATATATATATACATATTCCAGTTTGCGGTGTCTTATCTTGATTAAAGGCAATAGTACTACTACTGTAAAATAGGTCAAAGTGGCTTGTATGTCAAGGGTCAAGGTGTCTTGTGTAGCTTTCTTTTTATTCATTTTATTCTCTCTCTTTCTGATAATTTCAACTCCTTTTTGGATACATAATCAAACCCTCGCGGCTGTACCACTAACATTCCGTTTAAAATCTGTCAATAATACTCATGCCATCAATCAAACTTTTATCAAAGTTATTGAAATTGCTTTTTTAGTTTTTTCCTGCCATATAGAACTGATGTTTTATCTATTTATCAAAACAGTGCATTTTTGGCGTTTGACCAGTATTTTCATGGACTTTTTTTAAAATGGTGATCTATATAGGTGTGACTCTGCTTGTGTTGTCAATGCTGATCAGGATGTGAGCATAATCGGGTGAGATTTAGCTTGTGTTATCACTGCTGATCAGGTGGTGACCATAATTGGGTTCACGGTGATTATGCATCAGAGTTAGGGGCATTTCTTTCTCTTTACGGATCAATTAAACCGTAATTTTTTGTAACAGAAATTGATTAGCTTTTGGGTTTATTTTCAAGTGATACATTTTAACAAGTCACACAGATGTATACTTTGTGCATATATGCATCACCAGAGCAATGATTATGATGTCATCATTTTTTCATACAGTCATACGACTGTTGGAATTTACATGCTCTAAGGGTTTTGGTTATTTTTGGAAGTCGAAATATCTACCTTCCGACGTTAGATAGACGTCAATTTTAGAGTGTAAAGCTTGAAAATATAAGCCAACACAGTCTAAACAATGCTACTTATCCAACGTCTTTTCAACGTTGTGTCAATGGGGATGGCTAGAAGTCTGTCTGTGGCACCGGCCAAACACTGCTAAATTACAACCAGAGTTAATGTGTTTTGGTCGACTTCGGATCGGTGTTAGAATGTTCACTGGGTATACTTGCCCGCTCATCTACAATACTTAAGCACTTTCTGTTCTTCTAGATTAATCTGTCTCGGTACAACATTGAAATAAATATAGTTACCCAAAGAAACTGCATGATCTAGAATGCATCGCGAGTGCTTTACAGTTCCTCGAAATGGGTTTGTCTACACGACAGGTAGGTTCAAACTGTGGTTGACCCTTTGGTTCGAAGCAAACAAGATTCAAAGGACAAGAATTCACTGAAAGTGGACCCCATGAAAGTTTGTTAGAAAATGGCATGATCTCGGTATTTTAATTAAAAATATCTTTTTTTCTATCATTTGTGGAGTATTATTTTAATATTTTAATGCATGATTTCGGTTTTATTTATTGATTTTGAACAGTCAACAATAATAATTTCCGCGACTGACCCATAAATAAAGTAAGTAAATAATGGAGCTGGGATGTTTTTGTGTCATGATGTAGCTCAACTTTAATTTTAATAAAACTGTTTGAGTTAAAAAAAATAGTGTTTATCTCATAAGCAAAGAATTAATTAATTAATTAATTACAATTAGCATACTCAAAGATTATCGCCGACATCGCAAGCTTATTGATATTACGTTATGAATAAAATCAACTATTTCATTGATTATGTAATCAAAGACTATATGCCATTGACATCAGAAGTTTATTGATCTTACATTGTGATTAAACTCATGAGTCTTTATTTAGATGTGCCCTCAATGAACATAAGAGGAAAATTAGAACCAACTATAATTGTGAATAAAGCTAAAAACTTGAAAAAGTAAGGCGTCGTTCTAGTAAGGACTTGTCCAAAGTAGGGAATTTTCCAGTAGGGACTTGACCGGCAGAGACTTGTCCTGTTCCCGCTGACAAGCAGCGACAAGATAAGCTGGGAGGGAACACATCTATGTAGATAATGATCACATTCTGGCAAGCAGGAACAAGATAAGCTAGGAAGGAACACATCTATGTAGATAATGATCAGATCATGAGAAGCAGGAACAAGATAAGCTAGGAAGGAACACATCTATGTAGATAATGGTCACATCGTGACAAGCAGGAACAAGATAAGCTAGGAGGGGACATAGCTATATAAAAATATAATTATAAAAAATTAGATCGGGGAAAGTATTGTCAAGTTCAGACTGGCTATATATATATATATATTACCAGTTCTATAAGCTTGAAAATGTAAGGTAGTTTCACCCTTAAAGAGAACCAAACAAGAATGAGGGAAATATTGACACTATAAATTATTTTTTCACACCTCTTTATCAGTTTAATTAGTTCTTGGAATCAACTTGAAGAACCTTTGGACAGCTTTTGCAGAAAGTTCACTTCTACGTGAAAGGGTATAATTTCGTAAGATTTGAAAATAATGCATGTGTCTTTCTGTCAAAGCCTCAACATGCCAGCTAGAACTGCGTGAGAACGTTCTACGCAAACTTTCTATTTTCTGTCCACTGATATCAAAGCCTCAACATTGCCAGCTAGAACTGCGAGGGAACGTTCTACGCAAACTCTCTATTCTGTGTCATATGCCCACTGATTTGTCTCCGAGTAGGGTCTTATCTGATTTGTCCTAAAGTTGGGTCGAGTAATTAAAATCAGACAGACTACTTTTCTGATTTTTGGACACATAATAATCAACTCGAATATGGTCACTTCGTGACATCATAGGAGTACATTATTTATGTTCCAAAAATCAAAATTTGTGGTTCATGCGTAATGTAATGTGTTGATGAGGATCGGGACAGGGGGGAGATATTTTTCTTACCTGGCACGCAGTGTATAGATGGATATGCTCCCTCACCCGACACCTCACTCCCATCCCCCTCCCTCGGACAAGTGTTATTTTGGCATCTGTATCAGTTGTGGGTGATGTTGTTAGCTTGGAAATATCCTGTTTGGGTTAAACTGATTTTACATGTCTCAAAATGTTATTTTTATATGGACTTACATTAATATAAATTCTTATATTTTAGGTGTTGATGACCTTGTTTTAAATAGCAAAACAATTATTTGCTATGGGGTCTGTGTTGTCTGTTTTCTAGTAAAATGGTTATGCAACACAGTTATTCAGTAAAACGGTTATACAACACAGTTATTTGCTAAAGTGACAAATAAAATGCAATATTTAGGATCAAATACATTTTAAGCATAAAACAGTTGTCACGTAGTCACAAGCGATGGTGCGGTGGGCCAGTTTATTTGATGAATCTGACAAAATTAGAATTTAGGTGCAGATTTCAAACTGGTAGGCGATTACAATCCCTCCTCTTTGCCTCAATGCCATTCTGGATTTTCGTGTGGGATCGTTTTAAGGGATATTTAATAATCGCCAATGCGCACATTGAGGGGCTGCAGCATTCATGTAGTGCATATGACGCGTAAATGTGCACAGCTATGTGCCCACTTTTTCAGTTTAGAAAACGTCACACTATCACTATGATATCACTATATATCACTATATCACTATATAACACATTAGCATTTGGACAGATCCGAAAACCCAGCCCTTAGCCTTGCGCACTGTTCGGATTTAGATTCTGGGTTCGTGCTACCAGTGCTACAGACTGTAGAAGGTTTTTCGGGTCACTCCACCCACTCGTGTAGTTTTATCATTGTCTGTCTTTCTGGACAAACAACATTCTTAAGTCGATCTGAGATTGCTACGTCAACCCCAACAGCATTAAATCTGGTTGTACTGTGATTGGAATTTTTTGCGATCACCAATAAATGTGTGGCTAATGTCTTTGCGATGAATAGACGTTGTTTAGACGTTTCATTTGGTTGCAACGAAAACCCCACTTTCTAAACAAAGCCTGTGCTGGAACGGTGAACAGATGTCGTGGTCAGAACCAATCAACAACCTCATCATGTTATCCAAAATGGAAGCCATGACGGTTTGCTTCGAAAATAGACTAACATGAGGAGGTAATTTTTTTTCACAGCTCACTTTTGAAAATTATTTACTGATTTACTTTGAGCAACATTGACGTATGTCCAAAACATTTAGGTAGAAATTTTTCACATTCTACAATCAACCAAAACCCGATGCTTATCCAAAGTCGGATGCAATGTCTATCAAACTTTAGCTAAACGTCGCAATGTTACTGGGTGACAGGTCGTAGGCACTGGGGTATTGTGGCTTGGATTTGCTCACATATCAACTTGTTCATGTGCTTAAGTCTCGTCTATGGAGAGATATTGCATTTTGTGTGTTAAAAGCTTTGAAAATCCTATGAACAAAGTAAAAGTAGATTTAATTTAATTAAATATTCTATCTCATAAAATAATTGAAGATAAGCAGCAAATAGCCGTTTGTCATGCATATAAATTAGGAACATATAATATCTCTTTAATGCTTCATTGTGATCATATACGATGTGTTTGCTTTGAACATCTGTTTAACTTTATATATTGACCACATGTATAATGAACTTTCATCATGGGCTACAAAATAATTAAAAATCGTTATTCTTCAAAGACCAACTTCTGCGACGGTTCGGTCTGTTGTGTTTAACACCATTTCACTCACCACATCCAACGATTCAGCGAAAATGGCACTCATAAAAGAGAGGAACTACTTTTTAAATATCCATCCGCTCTGTGTTTATATATCTGTGTTTTCAAATAAAACTCAATCCCGCTTTATGGAATATGGGACCAAAACCTATTGAAATGGAATGGGCTTATACCATCAATTAAGAATGGCGGAAGATATTACTATATAAATGAGACAAATGCCTGTGAATGTTACCATTGTCTAGTTAGCTAATCATTTAGTTGGTTGGTTGATTGATTGGCTGGTTGATTGGTTAGTTAGTCGGTTTGTTGGTTGTTTGATTGGTTAGTTAATTGTTTAGTTAGTTAGTTGGTTGGTTGGTTGATTGATTGATTGGTTTGTTTGTTAGTTAGTTGGTTGGTTAGTTAGTTAATTGGTTAGTTGGTAGATTTATTTGTTGTTTGGTTGATTGGTTAGTTAGTTAGTTACTCTCTATGCTGGTGCAAACTGTAAGATTATGTGCAAAACTTGACCCATCCCAAAATCGACCACAGTGCTAGAGTATCATCCTAGACCAATAGAATCTCGTTAGCGACTCATTGTCGAAGCCATGAAAGCTCTTCATTGCTCATCATATGGCCTCATTGTTGGCAAAACTTTTTGTGGTGCAATGCACTTAACTCCAGGATCTATTCTTATAATTAACCACTTGATAAAAAGTGAAGGTCAATTCGGTTAAGTGAATTCGCCATCTTATTTAATTGGGTTCTATTTCTAAATTAAAATCACACTCGTAGCTAATGTGTAAGGTAAAGAAATAATAATAATAATAATAATAATAATAATAATCGTTGACTGGAGAGTGGGGATGGTAGGTGTGTGATGCAACATTTTAAGCTTTCTTTCCCTATCTTATCCAGCTGTACTTAATATATTCTTTACTGAGAGTGGGGGAGGGGGTGGTGGTGCCAGCCAAACTTATGACCACAAAAAAAATAGCAAAGCCGAAAAATCGACTTTGGAAAGCACCCTTAATCATGAGGTCATTAGGCTAATGAATAATATTTCAATAATTAGCAACTGGAAGTAAAAACATCTTCAAACTTCAGGGCTGGGGCTGGGAATTACCTGTGGCCGTATTCACAAAAGTTAACTGCACAGTTAACTGATTCAGTAGAGTAAATTAATAAGTTTACCCTGTTCAGCAAACAATATTCAACTAAAATTGCTTGCGTGATACAGCTAGATCAACCGATTTTTGCTTTTAGGGGTAGAGCTACCTGCACATTTAACTTTTGTGGAGACAGGGGCTGGTGTTGTCTTAATCCATTAATGCAGTTCACAAATATTCGTATTTTTCTCAGTGCCCGTATTCAATAACGTGGCTCAAACTTAGCCAAATTTAAGCTAAGTATGAGCTTCAGTCATTAAAGAAGTACAAATTAAGCCCAAAATGAGTCTAGACTAGGCTTAAAATTAACTAAATTGAAAGAAGATAGCTAGTGAACTATTTTCTTACCATAACATGTCTAAAGTACTTTATTTCAATCATTTTATTATACAAGCAAACCTTCTACCCCTGCTTACAGAAAGGATCTAGAGTTGAGCGGAGTATCGACGCTGAAAAGCATTAGCTCATATTTTGAGCAAATGCTCAAGTGACTTGGAAACTGATATTTCAGACTCAATATGAATATGAGTTTGAATTAAGTTACTGAATATGGACGTAAAACTCGATTTTTTTTCTCAAATATGGTACGTCACCTCATATTTCAGGAGTGGTATTCTGCTCTGTCCTTATATTTAAGGACGTCCTTATTCTTGAGATTAGATAGTTCATCCTTAATTTTTATCCTTATTTTTAAAAGACTTTGTTAAGTTTGAGGATAGAGCAGAATAGCTTTTTATCCTTATTTTTTAAAATAAGGACATCCTTAAAAATAAGGACAGAGCAGAATACCACTCCTGGGGTAATTTGCAAGTTTTGCGTATAAACATTTTTGATGACTTCCATTGTGACGAATCATCCCAAACCCTAGAGCATTCCATTAAAATTTAGTTCATAAATTTGCTCATAAATTTTTAAAACGTCCCATAAACGCAGAGTACTGAATTTAAAATATTCAAGGTTGAAAAGAAACGAAGACACGCAGGTAAATCTCACCTCTTAAACGTGGACTGTTAAATTTAATTGAAAAAATACCGTAACACCGAATTATATATTTATAGCGGGAGGGTGGGAGTGAAGCCATGAAAGAAATAAAAAGAGCATGTCTTAAACTGTGTTTAAAATGGATTATCTATGAACTATGCTGGGCTCCCCCTCCCCTTCTAGAATTTTTTAAAGATTCAAGTTTGAATAGATAACTCGCCAAAATGTTATTAATAAATTCGAAGCACCGTTCAATAGCTTAATTAACAAATAATGATAATAATAATAATAATAATAATAATGATAATAATAATAATAATAATAATAATAATAATAATAATAATAATAATAATAATAATAATAATAATAATAATAATAATAATAATGTTTCTATCACTTGTTTCTATTAGACAAGACATTGTTACCTTATCGCAAACCACCTGCTTGAAGAACTTACCTGTCAATAGCACTGTACCGGAAGTTGTCTTCCACCCACCTCAGCAGTGCTTTGCGAGGGATTACAGAGATGATTTCGCTGTCTCTTGTTCGGTTTATTTTGTATCTATGTCTGTTTCGTGCGATAACCTTGCCGAATCATTCAATATTTATCTAGTCATATTTATCTGAACCATTATCAGACTGTTTCACGTCACAATTGAACTTATCTCGGCTTATTTGTACAAATATCAATTGACACACTTGGGATGGAGAGTCTTGAATCGCCTACTCTTAACCTCGCATTTTATTAGAGTCACCCTCGTGACTTTTTATTGTTAATAAAATACACGAACAGTGCTTAATTAGCTTTTTTATTACAGACAAGCTAAACAACCACAAATATTTTTGACGAGTGTTTCCATGATCTTTCAAGACCACAAATACATGTAGCGGTGATACCTTTAAATACCCCATTTGTGAAAAAAAATTAATTTAAAAATGGCTGACCGATGGCCACAAAATTTAGCTCAAATAACCAATTTATTTCTATTTTTATTAAAATGTTTATTTGTTTACTTTAATGTCTATAAACAGTTCCGCCCTAGAATAATCCCGTCCCACAATTCGGCCGCCTCGCAAATAAGGCGGCATTTCAATGACCCATTCTGGTTGAGCTTCCATCATTGAGAATCTCCCCCCCCCAAAAAAAAAATAGGGCCATCCTAGACCATTTTAGGTCCAATCCAACTGGTGGCCATATGTCTTGAAACGCTGTCATTTCGTTGTGGCCCAACAGCCAACCTCTGCATCAGTATAGGTATGTTATGTATAAACCACTTATTCCACTGGGCGAAAAGAAGTACCCTTTTTGAAAGACAGGATTTACTTTTCAAATCCGTCCGCTTCATGGTTATACATAGGAGACAAATCTTTGCAGAGGTCAGTGGGGATGTAATAACGACTATATGACATATAAGACACATTAGAAACGTCAACAAGTAAGAACTGTAGTTTTTCTTCTTTTTTGTGCTTTTCCTGAAAAAAAAACCTATGGATGTAAAGCCTGTTTCGTGTATGTATAGTTTAACGGAATGAAAGCAGTGTGAGGGGTATTTCACCTTAAGGGTGCCCATAATATCCTCAACATTGTGCTTCTATGAGGCTTCGTCTTCTTTTCAATTTGTGGTAGATATTCGATAATTATTGCTGTACCTATGAAATTTTACAAGATGTCGAATCTGTGAAGTTATCGATTGGGATATAAAACATAACCAAATCGAATTTCGCTGCACAATGGCACCCTCTTGCAGTGGCCGAAAGCCAGAGACACAATATCTCTGGTCAAAAAAATCTCTAACTATTTCAAGATATTTACCAGCATCAGTTTTTTGTTATCTTGAACTAGAAGGTTATCGAAGTTTCCGAGACTATGGTGAACTTCCGGTTATTGGCCTTGATCACCTCGTAAAAATTGAAAGGAATCAGATCAAAAGCTGGATTGGAAAGAAAGCAGTTTGAAAACTAACTAAAACAAATTTTAAAATGGCGCTATTTGGCCAATTTTTTTGTCGAATCACCAAAATAAAAAATGAATTTTTCAATAGGACAAAAATTCATACAAATAAAACAAATGTGACAGATATCCGACAAAATTCTGAGAGAAGAAGCATTCTGAAAATTGGCTAACCCCCACCTCTCACCCAGAAAATGGCGCCATTTGGCCGATTTTTGTTTTGGCCAAACGTATAAAGTAATTTTTCCAGGTGGGACTACATAGAGAACTGCTTTGAAACAGTCATAGAAAATTTGAAAGGAACCCGGTTAAAATTGTGGGAGAAGAAGTACTTTAAGTAAAAGTTTACATACGTACATACAGACGACGGATTCCTCCTCACCCCTCCGCCTTTCACACCCCCACCCCCATCTCGTATACTGTTTGACGAAAATTTGACATCCTATCTAAAGATGAGATGTGAAAAGAATATTATTATATTTCGGTAGAATCAAACATGATTTTTGAAGTCATAAAAGAAGATAATATTGTTGTGCACTCAATTCTTGTGCCAACAGACAATTATCAATAGGATTAGAGTAATTATAATCCTCCGTTTTGTTTGATTGTTAATTATATATGTCGCGTCGTCCCTTAATAATGCATGGTCATAAGAATTACTATAATTGGTATCTCTATTGTTTATAATAGTTATGGTATGTTTATAATTGTAAAACCCCTTTTGTTACTCCTTTGATTGTTGCCACCTGTTTGTTACCCACTCTTATAATAAGTGTCTTTGTTAGGATCTACAAGTATATAAGCTACGGAAAATAATATACGGGAGAATCTAGAAGCGCATATCTGAATGATAAAACGTTGATTGAGAAATTATATTAATTATAAACTCGGATATATGTTATGTTGTGGATATCCGATCATGTATGGTACGTGACTATCGTTCTTAAGTCCAATAACCAAAATGCTTTTCTTAGCGTAATAGACCTCGGTACACCCCACTGCACTCAGTATATTTATATCAATAAACACTTGTTATTTCATTTAATCATTCTTTTTAATTTATAAGGAAGTGCCCCGCTGTGAGTTAAAAACGGCTCACAGAGGTGTACTTCATATGGTGGAGATTTGCAGTGTAATTACGCCTTGAAATCATAACAATAATTATTTCACAAAATACACTACAAAACAAAAGAAAGAAATAATAAAAGATGGCATAATTATTTTGTCCATATTTACAGAAATATACAACTAAGTAAATAAAATCAGTGTCATTAGCGAAGTGAGGGCACATAATGCTCTTCACATGAAACCGAATCTACAGAAAAAAAAATAAATGCATTTCTTCTAAAAAAAAAAAGCCACAATATTCTGCAAAGCAGTGACGGTGGTGTTCATTTTAAGGTGGGGGGAGACATTTGACGCCCCTGAAAACACTTTTATATTCTAGCTGAAATTCGTTTTTTGCATAGCATAATTACTTGCACACCAACGGTGTTCATATTTCATAAGTCGATTTGTACCAGCAATTTTGGCAAGTCGAATGGAACTTGTTCTACAAAACTTTGTATAATATGCATACACCATAGAACATACTAGCCTTTTAAAATTGTAACTAGCAAAATGCAATAATTACTAATAATAATAATATCATCTATATTGCCAATACTTTACTGTGTTTTTTTTATCACAGTTAAGGCTACTCGCACAACAGTGGTGATCATAGAGTTTTTATATTTGTTGTCTTTTTCTTAAACTAAGCTAATTAACCATAAAGGCATATGAAATGTCACAAATACAGACCACGACTACACGCGCAACAAAGGTGGTCATAAGTATCAATCACAACAAATCCCAAAACACAATATAGTTCGTTTGGACTAGCAGTGTTGACATGGGACACACATCAGCACAATGCTTCATCACCATGGATTTCTTTTAACATCCAAATTGTCTCTACATCCTTGTCATGCAGCTCGCACAAAATTTTAAAATGCCAATTTTATATCTGGCAAAGGACTTCTTCTGTTTCTTGAGGGTGCTGATATGTTGAGTTGTTTGGCCATGGATTGATTTGTTAAGCGTGGTTCAACAAGTGACTTCAACATTTGATTTCTTTGCTTAGATTACGTTTTATTCTGATTTTATAGTCGTTTCAAAGGTCAAATTTTCAGCTGTTGTTAAGTAATCACTTTGTTGCTCGAATACCGCCTTATCACGTCTTACGTCAAAATGTCCTACATAAACCAACATCAAGATACCCCGTTCGAACGTTGGCAATGTCCGCTTAAAGAGCCGATAAAAGTACCTCTCCCAAAATATTTTTCTGGGTACTCCAAGGAGGATGGAAAAACATGGCTTAAGTATTTAGAGTTATTTCATCATTGTAGTGGAATAGGACCAGACATTGCACCACGAGTTTTTCCAGTTTTCTTAAAAGACCTAGCGCTTCAGTGGTTCGATAATCTTCCAGATTTCGTCAGTTCAGATTATGTTCTGCTAAGAGAGGCATTTCTCGATAGGTTTCACAATAAAGTCTACACTTTTAGAGATGGTCTCGATGAACTTTACGGAATGTCTATTGATAGCGTTTCCGCTGACGTAGATTGGGACGATTTTGTTTTTAGACATGGTACTGTGTGTGATAGGCTTGGTTTTTCACAAGAATTCCAAAGAGTTCAGAGCTTTATCAGTCTAATGCCCCGGGAAATAAAGCCATGGTTGTATGCTGGTGTCTACAATGACACAAACAGTTGTGCCAGAAGTGCGAAACATTTCTTCCAATCGCATATGGCGAGGGCAGCTTCATCATCCGAACCAGTTCGTCCTGTTAACAGGGTAGAAGCAAACTTGATTCACGAATATACCAAAAAGCAATTTCAACCAAGGAAAACTTATGAACGAAAACAAAATAGAAGAAAAGGCTGGAAGGTTCCGTGTACAATCTGTGGTTCAAACAACCATCGCAAAGACCAGTGTCATGTTACTATTAAACCAGACACCAATGATGCAAGCACTCAAACCAAAAATGCAAACACACACCTAACGACGAAAACTGCACATACACATCAAACACCTAAAGTTTGCCCCATTCTTTATCTGAGTGACAGCTCACATATAGCAGTAAAATGTAGTGACGGGGTTGAACTACATACTCTTTTGGACACCGGAGCCAATTGTAACTGCATCAGTGTTGAGGCCTTCAAGCGCCTTAGGCAGTGTGACAAAACGGATGTCGAATATTCCAAATTCAATCATGCACAGTCGGCCGGTGGTGCCCCTTTGTCTATAAAAGGAACTTCAACAATTTCGTTTCACCTCAAAAACTCCAGCTTCCGAGTTAATGCGTATGTTATAGAAGATTTGGTTGTTGATTTTATTTTGGGAAGAACATTTCTTGAAGATCAGGGTGCAGTTATAGATTTTTCTAAGAGCACCATAAAACTGAACGATAAATACACGCTGGTCGTATCCGATGAGTGCGTTGTCGATCCGCAGACCCAAAAAGTTGTTTATGTTGATGTTAAGGGGAGCATCCCTAATGCAATCGACGGTCTAGCCCGTCCAAACCACAGAATACAAGCTCTCGGCTTATTTATGGCAAACACACTTAACACTTCAAAGAACAACAAGATACCAATACGTTTGATGAACCCTTTAAAATCACCAATTAAACTTAAGGCAAAAACAAAAAATCGGAACTTTTAGTCCTCTCAGCTCAACTGATAGCATTAGCCTCGTGGAAGATACGGGTCAAATCAAAGACTTACCATTTGTGAACCTTGTCTCTGATGGTAAAGCTACAAATCAAACAAACCTTGGAACTGAAAAACATAAAAATTCAACCTCCATACATCATCACAATCTTAGCTTTGAGGAGGCTCGGGCAAAGCTTAAGAACTCTATTGATCTGAGTCAGTCAGATCTCACTGATGTTCAAAAAGATCAGCTGCTTGACGTTCTTGCAGACCGACGAGAAGCATTCTCGCTAGGTGGTGAACTAGGCAACTGCAAACTAATAAACCACGAAATCGCTCTAAAGCCTGGAACAAGACCTATTTATCAAAGACCTTATCGCTACTCAGTGTTTGCAAACGACGAGGCACGGAAGCACGTAGCTGGCTTGCTAGAAAAAGGTGTGATCGAACCTAGTACATCTCCTTGGTCCTCTCCAATTTGCATTGTCACCAAGCCACGATCTGATCCAAAGGCTCCAATTGAAACAAGGATAACAATCGATTATAGGAGGTTAAATGATCAAACGCTGCCTGATGTCCATCCTTTGCCACGGCTCGATGATACACTCGATAGAATTGGTTCCCAAAAACCAGTTTTCTTCAGTTCAATCGATCTTCTTTCTGGGTTCTTTCAAGTTGAGCTGGACGAGAAAAGTAGGCCTTACACAGCATTTTCCTTCGAGGGAGGACATTATCAGTTTACAAAATTAGCGCAAGGTTTGAAAAACTCACCGGCATCTTTTTCTCGGTTGATGCAACTCATACTCACAGGACTTCAATACTTTATCTGCTTGTGCTATATCGATGATATAATCATATTTTCGAGCACGTTTGAGGAGCATTTGAAGCACATTAGTCTGGTTCTTGGAAGTCTGATTAGTGCCAATCTCAAGGCTAAGCCGCAAAAGTGTCAATTTGCTAAGAAGGAGGTCAAGTTCTTGGGCAACATTGTTTCGAAAGATGGAGTTAAGCCAGACCCTGGGAAAATAAGCGTGATTAAGGATATGAACCCGCCGAAGAATGTCAAAGAGCTCCGTCGGTGTCTAGGTCTCATGGGTTTTTACAGAAGGTTTGTCCCTCACTTCCAGCTTTATGCATCTCCACTTTACAATCTGTTGAAGAAGGATAAGAAATGGGAATGGACAACGAAATGTCAAGAAGGTTTTCAAAATCTGAAAGATTCCCTGATAAATGCTCCAATTCTTGGATATCCCGATTTCAGCAAACCTTTCATTGTTTATACTGACGCATCTATCGATGGTCTTGGTGCTATGTTGGTTCAAGAGCAGCAATTTGAGGGCAAAACAATCCCAAGGGCTCTATGGTACTCTGGTCGTTCACTTAACAAGCACGAGAAAAAGTACAATATCAGTGATCTTGAACTCACTGCCATTTTTTACGCAATTCAGCAATATCGTCCATACTTGCAATACAACAAAGTCGTTTTCTATACAGATCACAAAAGTCTTACTACTCTTATGAAATGCAAACAACCTACAGGGAGACTCGGTAGAATTCATCAAGCTCTTACAATGCTCAACTACGAGGTTATACATCTCCCTGGTAGCAAAATGGCTCATGTAGATGCCATAAGTAGGTTTCCACATTTAACTTTGCCAAAAGAACACGAAGACGTTGTCGAACCCGATTTTGTTGATCCACCGCTTGTCGAACCAAAATCCAGTGCTGATCTTAAGGTTTTTGCAGTCAATGCTAAGGCCCAAAGTTTTAGATCTAAGTTGACCCAAGAGAGGAAGAATCATGAAATTAACAAATTCAACTTTTCAAAAGAACACATTAATCGTCTTATTACTTTACAGTGCAAAGATCCTGAAATTACGGATCGGTTGAAGCTTATCGAGGAGCAAGAGTTGGATGTCCCTCCCGAGCGTTTTAAGAAACTGCTCGCAAATATCGACGATTTCATTGTTGAAAACGGCGTTTTATATAGAGTTCATTATCAACCAAGGTCCAAAACACGTTCCAAGGCAGAGAAATGCATACTTCAGCTTGTCGTTCCTGCAGAGTTGCGTCACGAGGTCATGCGAGAACTGCACTGTGATGTGCACTTTTCATACATGAAGGTTTGGTACAAGGCTCAGGAGAAGTACTGGTGGCCCGGTATGTTTAAAGACATCAAGTCTTTCTGTGAGTCATGCGTGCAGTGTCAGCAAGCAAAAGGATCTCAAAAACGGCCTCCTCTGATTCCAATAGAAAGTAACTTTCCTTGGCAAATCGTTGGTGTTGATATAACAGAACCATATGTTATCTCGCAAAAAGGGAACAGATACATTTGGTCTTTGTAGATCTTTTCACAAAGTTCGTTGTTGCTAGGGCCATTCCAAATATGAAAGCTGAAACTGTAGCAAAAGTGTTCTACGAGGAGATTATTTGTCGATTTGGTGCCCCACAGAAGTTATTATCTGATCGTGGTGCGCAATTTTTGTCCTCGCTAATGAAGTTTACTCGAGAGTTATTCAGCGTTCAAGGTCTTTTCACTTCCGCTTGGAATCCACGCTGCGACGGGATGACAGAACGCTCAAATCAGACAATCATGAAATGTCTCAGTTTCCTTTCTAACGCACATCATGACAACTGGGATGAACGCTTATATACTGTATAGTAGAAAATATTTCTATTATTAAGGCGCATTATTTGTTTTCGCATGTTTTACATTTATTCACATGTTCATTTACTGATTTTTTTAAACATTTTGTTCATGTGACTTTTATAAGTGTTTCAGAAAAATGGAAAGGTGCTGCTATGTTGCGTACCGCGCATACCGATGATTGCATTGTATTTTTATGCTCTTGGCTTCATGTAAAATAGTATCTCCATGGTGGAAAGTGGCAAGAGAGAATGTTGTGAGAGAATGTGTTGCAGAGTGAAAGCTCTGAAAGTATCAAAATTTATAAACCCCGGCCGGGTCCTTTTCGATCAGAATGTGTCTGTGCCACCCGAAACCACGGAGATCAATTTAAAATTTGTATGTTTCTTAAGAAATTTAAAAAAGGGAAACAACGAGTCAAGCTGTAGCAGACGAGACGTTTCGAACGGCTTAACCATACAGTCCTCGGGATACACCAGTGCTCATGCATCAGGAAGCAATCAGCTTGCGATTTGTGATTCTATACCGTTGAAAAAGCAACAGATGCTCGAACAGTGATACAGAATATCGGACATTTACTTGATTTTACATCTCTGCGGAAAGAACCTCGCCTGTTGTATATCGGGCATACCATCTTATGGACATTCTCTTTATATACTAAAGACGGTGTTGCAGAAACAAGAATATTTTTTTACGCTACGCTTGCAATAAGAACATTTTTACCTACTGCATTTTCTACATTTATGATTTTCTCGGCTTCATGATAAAAAAAAATCTGCCGGGTAGTATTTGATATTATTTGTATGCCATGTTGCAATGTATAAATATTAGCATTCTTGTCTAAAACAGTTCAGTAAAAGGACATATGACAAAATTTAAACTTAGATATTTATGTTTAACTAAATTTGCAATTTAGTCATAAAGTGGGGGGAGATGTTGTGCACTCAATTCTTGTGCCAACAGACAATTATCAATAGGATTAGAGTAATTATAATCCTCCGTTTTGTTTGATTGTTAATTATATATGTCGCGTCGTCCCTTAATAATGCATGGTCATAAGAATTACTATAATTGGTATCTCTATTGTTTATAATAGTTATGGTATGTTTATAATTGTAAAACCCCTTTTGTTACTCCTTTGATTGTTGTCACCTGTTTGTTACCCACTCTTATAATAAGTGTCTTTGTTAGGATCTACAAGTATATAAGCTACGGAAAATAATATACGGGAGAATCTAGAAGCGCATATCTGAATGATAAAACGTTGATTGAGAAATTATATTAATTATAAACTCGGATATATGTTATGTTGTGGATATCCGATCATGTATGGTACGTGACTATCGTCCTTAAGTCTAATAACCAAAATGCTTTTCTTGGCGTAATAGACCCCGGTACACCCCACTGCACTTAGTATATTTATATCAATAAACACTTGTTATTTCATTTAATCATTCTTTTTAATTTATAAGGAAGTGCCCCGCTGTGAGTCAAAAACGGCTCACAGAGGTGTACTTCAATATTCCATTTTACTGCTTCGAACAGAAATTTGTTTAAACGCAAAATTCTGTAATTACACAGCACACATGTGTGTGAAGAGAAATCGAATTTCCAAAAAATCAATCACAATAAAACGTTTTATGATCAGATCTATTTTTTTTTCATAAAACACTCCCCGCGACATGTGTTACAGGGACTTTTAAGGCCTACAACAAATAAAGTACTTTTTGTCCCTAATAGCGGGGTTTCACTGTATTGGCAGACAGCAGCCGTACCAATGACAGTTTACACAATATATATATATACTTTGGAGCCCATCTGCAGATGGGTTCGGCCAAACTGCCGATCTCCAGATAGGCTGCCCAACTGCCGATTATAAAATTTCAGTTTTGCTAGCCTATGTGCAGATGGGCTTGGCCTATCTACCGATTTTGTTATTTTTTTCATTTCATTATTTTTTCAGTATCCGGCGTGATCCGTTTTGTTTTCATGCGCTGCCTTTACAATATCAAACATATATCCGGCTGATACCACACGCAAAAATTGTTGACCCTGTTCTGGATTAGGATTCGGACCTACTACGACGTCCTTAACACCCAAGTACAGATTATCCATAATTTGAAAGCCCCTGCTTTCACCCAATGCTTCAGATGTGGGTCCACTTTCCGATGTGGATTTTGCAGATGCTCAGCTATCTGATCAAATCGCGCATCGGAGATCAGAGTGCTACGGTCATATTCCAGCACTTGGCCAACGTGGTCGCCTAATATTTTCCGTATCTGTGTGTGTGTGTCATCCATTTTGGATGTATTTCTTCGGTTGTGGAAAGATTCAAATTTGCCCTGTTTTATACCCGTTTGGGGCCAGATCGCAGTCCGGAGAACGGAATGCTATTGAACAATCCATATTACCATTTAAATTATTTCTATAGATCACACATATCTTAATTGCAATTATTCAATTGCAATCTTCCTTTTTGCCTACTGCACTTCAATTCCCAGGAACGATAATCTTATGAATGATCATAACCCGGAGAATGAAATACAATTAAGATGAAACGAATCAAAGAAGCAAGTAAAATATCTCGAAAAAATAATGAAATGAAAAAAAATCGGCAGATGGCCTAACAAAATTGAAATTTTATGATCGGCAGTTTGGCCAAGCCCATCTGCAAATGGGCTGGATCGTCAGATCGGCTCCAACATATATATATATATATATATATATATATATATATATATATATATATATATATATATATATATATATATATATATATATATATATATATACACTTTGTTTCGTGAAGTATCGAATCTTTGCAGTAATGTTGCAGTAATGTTTATGTTATTTTATATTTATTTCAGCCATATCTCCTGGGATTGAGATGCAAACTCTAAAAACTGTGATATGTGTGACCATAGGTGACCCTGTGACCCTGTTTCACCAAAGCTAAGTCGATCTCGTTGCGCACGAGACAAAAGAACACGAGACGAAAAAAATATGACGTCACAAGTCGTCACTAAAGACATCATTATCACAACAAAATATGTCTGTTTTCACAGCTGGTTCTTACTCACCACCATACAAACAGTGTGACATCGCATTTTGTGCACCAAAATATGTTGCTTTAATGCATCGGTTTTGGCGACATGACATAGACGTCATCATATATTGACTTCGATTTATGGTAGCTCAACGGCAACTAAACCGACAACGCTTTTACACGGCAATCTTCTCAGCGCTTTAATTGCGTTTTTAGGGCGTTTTAGTGCTTTTTACGACATCAAAACGACATCGCTTTTAAGCGCATGCCTAAAATAGAGACGGTGTTCTGGTGACGTGTTTATTATGAAAACCCGATCAAACAACATCGATGACGACGCATTCTACCCCCGTGACAATGCATTCTACCCCCGTAACGACGCATTCTACCCCCTGTGTCGACGTATTCTACTCCCGTAATGACACATTCAAACCCCGTGATGCCACATTCTACGCCGTGACGACGCATTCTACCACCGTAACGATGCATTGCAGAGACCAAATATCTCCAAGCTACTAATTTAATACTCGCTCTGCCTGCTTTCAGCGTGTGAATGCTAAGCATTGGTTGGTGAATTTTTGGTATTTCTTCTCATCACAATAAAATTTCCTTGGTATTATTTAAACACTGCCCTACAGTCTGGAGTCACTGACTGACGAGCTCACAGTGGGAATGGTGATATTTGTGAAGTGTCAACATTGGTAACAGAGAGTCGTTGTCTGATTTCCCCAGCCCCCACCCCCACCACCACCCCCCCCCCCCCCCACCACAGAATGAAGGTCACGTTTTTAACGATCTGTATCACCCTATTCTCTAGTTGACAAGCACACAGCTGTATTTCCATAGTCATACCAATTCCGTTATTGCCTTCCCCTAGTCCACTGTGTATCATGGTCTAGTCTGGCCTTGTGCTGTTGTACTGAAGTATAATGTGCTGTTGTTGTGTTGTCTCAGTCGTATGGGGTGTTGTGCTCGGCCATTATTGCATTTTCATACTGGGAGTTGTTTTTCATGTTTTTTTTGGAGGGGGGGGGGAGGAATTACTTCCAATGCTGACAGTAGAAATACAGAAGAGAGGGACTTGGATGAAATTGAGAAACACACGAAATATCGTGCATTTTGAAGTTTTCAAAAACTTAAGTGATTAAAGATTTTTTTAAGTTTCATTGAATCAGATTTTTATCATTTTTGCTATAACGGGTTCAGTGTAAATGTTTGATTCATTTTACTTCAGAGTAATTCCAAATACCCGTGTTTCTTGACCCCCCCCCCCCTCCCTCCCCCCCCCCCCTTATCTCGATCACCTTCTGCAGTTTCCATATTCGATCGTTAACGCTTCATCAGTTGTGGGCTATTTCTTGACTCCCCCCTCCCCCCCCCCCCCCTCCACTGACGTTATTGAATTTTTTAGCCACCCTCGAAGGGAACAAGAAACAAGGTTAATTTAGTTCCATGGCCACGTAATTTGATACACCTCAGCAATACTTTTTTCCACCATTTTTTCCTTTGACATTATTTACTCAACTAGCGCTCAGGGTTCGTTTTTTTAAGGTGGCTGGCTATTTGAGGGTATATCGTTGATCCTCAGCTAAGGAACAGGTTTCTGAATCATTTTCACTAATTTATTTAATATACCACAATACAACTGGTAAACTCTTACCTCGGCAATGAATATTCCAAAGACTCAATAAACGATATTTCTATCCCGAAAAAAAACTACTCCAAGAATTCCAAACTTTTTCTTCTTTCTATTGTTCTTTCTTTCACTTGGTTTTTTCTTTATTTTATTTATTTATTTATTTATTTTTGTCTTTCGTTATTTTTTTTGAAACTATAAATCACTTTATAATATCTATAAAACTTGTTCAATCACACTTTTGTAGTTTTTTTTTGTTATTTTTAGTGCTCTTCTCTGCCGTGATAAAACATATACCATATACAGCATATGTGACCTGTCAGTTGATACCATCAATGCCACAGACATGCTAAGCATGTATGATGCACTTTAGATAAGACAAAGACCACGTAGATAAGGCGATTTTTTTATTTATACCAAATAAAGCACTTTTATCGCAAAAAAGTCATAACCCGAGTTCTTTTGCCGTTTGAGCTCTGCCCACTTTTACAAGCAGATGGGTTGTCCGTGAAAATATCGACTCGTAAAATATCAACTCGTTGACTAAAGACGTGCCCAATAGGATCAATGATATGCTCACTCGCTGCATTGAAAAATGGTAGCGTTTTCTATATTATGCTCACTTGCCTTTAATGGTTCAATAAAATATGAGATTAAAAATTAAGTAATATTTAGTACTCAAGTTGAAAAATGTAATGTGACGTTAACCTCTGAGGGATAACAACTTCAACGAGATATAACGGTTTTCTTAGGAAGTTATCTTCAGGTCCGGGACTTAAATATTCTATTATTAGACCATATAGGGTGTTATTCAAAAGCTGCATTCTTTACGTAAAACTACATAAAAAGGCATTGCTGAAAAAATGTACCACATATGGTCCGTATAACTTGACAGTGTCCCGGACTTAACAGCCGGACTTAACAGCGGGACAAAGAGTCCTCTGTTTTTTCTCCGCAATTCTGCAGAAATTTTGTGTGTACATAGCTAACATGACCCGTATTAATCGAAATAAGCGGGGTTTTTTTTTCACCGCACTATGTACTTGAACAGCTGTGTCCTCATAAAGTCTTAGCTAGCGGCTAGTACGGTGTTTATACTGCAGGCTTTTATGCAGAATTTGAATTCCCAGAACAACTCTCCCCCCTACCCCTTTGCCCAGCCCCTTGCCCCCCTGCCCTCAACGGGATTTCTTTCTTGGATCAGTCGACAAATTTCGGCTCTGAAAGTCCACTCTAAACAACATGAGGCCAGGTTTATTCAGAATTTCGCAAGTATAAAAGTAGGGTGAGGTTGGTGGGGGGGGGGGGGGCTGGGGTGTGGGAGGGGGACCATGGAGAGTAACTGCTTGGTGTGTGAAGTGAAATGGTTGGGGTGTATCCTGAAAGATGGCCAGCAAAAATATGCTTATTTCTAAAAAGTATTATTGTTATTTTTATTACTATCATTATTAACAAATTGGAATCGGAACGGTTTGAAATGATGTGGCTTGATCGAAACACTATATACATTTAGCGATATATTTTTATATTCACCAAATCGAAAGAAACTATGACGTTGCACACCTCCAATATACGTATTAACCGCATGCAAAACGAAAAAGCATTAGCATGAATAGTTTTCGAATAACACCCTGGACAAAAGATCGTATACTAGAGCGGACTGACGGACGGACAAACAAGCTGAAAACGATATCCCTCCGTTCCACGGGGGATAATTAAAAATAGAAAGCGATTAAAGTCACGTGACTTGTGTGATTCTTTATTTATAACAACTTTTACGGTACAATCGGGTTCGTTCTTTAGAAGAAAATGTTTCAACAAGTTGTAAACAACCACATAACGTTTCCCAAAAGGGACATGCCCTGTGAATAAATGTTTGTTATTTGGTAGAATGCTGAGGCTTGAGTTATGCTACCTTCGCCTCGTTTTCATGTGAATATCATTCTATTTATGGTTTTTTTGTTTATCTGGTGTTTTCGCAGGGCAGATCGCACGGCCAATGTCCAAGTGTACCTTACAAACAATTTATCCCACACTTTGTAAATATTTTATGTTTGGTCTTTAAGTTTCCTTGACGCGTGGATAAAGAGTTGCTTTGATATTATGCACACCACAAACTCACATAGCGAATGTTAAACAACGCTCTTGGTTTTTATGTCTATATATTTTTGTGACTAGTGCTGCAAATACTCAGCAATTTACGGAGATAAAAAATGCGACGGCAGGTTCTGCAATAAGCCAACGCCCCCTCTCCCCCCTCCCCCCCCCCGCATAAAGCACCATGGGTGGGCGGCGGCAGCCAGACAATGAACGGACACATCGTGACAGAGCCTTGAGGAACGAACCTAATGATATTAGTCTATAATCTCTATCGAGGCAGCACAATGGTAAAGTGCCAGGGTCAACCCCACGTCAAATTACACCCCCACCAACCCCTCCCTACCCCCCCCCCCCACCCCATTACCTTTAAGACATGATCTTTAGCCTGTAATCCGTATAGCTTTAAAACAGGCATTGACATAAAGCAATGTGTCACAAACATGCTCAGATGAGAGCTTCTGGTATACTGAAAAAGCGAGGGGTTTGATTCCACGCAGCTTCCGTACTTACACCTATTTTAGTGTCTGAAGTCACTGGAATCCGCATTGGCCGTAACACAGGATAAGTAAGGAGTCAATTTCATGAATCTTTTTTTTTTTAAATTTGCGGGTAAAAAACTGCGCGCTCCTGAAATTTCCAAATGTCACGCCCTTGTTGTTCAAGTAAATCCTTTCTTGAAATTACTCTTTTTTCTTGGAGGTAGGGTGGGGGGTTGGGGGGTATCACCCAGAGATGATAAATGCCGGCCTTTGAAAAAATTCCGTACCTAGTTTTTGAAAGGTTTCTGCCAGTTTTAACGATCCCTCGGCTGGTCACAGTGTCCCTGGGCATTTTTGTTATCTTTATTTATTGAAATTAGTTCTGTATCAAACAGCCTGTTTCTCTCGAGAGAGGGGGGGGGGGTAGGCGGAGTGGAGTGGGAGGGAGGGGGGTGGAGTGGGAGGGGCGGTGGGGGGTGGAGTGGTTGCGGAAATACGGTGTGATACTGACTGTTGTATTTCGCAAGCACATTCACTGAGCATTGTCCTAATTCGGATAGAATCTTCAAGCATGAACAGATTATAACAGCTTTGGGTAAAAAAAACGCTAAAGAATATGTACAATGTATAACTTCACAGCATTTTCTTATACAGTGTGCTGCTGTCACAACAATTGTCGAAGAAGTCGCATATCGTAGCAATCTGAATGGGCGCATTATACACCCATTTTTGGTTGAGTATTATAAATGATTACGTTATGACTAATATTATACTGCAACAAACACTATCTCATGTCTTGTCAGTTATAGAAGCCATTTATCGCTCAGCATGAGTCCAGATGCTTCTCAAAGTTGTATGACGTCATAAGCTAAAGGGCATTAGACCTTTATGACACACTTCCGGTTCCGGTGCCTGTGAAGTCACTTTCCTCGCCAGTCGCCTCCACGTTCATGTATAAGTTATAGTAATCGTCATCGTCGCCGCCAGGGGCGCCATCTTGGTGATCCGGGCTTAAAATGTCTTTGAGCTTTGTGATGATGTCATCAAATCTGGGCCTTTTCTCAGGCTCTTTGCTCCAGCACTCTAACATGATGGCATAGCTGAAATGGATGCATACTTGGTGTAAACACGGCGTGACTTCAAAACATTCTGCCTTAACGCAGGAATAATATCAATATCTTCTTGTTTCCATTATGGAGAATATACAGTGTCTGTATGTGTGTGTATATGTGTGTATATGTGTGTATGTGTGTATGTGTGTGTATGTGTGTGCATGTGTGTGTCTGTATGTATTTCTGTCAATGACGACAGCAATACGTTAACTCGCTGCTCTTGAATTACATTGATGTGAAACAATCTGGAACACTATTATCGTAAAAATGGAGTAAATGTTATGATCGATTTTGCAAGGATGAAACTAGATAAATCTTATGATCAATTTTACATAGATTGAAATGGATAGATGGCTCTAGATAAATGTTATGATCGATTTTATACAGATGGAACTAGACAGATGAAACTAGATAAATATTATGATAGATTTTACATAGATGTAACTAAACAGAAATAAATAGATAAAAATTATGATCGATTTTACAAAGATGGAACTAGACAGATGGAACTAGATAAATGCTATGATCGATTTTTCGTCACGTAACTCTACAGGGATGCTGTGCCATCTAGCGCCATGCTACCTCTTTATAAAAGAAAGGTAAAATTTAAATGAAAAAATGAAGGAAAAACGAATAATAAAAGTTAACCCGTCGACGGTTATTTCAGGAATAACTGGGCCATCTCATGGGCTGTTAGGGGTCATCTATAAAGTACGTACGCACAGAGGGGGGATGGAGAGAGTCACGGTCGGTGAGTACGCACTGCGTACAGGGGGGGGGGGGGGTGGAGAGGGTCAAAAAGTGACAAATGTTTGCGTACGCACTTTATGGATGGCCCCTTACATATTTCGTAAATTTTCCGAAATTTGTCGAAACCTACCTTTCAACCCGACGTTTTATAATAGCGATGCAGTTTTTCTACACAAATATGGCATTTAACGACATAAAAAGTCTGTGTTGGGGATCAAGTGGAGAAGGGGGGGGGGGGGGGGTTGGGCGAGGGGAGAGGGGAGGAGGAGGCTGGTCTGGATCTTTGGGTACGTTCATGTTATTGTGAATGGAAGGCGTCACGAGGCTATGAAACAGTGCGAATAGTTGGCTAACATAATTTATGAATAGTCCCTATTAACGACAATATCGACAAAAGAATTACAGTTTGCATTCGAAACTTACACTTCCGGTGGGCAAGCTTCCGGTTTGCCCATTCGATGCCCCGCCTGGACGTAGGCACGGATTTCCCAGTTAGGCACATCCGGATACGGCGTAGCCCCCCTTGTCAGCAGTTCCCATAGCAACACACCATAACTCCACTGTAAAGAAAGAATTTTCAGTGCAAAAGGATCAAGTCTTACATTTCGTTGTTGTTATGTTTTTAAGGCACTTTAAATGGGTACACAATTGCCCATGGATACACTACTAAAGGGGAGCTATTCGGATCGTCCAGGGTACTTAAGGACATATTAAGGTACTTAAGGTATTGGAAACGGATACTGGTCTCCATTTCAAAAGTGAGAAAATTAACAGGAATATCAAGTATTCTGTATATTATGTTACATAATATTTACCAGAAAAAGTTTCTTCAACCCAACTCCCCCACCCCTCACCCCCCCCCCAAAAAAAAAACCAAAAACAACAATAACAAAACAAAACAAACAAACAAACAAAAAAACAAACAAACAAAAAACAAACAGACAAGCAAAGAGTCACCCACCACATCACTTTTACACGTGTACAAAGCTTTGGTAAGACTTTCGATGGCCATCCACTTGACCGGAAGCTTCGCCCTCGTGTCTTTGCTGGAGTAGTATTCACGGGTGTATATGTCTCGGCTCAGCCCGAAATCCGCCACTTTGACCACCATTTCCTCATCAATCCTATACAAATACCAGGGCGTTAACCAACACGTCCGACATGTCAAGCGTTCCTTATAACGTCTGGCATGCTAAACGTTCCTTATAAGGCCCGGCATGTCAAGCGTTCCTTATAACGTCCAACATGTCAAGCGTTCCTTATAACGTCCTCCATGTTAAGCGTTCCTTATAACGTCCGGCATGTCAAGCGTTCCTTATAACGTCCAGCATGTCAAGCGTTCCTTATAACGTCCTCCATGTTAAGCGTTCCTTATAACGTCTGGCATGCTAAACGTTCCTTATAAGGCCCGGCATGTCAAGCGTTCCTTATAACGTCCAGCATGTCAAGCGTTCTTATAACGTCCGGCATGTCAAGCGTTCCTTATAACGTCCTCCATGTTAAGCGTTCCTTATAACGTCTGGCATGCTAAACGTTCCTTATAAGGCCCGGCATGTCAAGCGTTCCTTATAACGTCCAGCATGTCAAGCGTTCCTTATAACGTCCTCACATGTCAAGCGTTCCTTATAACGTCCGCCATGTTAAGCATTCCTTATAACGTCCGGCATGTCAAGCTTTCCTTATAACGTCCTCCATGTTAAGCGTTCCTTATAACGTCCGGCATGTCAAGCGTTCCTTATAACGTCCTCCATGTTAAGCTTTCCTTATAAAAACGTCCGGCATGTCAAGCGTTCCTTATAACGTCGCGGCATTTTATGCGTTCCTTACAACATCTGGCATTTTAATCTTTTCCTTATAACGTCTGGCATGCCAAGCGTTCCTTATAACGTCCTCCATGTTAAGCGTTCCTTATAAGGTCCGGCATGTTAAACGTTCCTTATAACGTCTGGCATTTTAAGCGTTCCTTACAACATCTGGCATTTTAAGCGTTTCCTTATAACATCCGGCATTTCAAGCGTTCCTTATAACGTCCTCCATGTTAAGCGTTCCTTATAGGTCCGGCATGTCAAGCGTTCCTTATAACGTCCGGTTTCCTTATAACATCCGGCATTTCAAGCGTTCCTTATAACGTCCTCCATGTTAAGCATTCCTTATAACGTCCGCCATGTTAAGCATTCCTTACAACGTCCGCCATGTCAAGCGTTCCTTATAACGTCCTCCATGTCAAGCGTTCCTTATAACGTCCGCCATGTTAAGCATTCCTTATAACGTCCGGCATGTCAAGCTTTCCTTATAACGTCCGGCATTTCAAGCGTTCCTTATAACGTCCTCCATGTTAAACGTTCCTTTTAACGTCTGGCATTTTAAGCGTTCCTTACAACATCTGGCATTTTAAGCGTTTCCTTATAACGTCCGGCATGTCGAGCGTCCCTTATAACGTCCGGCATGTCAAGCTTTCCTTATAACGTCCCTCATGTCAAGCGTTCCTTATAACATCAAGCTTGCAATTGATACCACACCGCGTTTCCGGTGTACGGAAAAGTGAGATGTCCGGCTTAGTAAGGCTTCGTTATTAGGAAAATTAATGAAAATTTTAGAGGAACTGTTCAAATCTGGTATAGCGAGTTGTCCCGTCGATTTCTCGACGTCTAAACAATGTCAACCCCAAACCACTGCGTGTTGTCTTCCAACTTTCAAAATATTTGAGTGACGTCATGCGCAACAGAAATAAATAATATCTACTCGAAAATCTTTGCGACATTCATTCACCGTTGAGACAAAAGCTGTATATTCGTATATATGTCGTGAATTCAATCGCCACATCGACAAAGAAACATTGGAGGGAGGGAGGGAGGGAGGGAGGGAGGGAGGGAGGGAGGGAGGGAGGGAGGGAGGGAGGGAGGGAGGGAGGGATGCATGCATGCATGGATCGACCAATCGATGATTTTTGGCTGATAAAGTCACAGGAACCAAGTGACCCTTTGCCAGTTCAAATTCCCGTATCACCGTGTGACAAACTGCCAGACCACTTACATACAATTACGTGCAGCCAAATCGCGGTGAACGAACTTGTTTTTGGCCAGATACGCCATCCCTTCCGCCACTTGCACAGCGAGCTGTAGCAGTCCCCGCACTGTGATCTGGTAATAGATTATAAAACATCCAACATGTTTAAAACATGAGATTGAATCCACAACATGTCACAATACGTCACTCAACATAAAAAGACAGAAAGGAAGTGCTTGGATGCCTGTACTGTACGATGGGCCTAAAATCCGCCTCACATTTGCCAAACACATAGTGATTTTTTGTGTAAAGGTTTCCCGAATTTCACACTGAACCGCGCTATCAACTGGATTGATTTTGACGTTTTCTCATTGTTAGGCAGTGGACGTGATGCCAGTTTCGATGGTTTGCCATGTTCATGGAATATTTTACAATAGCATTTGTTAAAAAAAATTTCCCCGAAACTTATTTCACCTTGAGATAGAGTCACTTAGTAAATTTATTTAATTAATTCATTTAGTTAATTAATTAATCAATTAATTAAGTAATATTATTATTATCATTATTATCAGAAAAGCTTACCATAATGTCTGCTTTCATGAGATATTTCTTTAGATTTCCATTTGACATAAAAGGTAATATAATTAAAGGCACGCCCATTGGATCAATGGATACACCAATCAGAGAGAGCACGTGGTCGTGATTGAAGTCTTTCATGATGAGCCCCTCCCTCAGGAAGGACTCCACAGTATCTGTGTCCATATCAGTCCCTGTCAGTCATAAAAACATACAACCAATCAGCAACGAGTATTTGTCAGGAGCGCTGCCACACACATAAACGTAATAGCAAAGCTTTTCTATGGCTTTTTTTGTCCTTAATTTCAAGTCCTGATTTCACCTACACTTCGATAGAGCAGCTTTGGTGATATTAGTTGTCTATCTTGCAGCAAATGCTCTCTTGTCAGTAAACAACTGCTATCGGAATAACGTCCCAGTCCACATTACTTCCTACTAAAATCAAAATTAAGTTTTCCATGACAATCCACTCGAAGCATGCATCCTGTTTCTTGGTTTGCGGATGCCGATTTTTTTCTTTAATTAAGCGATAGAATCATATCTCTCAATTTCAATTCAGTCTGGATAAACCAAAATGGGTCTCAGTTTCGAGGTTGTGTTATTTGAGGCACCGTTTGTCACAACCGGAGCGAATGACAAAGAGACGGCTTAATCATAGTCGTATTCAGTAGAAGTATCAATTCACAGGTGGTGATATTCCACTGTAAATAATTGAACAGCTTTGGACAAATAATAATAATAAAAAAATAACAATGATGTTGTTGCTGATGACGATGATGATGATGATGATGATGATGATGATGATGATGATGATGATGATGATGATGATGATGATGATGATGGTAACTACTTACACTTGCTTTGATCTCCTTCGCAAAAGCGGATTTCTCTTATTTAGTTAATTTTTGTTGACCTGTTATGTGATTGCCTACATACTCATGTATGAAATCACCCTCCCGCACCCCTCGAACCCCTCCCCCAACCCCCCCCCCCTCCACTCCTCCCTTCCCGTCATCCCATGTGTAGATGATATTTTCTCATATACCCACCTCTTAGAGTTTTGATAGCCACTTTGGTGTGGGACACTGGTCCATAATCATTGGATATCGGCCGGTCACGTGTCAGCAATGCCTCGTGTACCATCCCGAACTGACCCTTCCCTATCACGGCTCCCATACTAATATGCTTGAATTCTATCAGTGTGTTTTAATGGTCTTTTTAAGCTCTCTATCCACGTGTTGCCACAATGGTAGCTCTAATGACTGAGCAGACGATGAGCTCATTTGGCGGGCCAAACTAATCATATTCGTCTCGTCGAATACGTCACTAAGTGAATCGTCTTCAGCTGAGCCATCGGTCCTTGACTAGATCGGTGCGCCTTGTGCATGCGCTTGCGTATACATATCACAGCGATGAATACTCCGACAAAAAGTAGTGCGGACACCACACCTGCTGACACACCCACTTTCTCCTTGTCCTGATTCGAGGGAGTTGTGCTATCGGGAGCTTCCGTGCTGTTCCGGTACGTCAAGCCGGCGTCGTCTCTTCGGTGACGTGACGGCATTGTTGTTGTTTCTATTTTCAATTATGTTGTTTTCCCCT
>OX457033.1:32266638-32346638 GCA_949752745.1 Protula sp. h YS-2021
TTCCACCGAATCGGTTTCCATACATCTCCTCCAAGACCGTTGAAGCTAGACCAACAAAACTTGGCACATGTATGGAGTGGTGCATCTGATAAATTTTTTTTGACCTTGACCTTACTGGTCAAGGTCAAATCACTAAAAAAATCAATCGGTTTCCAGACATCTACAACAAGGCCGTTGAAGCTAAACTTAGCACATATTTAAAGGACGATGTGATCTAAAGCACTCGATGAAAATTTTTGACCTTGACCTTGATGGTCAAGGTCAAATCGCTAAAAAACGTTATTTAAGAAAAACAATCATTTATCTCGAAAACCGTAAGAGATTTTGACCTCATTTTCGACCTCCACCCCCTATACGATGATACGTAAGGTATAATTTCCGGTGTCGTGACCTGCATTTCACTTTCGAGCCCCAAACTGGAAGTTGGCCTTTATCGCGAAAACGGTAAGAAATAGAGCAATTTTGACCTCATTTTCGACCTCCTTCCACTATTCGACGACACCTAAGGTTTAACTTCCGGTGTCCTTGACCTCCAGGTCACTTTCGACTCATCATTTGCGAGTTACGACGTCATTTATGTTTTAAAGCTCAATAACTCGAAAACTATTGAACCTAGCGCTTTGCAACATAATACATTATCGACTATATTTTAGCAAGGAATTTTTGGCACGTCAAACTTGTATATATGACGTCATCATTTGCAAGTTATGACGCAATTCATGTTTTAAAGCTCAATAACTCGAAAACTATTGAACCTAGTGCTTCGGCACAAAATACATTATGAAACTACTTTTTAGCAATGAATTTTTCGGCACGTCAAAGCTGTACCTATATCGTCATCATTTGCGAGTTATGACGACATTTATGTTTTAAAGCTCAGTAAATCGAAAACTATTGAACTTAGCGCTTTGGCACAAAATACATCATGAGACTACTTCTAAGCAAGGAATTTTTTTTCGGAACGTCAAGGTTACACCTATGACGTCATCATTTGCGAACATTGTGAACTTTTGTCCCTTCATCAAAAAATCAATTGACATTTTGACTCAGTGAAACGTCCTTTTCACAACAGACTAGTCACTGGTAACCAAGGTTATCTTTTTGGCATTTTGAATTTGTAAAATGCCTTCACTTCTGTATTCGTTCTGCTACAAGTGACTGAGTGGGGGCTGGGGGAGACATCCGTTTTTTGTTTTAACAGAAACACTGACCTCTCTAGTGTTTTTGGACCTCATTCTCGACCTCTAACCCTCTACGACGTTACTTACGGTGTCACTCTCGGTGACCCTGACCTCAAGGTCACTTTGGAGCCCAAAACCGGAAGTTGAGCTTTATCTCGAAAACGGTAAGAGATAGAGCATTTTTTTACCTCATTTTCGACCTCCGCCCCCTATACGACGATACTTTTGTCCCTTCATCAAAAAATCAATTGACATTTTGACTCAGTGAAACGTCCTTTTCACAACAGACTAGTCACTGGTAACCAAGGTTATCTTTTTGGCATTTTGAATTTGTAAAATGCCTTCACTTCTGTATTCGTTCTGCTACAAGTGACTGAGTGGGGGCTGGGGGAGACATCCGTTTTTTGTTTTAACAGAAACACTGACCTCTCTAGTGTTTTTGGACCTCATTCTCGACCTCTAACCCTCTACGACGTTACTTACGGTGTCACTCTCGGTGACCCTGACCTCAAGGTCACTTTGGAGCCCAAAACCGGAAGTTGAGCTTTATCTCGAAAACGGTAAGAGATAGAGCATTTTTTTACCTCATTTTCGACCTCCGCCCCCTATACGACGATACGTAAGGTATATCTTCCGGTGTCCTTGACCTCCAGGTCACTTTCCAGCCTAAAACCGTGGAAATCGGACTGAAGCTCAGATTCAGCTAAAGTCGTTCCAGGGTTATGGTTGTCCGGTTTGGGTGGTTGCTAAACATAAAACCTGAGTTTTTTTTCGGTCATTCAATAGGAATATACCAGACGGCTGGAAGTTTTTTTCTTAAAGTGGAAATTCTGGTTGAAATTTTTGCTGAATTTTTTTAGCATTGGAGATTTCGCCCTCCGTCCACCTCCCTCCCTCCCTCCCTCCCTCCCTCCCTCCCTCCCTCCCTCCCTCCCTCCCTCCCTCCCTCCCTCCCTCCCTCCCTCCCTCCCTCCCTCCCTCCCTCCCTCCACCCTCCCTCCCTCCCTCCCTCCCTCCCGCCACCCTCCCTCCCTCCCTCTCTCCTGCCACCCACCCTCCCTCCGGCCATCCCTCCCTCCCTCCCACTGCTGAGTTTCTGCAATACTTGCCTCTAGTCGTTTCATATACGGCCTTATAGAGTTATTGATGTTAAAACACAACAATTCAGCGATCCTGTCATGTTGCGAGATTTGTTTCTGCCCCGCCCCCCCCCCCCCCTTCTCCCCTTTTCTTGATGTTTGGAAAGCTGACAAAAGTGTGTTTCGCAATTGAATGCATTATTTATGATCTCAAACTGTGGTTCAAAAAACGAAAGTTCGACGCATATAATGGAAAACATTATCTAAAAGTTTGTTCCTGCCCATGTATATAGGTGGAGGGGTGGAGGTGAATGGGATCATTGAGGTGGAGGGGTTGGGGTGGAAGGGGTGGGCGCGGGGGGATCTGTGAGGACCTATAACGCTGTTCCGTTCCGCTAGTCGCAATATTACAATGCGTGGTATATCTTGGTGCATTGTTAATTAAATGCATATGAAAGATATCATTTCCACTTGCAAACATAGTTTGCAAATGGGTATGCTTTACTTAGAATTCTGCTGTTTATTCCTTCCTTTTTTTGTTTTTTTTTCTGTCTCGGAGGTTTCCAGAAAACTCTTCCAACGATATTTGACGTAGGACGATGAAATTTGGCACAGAGATAGAGGGTGATGAGATGTCGTGAAATCCGCCATTTTTTTTACCTTGACCTTCAAGGTCAACGTCAAATTGAGGTCAAAGTATTTTTGACCTCAAAGTGGTTTCCAGAAAACTCCTCCTACAGGGTTTGTAGTAGAAAGACGGCATTTGGCAGAGACAGAGAGAGAGTAATGAGTTGTCGTGTAATCCGTAAAATTTTTTGACCTTGACCTTCAAGGTCAAAGTCAAATTGAGGTCAAAAATAATCCCTACTTACCACGTAAAATTGCTTGAAATAGCGCTCAAATCCTTGTTCTAACACGTGTACGGTGTCAGTAGGCAGTAACAACGTGGATTGGATCTTGACATTCAGGATCAAGGTCAAGGTCATGTGACCTTAGTATATCGTAACCAGTTAGAGATAAATTGTCCATCATCTCGAAAACGGTTAGAGATGGGGCGATTTTGAGCTTATTTTCGACCTTTTAAGCCTAAAAGACGTTTTGTAAGATGTACCCCGGTGCCCTTGACCTCCTCTGCCATTGTCAAAAACCAGGAGTTGTCCATTATCTCGAAAACGGTTAGAAAACTGAATGTGATTATTTGTACCGAAAAGAGATAACATTATATTTACTTCGATGTCCTCGTTCAAGATAATAATTCGGAAGCTGATAACGATGTCGAAACACTGAAAAATGTGTCTTTGACCAGATAGATCGTGCCATTGCAAGTGGGTGCCATTTCGCTACGTGTAGCAAAATTCGGTCTAGTTTTAACAAGACATCACATGCACAATGTCGTTCTCAAAAGAAACGTCTGCAAGAGAGTGAGAGAGCACTTTCAAATGTTTATTTTTAAGAATTTGCAAACGACAATTCTGCCTGAAATGACTTACAGACCTCACACGACGCTAGAGGAGTATAATCGTATCTTCCTCGCCCGTCTCACATAATTGGATGCTTCTGAACTTCAGTGGGTGAATTTCAATTTGACCTACTGCCCAGTTGACCAAATTCCAAATTCTGCATTCCCTGTTGGCCTAAGATTTTAAATTTTGCATTCCCAGTCAGCCCATGATTTCGAATTTTGCATTCTCAATTAGCTAGTGGCCCAGTTGGTCTACGTTTTCAAATTTTGCATTTCCAGTTAGCCTACGTTTTCAAATTGTGCATTTCCAGCTAGCCTACGTTTTCAAATTTTGCGTTTCCAGTTAGCCTACGTTTTCAAATTTTGCATTTCCAGTTAGCCTACGTTTTCAAATTTGGCATTTCCAGTTAGCCTACGTTTTCAAATTTTGCATTTCCAGTTAGCCTACGTTTTCAAATTTGGCATTTCCAGTTAGCCTACGTTTTCAAATTTTGCATTTCCAGTTGGCGCTCGACTCACTTTGCCAGCCATTTGACAACCCTCCGTTCCCGTATGATAAATAGTGATTAATAATTTGATATTCCAGATTGATAAATAATAATTATAAAATATATCCACAGTTAAAAGTTTCACAACACATTTCACATCGCAACTCTAAAACAATAATTATTAAACACCTTTATTTCAAATGTCCAAATTCGTAACTGTTACAGTTACGGGCTGAACTGGGTGGCTACAGTTGAGCTTGTACCGGTTCTCACAGCGTAGTCAAGCTGTTTCACCATCTCATCCCAGTGTCCGGTCAGGCCATGCGGGCCGTTGTTGTACTCACGTTTCAGCCACCGGATGGTACGGTCGTGTTTGTGCCGGTATCAGTGTGGCGCCGGTATCAGCGTCGTGATGGTATCAGCGTCGCGCTGGTATTAGCGTCGTGCCGGTATCAGTGTCGCGCCGGTATCAGCGTCGTACCGGTATCAGCGTGGGCCGGTATCTGTGTCGCGCCGGTATCAACGTCGCGCCGGTATCAGTGTCGCGCCGGCATCAGCGTCGTACCGGTATCAGCGTCATGCCGGTATCAGCGTCGCGCCGGTATCAGCGTCGTACCGGTATCAGAGTCGCGCCGGTATCAACGTCATGCTGGTATCAGCCTCGTGCCGGTATCAGCTTCGCGCCGGTATCAGCGTCGTACCGGTATCAGCGTGGGCCGGTATCTGTGTCGCGCCGATATCAGCGTGGCGTCGGTATCAGTGTCGCGCCGGTATCAGCGTCGGGCCGGTTTCAGCGTCGTACCGGTATCAGCTTCGTACCGGTATCAGCTTCGTGCCGGTATCACCGTCGTGCCGATATCAGCGTGGCGCCGGTATCACCGTCGTGCCGGTATCAGCGTCGTACCGGTATCAGCGTCGTACCGGTATCAGCCTGCCCCTTACAGCAGCGCTTGTGTCCGCTCAGGCCACGTTACTCATGATGATAGATTATACTAATAACGTGCAAATTGCTATTAGTTGTCGACTCCGGGGTGTGATGGGTCACAGAAAGATCATACGAATTGCAATTGACTGTCGACTTTAGTGTCACTTGGATTACCGAAATATTGTATAATATTTTTCTATGTGTGCTGGATAGGTTAATTGTGAAATAAACATATTTGTTATGATACAGTTTTATATTTAATGAAACGGATGGGAATTGGCACGGATGGCAGTTTGTCGGGTGGGAATTGTGGGGTGGGAGTTGTTTGGGTGGGGAATGGCGGGTGGGAGTTGTCTTAGACTCATAATCCAACCAGGAATCCATAATTTGAAATCGTAGGTCAACTGGGCCATTGGCCTAAGGAAAGTGCGGATTTTGTTTCAAGCGAAGCTTTCTCGTCGATAGTTTTTGTGACAATTGTTGATCTTTCCAGTTTTTTATTTGCACTCTCTAGTCTAGTGAGTGTAATTTGCGTTTTGCCGCTTTTAAATTTATGATCTTCGCTTGTTTTTCTTCTTCTTTTTCGTTTATTTTTTCAATGAAGAAGTACTATGTTACATGTCTGCATGATTTTATATCTAAGTACACCGATCGATTGCTCTAAAGGAATGGACCTTGACCCCTCCCCCCTACCAACATTGTGAACTTTCCTTGCGAGACGATAAGGTGGATGAATGTTTGAAAGGGAAGGGAGGGGGGGGGGGGGGCAGCGTGGCCGAGACTTACCGAAACGATAAGCAATGATACATTTGAAGTTGTTTTGGGGTCATACCCCCCTGGACTCCCCTCCCCTCCGCCCAACAAAAAAAAAAACAAAAAAAAAAAAAAAAAAAAACAACAGAAAAAAAAACAAGAACCATTTTAACTCGAGTTCCTACGGAAGTAAGTCTGCTAAATGACAACCGCCCCACCCCTGACGAAAACCCCGGATCTACGCTACCTCTTCTCTCCCCCGTTGGGTAGGAAACAGTCTCGCTTGTACTTTTGTTTATTCCCCACAGGTAGAACCTGTGGCGAATATGTGATCGACCGCGTGTCGGTCTGTCGGTCCGTCGGTCGAGAGCTTGTTAACACGATAACTTAAAAACTGCTGCAAGGATTTTAATGAAACTTAGTATGTAGCTTCTATGGGAACAGACGCAGATTTGTGTTGTAAAAAGGCCAGGTTCGTCCTAGGAAAATGGACCAGCTGAACTTAGAAAATTTCAGCTCTTGATTGGCTATTGTTAACACGATATCTCAAGAACAACTGCAAGGATTTCAATGAAACTTGGTGTGTAGCTTCTGTGGGCACTAACAAGGATCGATATTGTAAATGGGTTAAGTTGGTCCAAGGATAATGAACCAAATGGACTTTGAAATTTACCAAATCCTGGAAATTATTCAGCATCGGAATGAGTTTGTTAACACGATATCTTAAGAGCAACTGCATGGATTTAAATGAAACTTGGTGTGTAGCTTCTATGGGAACAAACACAGATCGGTATTGTAAATGGGCCAGGTTTGTCTAAGGAAAATGCACCAACTGAAAATTTCAGTTCTTGATTGATTATTGATGGCCGTGTTTAACTGATGGGGGGGGGGGGGGGGCTGTGGGAAATACGTGAGCTGTGCACACTGCTCTAGTTTTAAATGTTTCCTTTTTAAATGTCTTTTAGATTTTTGTGATGATAATCTGAAACAAAAATTAACAAAATGGCGTTTAAGAAATGGCCAAAGTTTGAAACCTCCGCACCGCTGACAACGGTTTTGTCGCATTGACGGATTGAGCATAGCTGGCACATCAGCGAGTGCTCGAAATCTTACCAAAAAATGAGCATAAAAATATCATTATAGAGAGGCAATAAAATTACGCTCTCCCATCGTACACTTCCCGTTGCAGGGGAGCAATGAAAATGCCATGCAGTATGATTATAATCTTTACACTTTTCACATCACAAAATATACGCTCTTTTTGTCGTGATCTTTTAACTTGCCCTGGTCTGCTCACGTTTAAAAGTCTATTTTAGAGCATAAAAGTTTAAAGCACTGCCAGTTTCTTAAATAACTTCTTAACTTTAACATAAAGGATATTTTTGTTCTTACAAATGGCTTACAGCTGTCGGTGGATCTCACCAACACTAGAAAAGGATCATCCGTATCTTTTCTTATATACGACAAGTATATCAAGAGAAATTTAAATTATATTGCAGTCAACTTTCAACACGTTTGCTGCCCAAGTACACTCACGTTTTTTTTTCTCTCCGCTAACTGATATGGAACTGGACGTTCCTAAACTTAGTACTGGAGCTCTTATTCTTAAAAAAAAAAAAAAAAACAAAAAAACATTTGACTGCCTTGTGCTCCCCTCGTGGGTGACCCACGTGGCCCTGCCTGTGGTTGGTACCCCCCCCCCACCCCCTCCCTCCCTCCGTTATTTGTGGCGCATCCACTTCCTAGCGAATCTACTTGAACCAAAACGCATAATTAATTGCACAAGACAGACTTTCTTTATTCTTTATACCGAAGTACTATTCGACCGTTTGTTTATGAAGTAATTATTTGGTCATAGTTTGAGGCGTGGAAACACAGTGCAGGGTCTCCCGGAGGGAAGAGTCAACGCAAATTAACCTATAGACCTTCTACGTCATTTTGAGCCGAATTTCGGGTCGATCTCATCTAGGCGTCAGGAATTTTTTTAAGCTATAAATATAATTTGAGGGGAGTGCATCCACAGCGCAATTGGAAAACGGGTTACGAAAACGGCTTACAGATGGTGCGACGATGAGATAACATTGATAGTCAGAGGAGACAGTGACTATGAAGGCTAAAGCCGTAGTATACTTTGAAGCATCGGCAAGAACAAAGGTGGTCCTCAAACTGATCAGTTGCATGGTAAAGAGAAAAACCCAATTAGGATTAATTAGTCAGCACCATCAGCTGCAGTACAACTGAGACACGATACCTTTTGCAAAAAAAAGGACAAATTGTTTCAGCTTTGCAACAACACAGATATCAGGAGATGGGATCCCGTGTTTTCGAATAGAAAAAAAAGATCTGGTCACTTCATAAAGTTGTACGTTGGCTACACTACGGGTGTCCACTTCCGTTTGTGAAACAAAATGGGAAACTTGCAGCTATGCTAAAGACCGCAATCCTGACAGGTAAGGGTCGGAGTAGCAACGAGCACAAGCAGATATGCCGGAAGCAGTACTAGAGCAACAAGCGATGAGGGATGCCGCAGGACAGGTGGGATTCTTCAGTCATGTGTTTCTCTGGCCAAGGTGGAAAGGGTGGGGGGGGGGGCGGGGGGGTGGGGGGGGGGGGGTTTGCGTTGCAGAACAGACTCCAAGCCTCTCAAATGCCAACGTTCAGAATGGATGAGTGCCAACATATCAGGAAGGCGATGGAGACTGATCAACGGCATCGAATGGATTTGTCGGCATTACACAGCACTGGCACAAAGCCCTTTCACTTGACCTGTCGCTGGCCCCGCGGGATATTCAGCAAGGTTATGCGACTGCTGAAGGCGTGGTACCGACGACATGCTGCTCTGCCAGTACTCGGACGACTGGCTCAACGCAGGTCAAAACAAAGATCACGTGGGCAGGCAAAACGTCATAGACAATTAAGTGCCTGGCACTCGAACTTCTTGTACATTTTGGAGAAGTCAGAAATATGGAGCCACAGTAAGTAATCGTGTTTTTCGGAGGTCAGTTTGATTTCACGAGAGGCTTTGATTCGCCCAACAGATCCTCTGATGAAGACAGCCTGATAACGGCAGGGCCCCGGTACGACGGCTTGCCGTAGCCGGTAGCAATGAAGCTGCTGGTGGGTTCTGCGGTATGGCTAGTCAGGCTACCAGCGGTTGGTAAACAAACAGAACAGTTAGGTCGTTCCCGCGCCACTGCAGTCACGCCGAGTTCACAGGCCAGAGAAGAACTCGAGTCGCAGAGCAACACCCAGAACGCGATCAAAGACGCAAAGTTCGTGGTAAGGGCTTCCTAGTCTTAAATGCAGACGGACGCATCATACGCCCCCAAATCGCCGATAGATCCCAGCAAACATCAAGACGTCGGACTGCCGTGCCGGTTTTGGTTGTATATGAAATGGAACCGACGTCGGGTTTTCAACGTCAGAATGACGTCGGGTTTCGACCTAAATCCGACGCCGGAATTAAGTCGGTTATAGGTTGTATATGAAATTGGAACCGGCGTCGGATTCCGACCTGAAAGTGACGTCCAGTTTGCCACCTTGAAACGACCAGTCTTAGAACGTCCTAAAAATAGAGTCTAGAGTTATATAATTCATAGATAATTAATCATTCAACTGCTGTTGTGAAATACATGCGAAAGCATTTTCCATGTAAATTTTTACAATCTAGGAAGAAAAATACCGACGCACCATCAAAATTCTAAAATTTTCATGTAAAAATTACGTTTTGTCTTCCTCTTTTTCAAAATGACTTCCATTTCCGGTGAGCGATTATAATAATGTTCATCGCTTTTTGGTCGTTTTTGCAACGTCGGAATGACATTAGAAATCCGACGTCGGAATAATGTCGGGTTTTGGGGAAATAGGTCAGAATATGGTTGTGAAATGGTTGCGACCAAAATCCAACATTTTTTTCAACCAAAAAAGACGTCGGTTGTTTGCATGGAAGGGATATGTCTGTTCATGTTAATCGGTTTCCATATTGTTATAGCGAATAAAGAGATCAAATTAAGTCGAGTGTTCTTTGTACAACAAAATCCAGATAGGGGCGGCGGTAATTTTTGTTCTGTACTCCGGGTTTTTTTTTTTTGTCTTTCAGAATTTTACTCTGCGTTTGTTTAAAAAAAAGGGTGATTCATCAAACACAGCACTCTGTGTTTAGTGGTTCGTTTTTAAAAGTCAAGGACAGGCATGGTAACTAGACGAGTGCCCTTCCAGCCCCTACCCCCTCCCCCTCCCCCGCCCGGGGGGGGGGTCTGATATCAGAACGCCACGCGTTGTTTCTTTTCTCTTCTATATAGCTTATAAATTCTTTTAGTTTATGCGAGAGTGAGCGGATGGAGGATGTTAACATTATGTATGTTGATCATATTTCTTTGTGAATTCTGTTACTCTTACTGACTTGGTTCCATAAACTGACTCATTCTCTTTAATAGTCGGAAGCAGTCCTGGTTTCGGTTGTACAACTCCGAATAATTCAAAACATCACAATATAATTATTGAACTTTCGAAACTCTCTTCTCAAACGAATTACCAACACACAAAAATTGACGTAATATGTTCATTCTGAGATCAATGAGTTGCCTGCTTCAATACTGATTTGAAAAAAAAAACCATTCTGGATCACTCTGGATTCTTTTGCTTCCAGTTTTCTTTTCTCATTCCGACGACCACTTTAACTGTATTTTCAACTGCGTAGAATCCTGATCATTAGGATCGCTAGAAGTCTTTTCTGTTTTTTTTTTTGCCTTGCTCAAGGATAAGTACTGTTGTTTCACCGAGGTTAATAAGTCCACTTTTACCCATGAATTCTTTTATATTTTATTTACTGGAGCCACAGTAAAACCTGGTTAATTCTGACAACGCTTCGACTTGGAAAATATGCTTCCGGATTAGCCGGGTGTTGCCTAGAGAACTTATCGCCATTCCTGGGAGGAGGAGGAGGGGGAGGTCTTGATCGACTTCTCTCCTAAACTGCTTTTTTTCGCGCGCTCGCCTTTACTAATTTCAATCTTTTTAGAATTTCAATCGTTTCTTTTTAGTCGTTTTTTTTAAATTAGAAAATAACGTTTACTTCATTCGAAACACTATTTGCAACAATATTTTGCTTCTCATTCATACATTTAGCTGTTAAACTGACTTCTGCCCCAGCTGTAAATGCTTTTAGCTGTCACACTGTCTTCTCAGTCAGCTGTTCATACATTTAGCTGTTACACTGTTTTCTCAATCAGCTGTTCATACATTTAGCTGTTACACTGTCTTCTCAATCAGCTGTTCGTACACTTAGCTGTTACACAGTTTTCTTCCTCAGCTGTTCATACATTTAGCTGTTACATTGTTTTCTCAATCAGCTGTTCATACACTTAGCTGTTACACTGTTTTCTTCCTCAGCTGTTCATACATTTAGCTGTTACATTGCCTTCTCCCTCAGCTGCTCATATTTTTAGCTGTTACGCTGTCTATATGTGGCATGAATGACTAAAAGAGTTGTGACGATGTGAGCGACAGATTGTGATATGTAGTTAAAATGAAGACAAAAATAAAAAGTGAAAAACCAAAAACTTTAACCTGTTATGCTAATAGTATTGTTGCATAACGAAACCGGATCATAATAAATTCTTTCTCACTGCCATACAAAATACAGGAAGTATTTTTCAAAGTATCGCACTCTCGGGACAATTATTGAGAATTTATTTAGAATTAAAATTTTACCTCTGATTAATTATGTTATAGCTAAAATATGTTTAAAAATTGGTGCTGAATCGATTTTACGAATGGGAGTGAAAGTTGTGGCGTCAGTTTAAATTATTATTTATTTATTTTGTAATAAGAACCTAGTAAAATTGTAAAAACGTAGTACATTAATTGTGGTCCGCGGCCATACCGCTTCAGATTTTAGTTTATAATTAACAAAACACTCGTGTGTTTTTATTAATTAATTATTTTTTTGTTTTATTTTATTATTCTGCTTTGTGGGTTTTTATTTTTGTGTTAAGTGTGGTTTAAGTTTTGCGTTTTGTGTGGTTTTATTAGTGTGTGTTATGTGGTTATATTATTATGTTATATGATTTTTATTATTGTGTTTTATTTATAGCTATGATTACGCAACTAGAGGTGAGATTCAGCCGGCCCCTGAGCCCGCTCCCAACTCAAATGATGACGTCAAACTGCCTCTTGCACCTGAAGAACCCGTGCCCGAGAAGTCGTTCCGATCGCGTACCGGAAGTATCTACAGCAAGCCGAACGAGATCCAGTACTCAGTGGAAGACGTGCCGCCCTGGTACCTGTGTATGATCTTAGGATTTCAGGTGAGTATTAACATAGTATAGCACATAGTGTATTTCTGCCACCGTATTCACCAAAGTTAAACCAATAGGTTAACCCATAACTTAATCCAAAAAGTTAACTTCGCGGTTTAAACTAAGTTTAAACCATTGGGTTAACTTATGTCATATTCATGAAAGTTAACTACGAGTTAAACCAAAACGTTAACCCTGCTTGTGAGGTGGTTTAAACCAGGATTAAGTTTCTAATAAGTGTCTAAGTCATTTAATTTGTGTTCCTCCTTTTTTCTCAATAAAAAGAGGGGGAAGGAGAAGAAGGGAGTACAACTGTGCTTGAAATTGAATTTTCCTCCCAAATACCAAGTTTACAGATAAAGGCATGGAGAAAGCATTGACGAATAGAGGATGTTTACAGAGTGAGGGAAGGCACGGGTCTGAATTTGATGTAAAAGCTGCACTATATTTACCAGTGACAGATCTGAGGAAGGAGGGGGGGCAGGGTTGTTAGGTTGCCATGCCTCCACCTCTAGATAAAAAATTACCGTAAAATTTCGTGTTTCTACTACTTTCGATATATCCCCTTCTCTGTCTATCTGCCTCTCTCTCTCTCTCTCTCTCTCTCTCTCTCTCTCTCTCTCTCTCTCTCTCTCTCTCTCTTTTTCTCTCTCTCTCTCTCTCTCTCTCTCTCTCTCTCCCCCACAATTTTTCACTGCATTTAGGGGCTCTGTGCATTCATTTCGCTTATTTTTCTTTTTGCGATTATGTCGACAGTTTGGTATGAAACACCTTAAATTTACGTACATCATTTAGACATTCACTGTGGGTCATTTCGCATATTTTTTGCAAACATGTTTTTTCTGCGAAATCATAATACTGTGCACTTGCACCACTACCAGTCCAAGACGAGGCAAGCCAATCCTAAAGGTTTTTCGAAATTAAAATAAACAAAACACAATATTTTGCCTTTCCAGTGAGTGTCATTCTCTTGGAAAATCCCTGGGAATTCCTTGTATTCTCCCCCAATAATGGTGACGTATCTGGGTAAACTGCGGTTTAACTTAAACTATAAGTATACGGATGGTTGCGGAGTGGATGCTTAAAAATAAGCTCAAGCTCCACCCTACTAAAGCGGAATTTACCATCATTGCTAGCAAAAGGAACGTAAAAAAGGTGGTCCCAAGCATACTTAACCTTGGTGATAGTGTGATTGAGTGTTCCCTGAATGTCCGCAACCTAGGAGTCACAATGGACTCGCATCTGGAAATGCAGATTCACGTGTCCAATATCCGTAGACTGTGTTACTACTACATAGGCTGGATTAGACCATTTCTCTCCGAAAATGATGCCAAAATGGTCCTACATGCATTGGTCATATCTAGACTTAATTACTGTAACAGTCTGTATCATGGCCTACCTAAGCACCTAATACATGGTCTGCTACAACTGATAATGAACTACTCGGCCCACCTGATTAAAGGAATTAGGCGGAACCGTGACATTAGTATAACGGATAATTTGAAAGAGCTTCACTGGTTACCTATATCGGACAGATCGAAATTCAGTGTTCAAATGCCTGGACAGTACTGCTCTTCAATTTTTGGTAGACCTCATATCGATGCGTCCACAACCTCTGTGTTGCCTCCGAGGATATGACAATCTCCAACTAGGCGTTCCAAGGAGCAAGAACAGATACAGTGACTGCTCCTTCCGCGTTTCGGTTCCAACACTTTGGAACTCACTGCCCTATTGGATCCAAAACAGTGCCAGTCTCGAATCTTTCAAGCGTTCCTTAAAACATTCTTATTCAAACAGTATTATGAGGTCTAGCCTTAAACTTAGTAATGACTGTTGTCTTATTCGAAGTACTTTTAGCAGTATTATGAATTTGACTATTTGTCTTACAATTATTCTTATTTTAGAACTACATCTTTTTTTAGTTGGTTTGTTCGTATTTTTTTATTAATCTTGCTACATTGTCCACTTCGAATAATAAGCGGTATATAAATGACGGGTAATAATAATAATAATTAATAATAATAATAATAATAATAATAATAATAATAATAATAATAATAATAATAATAATAATAATAATAATAATAATAAAGCCAAAGAGTTAACTTTCGTGAATACGGCGGCTGGTGATTACTTGGGGCTATTTAGGTTATGTCAGTTATTCGGGATACTAATACTAATTGGATTTATTAAACTATTAGGTCATTTATGTTATTTAATATATTTAGATTATTTAAGGTTATCTGAGATTATTGAGGTTGCTAAGGTTAATTAGGTTATTTAGAGTTATTTGAGGTTATTTGGGTTAATTGGGTTTTTTGGGTTATTTCAGGTTATTTTAGGTTATTTAGGGTATTTTAGGTTATTTAGGTTATTTAGTTGCAGCAAGATGAAGTGGTTGGCAAAAAATCTTTAATATTTGGCAGTGTAATGTATTAAAATATAACAGTGTAATGTGGAACCAAAGTTAAAGGAAGAACACGTGCTCCCATTTCTGTGTTCTACAACATTCTTCTGGCTGTTGTAAGACGTGCTCATAAGCCAACACGTGGCAAAACACGTGCTCATATTTCTGTGTTCTGTAAGCCGGCTGTTGTAAGATGACACGTAGTAAATAAACAAGACCCTGGATCTCTTGCGGGGTCGTATCAAATACGTGACAAATAGTTTCCTTGATAAGGCGGCATTGAACTTGAAACCTCGAAACATTTAAATAAGCGAAAAAAAAAACGGTTACCGTAACATCTCTGCACATTTTTGGCCATGTTTTTCCCTTAATAAGTAAAATACCTCAGCAAGGTGTCTTAGTCTTAATATTAGGAAAATAAAGCCAAGGCTTTTTGGCGCTGGAATCAGCTCATTGCGCTTGCGTTCACCCACACAGCATTACCTGGTGATGTTCGGCGCCACCGTGACTAACCCGCTCGTCATGGCACCCGCGCTGTGTATCGAGGACGACACCCTAGCAACGAGCATGCTCATAGGGACCATCTTCGTCTGCTCCGGTATCGCTACACTGCTGCAGACGATTCTCGGGATCAGGTAGGTAAATAGTCAGCCATGGAATACGTACGCAATGAGGGGGGAGGTGAGGTGCATGGGGTAGGGGGTACATGGCAAGGTGGGAGGGGGGAGGGGGTGCAAGGAGAGGTATATGAGAGGGGAGGCGGCACACTCCTGCAGACGATTCTCGGGATCAGATAGGTAAATGGTCAGCCATGGAATACATTCTCCTGAGAGGTATGGGGTACACGGGAGGGGGTCACTCTCATAGGGGGTAGGGGTACACGGGAGGGCGTCACTCTCATGGGGGTAGGGGTACACTGGAGGGGTCACTCTCCTTGCAGGGTATGGGGTACGCGGGATGGGGTCACTCATGGGGGTAGGGGTACACGGGAGGGGGTCACTCTCATGGGGTAGGGGGTACAAGTGAGGGGTCACTCTCATGGGGTAGGGGGTACAAGTGAGGGGGTTACTCTCCTTGCAGGGTAGGGGGTACGCGGGATGGGGTCACTCATGGGGGTAGGGGGTACAAGTGAGGGGTCACTCTCCTTGGAGGGTACGGTGTACACGGGAGAGGGTCACTCTCAGGGGGGTAGGGGGTACAAGTGAGGGGTCACTCTCATGGGGTAGGGGGTACAAGTGAGGGGGTTACTCTCCTTGCAGGGTAGGGGGTACGCGGGATGGGGTCACTCATGGGGGTAGGGGGTACAAGTGAGGGGTCACTCTCCTTGGAGGGTACGGTGTACACGGGAGGGGGTCACTCTCATGGGGTAGGGTGTACAAGTGAGGGGGTCACTCTCCTTGGAGGGTAGGGGGTACACGGGGTGGGGTCACTCTCATGGGGGTAGGGTGTACAAGTGAGGGGTCACTCTCCTTGGAGGGTAGGGGGTACACGGGAGGGGGTCACTCACCTGCAGACAATTCTGAGAATAAAGTAGGCAAAGGAGAGGGAAGGCGAAAGGTTCGGGGTTGGTGGCATGGGTAGGAAGGGGGACATTGGAGGTGGGGGTCTTTCTCCTGCAGACGACTCTAGTGATCAAGCGGACAAACAACAATTCTTGTACGTACGCACTACAAATTGCAGATGAGGTGTCGGCGGAGGTGGTGGTGGTAGCTGAGAGGTAGGGGGGAGGGGCTAAGATGGAAGTGGGGGTGGGGACTGGGTCTATGCATGCACTGATGCTACAGACAGTGGATTGCGTGACAAATTTTCCGTATCAGCAGAGGGCGGGGGGGGGGGGGGTGGAGATCAAAAGGTCCACAATGCCGCGTACGTTCTTTGCACATGCCCGATACAGGTGTACCCCCTCCTCAGCAGATTGTTGTGTTTCTGCTTTACTTCTTTAACCCTTCCAACATACATGAGCTTTCGAAAACTAGCGTATATAATTATTTTACCTCTTTTCAGTTTTAGCGGGAATACATGGATAATAACTGCGATCTGATTTTTTTCCTGTGTATTTATTTATTGAGATTTTTATAGGGCATTACGCATTGCTTGCTAAATCCATGACGATAACTATGCAAAATGGCTAAAAGATGTTTACCTCTTGCGAGTTTCACTTTCGATATGCGCGGGGGGGGGGGGGGGGGGCAAATTGTATTGTTTTATTGTCACCCACGGCAACCAAATGTTTTCAATCATATAGCGCATCCGCATGTTTTTTACGTGTTAAGTATTAATGTAATACTTGTCAATACTTGACAGATACCGTTGAATAATTATGGTTTGTAGATTACCCATAGTTCAAGGCGGCACGTTCACGTTCGTCGCTCCCAGCCTCGCTATTCTTTCTCTGCCTCATTGGCGGTGCCCTGATGCTGCCATGACAACCGCAGCGCCACCTGCTGGCGTCACCATGACAACGCCCGGCAATGGAACTATAGTCAATGAGACGATGTCACTGATGGATTACGAGGATGAACCCTTGTGGAAACCAAGAATACGAGAGGTACGATGCCGGTTACGATGCGATTGAGTGATGTGACTTGCAATGAGGTTACTATGCGGTTACGATCATCTCACGATGGCGGTTACGATGAGGTTATGATGTCGGTTACGATGAGCTTACGATATGAGCTGCAATGAGGTTACTATGCGGTTACGATCATCTCACGATGGCGTCTATGATCATCTAACTCCTAAAAATTCAAACTTTAAAAATAACAGAGACGCCATTAAGACACTATAGAAGACATTATAAAATCAAGAGGTGGCGGTAGCAATATTTACACAGAGCACTTAACTCTCATACCTGAGCTGCTGTGTTGTAATACCGTGAGTTTCCGAATAGAAGCCCCGGGGATTCTATATGGGGGGAAGGGGGGAGCTTCTGAAACCTCCGGTACTTATACAGAGCTGCTTAACTCTCATCCAGGGGCTGCATTGTTGTAATACCGGAAGTTTCGAAATAGAAGCCCCTGGGATTCTAATTGGGGGAGGGTGAGGGTGAGGGGGGGGGGGGCTTCTTTTCGAAAACTCCCAATACTTACACAGAGCTGATTAACTCTTATACATGGCTTTCTTTTTTTTGTTGATGTTTTACAGATTCAGGGAGCCATTATGGTGGCATCGCTGTTCCAAGTTCTGATCGGATTTTCCGGTATCATGGGGTTTCTCCTCAAGTATATCGGTCCGTTAGCCATCGCTCCCACCATCTCTCTGGCTGGTCTTGCCCTCTTCGAAGTAGCTACAAGGTAAGTGGCGCTAAATTTAAACAATGCTGAAACAATGTCAGACATATTTTTAAATAAGGAATTTTGTGAATAAATTTAAAGAGAAATGCGGGTATCTCACCTACAATTGACATTTCCTTCATACTTTCACAGTTTAATGCTTTGAGAGTATACATTTAAAAATTGAAAAGAAAAAGGGGGGGGTCACCGATGTTATAAGAGAAATATAGATACTGAAAGGTCGCGTACTTTTACTATGGAAACCATTGGGAAAACCAAGAAATTTCAATCAAAATGCAAAATTCACACATAATCACAATTGACAATTGCCTCATTTTTTCTCTGTTTGAAGAACACGTCATACGAAATGTTTTAAGCAAATAAAAAATATATAGCAGAATCATACAATCTTTTCGACAAAATCCCATTGATACAATGGTTAAATGGTGAAAACAGTGTAATATGCTTTAAATGGGCAAGATATCAACACAGGCCCTTCTAGGAACAAAATATCAACACAGACCATTTCTGTACACGATCCTATTTGTCTTTGAAAAGAATTTTTCGATCTAGACGGATTTAATAGTTATTTATACTGTGTAAACATGGATTCAAACTCTGCGATATTCAATGTAATGCGCATTTCGGTCGCTAGATGGCGCAGATACCCGCATTTCCCTTTAAATCTTCGGCAATTGGAGCTGTAGTGACTGGACTCTACACAGAAAAAGCTAGTTTGAAGTTCCTCACTTCTGACAATACTTAAGGATCCAGCTGAACGGGATGAACTTTTATTGTTGAAAAGACTACCCAAAAACAACAGTGAAAGTATTTTAGTTGATAAGACCCTCCCGAAGGTAAAGTACCGTGTTTGGTTTTTCATTACGTCATACAGTTTCGTGAGTGCACTATGCAAGATGTCCACTGTATGCTTAAATTGTAGTTTCGCCTCGAAACAATGGTGGATTGCTCTGGTTACCATCGTCCTCATTGCTATGTTCTCTCAGTACACCAAAAACATCGCCATACCTTGCTTCCGGTTCAAACGAGGTCAAGGTTGTATCAAGGTCAACTTCCCTCTGTTTCGACTTTTCCCGGTAAGTGTTTGTTTAATTTTACAAACATAAATTCTCACACTTCTCTTAGAAATACGTATTTTTATTGAAGCTTTGGTTAAATTTAAAATTCTTTCTATTTATTATAATAATATACAGTGGAATCTTTGCCAAAAGGACAATCACTGGACTGAATTAATGTTTTCCGATTTCCGGGGTGCTCCGAATAGTGAGTTTCTAACGGTCCTTTTGTGAAGGTCCTATTTGTGAAGGTCCTATGTGTGAAGGTCCTATTTTTGAAGGCCCATATTGTGAAGGATCCTCTCGTGAAGGGACCCGTTTCCGAGGTAGTTCTATCCCGGGGTACCTCTGTATTTAGCAGATTTTTATGTGTAGGATCATCCTTGAAGTACCTACACAGGCGGCAGGTGCGGGGAGGTAGGAGATTCTGGGTTTTTAATAGACTGATGTTACCAAACAGGGAACGGGATGTTAACACCCGCATATTTTGCGTACTTTATGGATGATAATTCGGCTAGGAAGGCTAGGTTATCTGAGAAGCGTCCCAGAACTCGCCAACCAGTCATCTGACTGACAGGTTTTGGGTGTTGTCAGAAACTGGTCAGAAACTCGTCGACGTTAAATTATTTTTTAATTGTCAGTAAAATACCACCCGATGTTTATCGACAACCCCTTAAATATAATCGTTAAATATTTGTCTATGACGTTGACGAGTCAAAACTCGTCAATATGTCTGCTTTATAGAAAGGGTAAGCATGTTCAGCGTGGACAGACCTCAGAATGCTTATTTTGAGTGATTTTAATCGATACCTTACAGCCCACCCGTTGCACTTAGGAAAACTCGTTTGCTGTGTGTTAACTACATGAGAGAGGGTGTGGCATCTTTGTAGATCATTCTAGCAATCGGGATCACGTGGTTGATTTGCCTGATCCTGACCGCCGCTGGCGTCTTCTCCACGAATCCCGATGAACCCGGATATGGTGCCAACACTAACAGCAGACTCTCTGTGTTCAAGGAGGCTCCGTGGTTCAGAGTCCCGTATCCAGGTAGGACTGCAACGGCCACCGGAAGTTGCCAGCAGTTACTTATAAAAACAAAGCTATAGCTATCAGTGTGAAGACTTCTGCGGTTCAACAATATCCATGCCCGATTTGCCAAAATCTTACAAAAAAATAAAAAAAGCCATTATAGCAATGATATTGCTATATGTAAAATACGTGTGTTTATTTTGTGTAATGTGGAAAATTTAATGATATCCACCAATCAAATGAGTCCTTTATATTGAAGGGAGCACGAGGTGGGGGCGGATAGGTTGCGAAGTGGCACCATTCCGCCTTCTCAAATTCAAGATGTTGGAATGATGTAAAAATAGTCTGTGATTTTGGGACTAACGTATAAACCATAGCTTTTCAAAGATCCCCATCGTTGAAATCCTATTTGCGCGAGTTCCAGTATTCACAATTAGAAGTACTGGTTAATTTCCGCTTCAGAAAGGTTTCTACTCTAGAGGTTCGAATTTATTGATTTTTGTTTTCGTTTGGTGCAGGTCAGTGGGGCCTACCTACGGTCAGTGCGGCGGCCGTGTTCGGAATGCTGGCCGGAGTGTTGGCCTCCATGGTGGAGAGTGTGGGCGATTACTACGCATGCGCGCGCATTGCGCAAGTTCCTCCGCCACCCATGCACGCCGTCAACAGAGGTTATTCCATTTCAATTTTTTCAACAAGGGTTCAGTAGAACTCTTGTGAAATGAATGCGTGTGTGTGTAGGTGTGTGTGTGTCTTATTTCACATCACCCCCCACCCCCCCCCCCCCCAAAAAAAAAGAAACACTCGTATCGCCTGTGCTCCCCGTAGGGGGCGGGAAGAGGGGAGTTGATGAAAGGCTGCAATATTTCATTCTACCACAAATAGGACCGCCAACCTAGTTCAGACTCACTGGTTTCAGGGTTCTACTGTACATATTTTTTCTAAAACAAATTTTGCAGTACATATTGGGGTGTAGGACAAAATACCACCGGACATAATACCACCGGACATAATACCACCAAGGAAATGAAAACTAGGACAAAATACCACCACAATCTTTTATGGCTTTCTCTGATCACCGGAGCTATTTAAACTGAATGTAACTAAAACAAACGTAAAATTACATTTACTGAGGACATTCTACTTTACTGTAACTGTTCTTTTTGTAGATCCCAGTTAGTTAGTTGTCGTGGTTTATTGCTGTTGATATTGGTTTAAATTCTACTTATTTTATTGCCCTATTTATATGCGGAAAGTCTCGCGCTATGGCAATCCCTATTCAATAATGACATAACGTAGTATTTGCTCTTATTCTCTGCGACCTACTGCATCTGATTTTTATAATCCCTAAGCCATCTCCGTTTCGTGTCTTATTTGAGCTTCTTCCATGACTGGACGTCACCGAGTCTCCGTTGTTACGCTGTATAATAAAAAATATCGTTGGTGGTATTTTGTCCTAGTTTTCATTTCCTTGGTGGTATTATGTCCGGTGGTATTTTGCCCGGTGGTATTATGTCCGCGCGAAGTGTTCATTTCGTTAGAAAAAGGGGGGCAATTTTCATTTAGTACTCCGGATTTCCCATAAAAAGGGGGCTTGTTTCGGGACTGCATTCTGCGTTTGGTTAAAAAGGAAGTCTTGTTCCAAAAGTAGCAGTCCGCGTTTAGGGGTCTTTTAAAAAAGTCATGGACACGCATGGTAACCGGATGGTATATGAGTGGATGTCCTGGAATGATTATATTTATTATTGATAATTCTGACTGTTCTTTGGATGGCTATGACTGCAGTCAAATGATATTACATGTGTTTGCTTCCCAACAGCACCTACACCCCACACCCCCCACTCCACCCCACCACCGATCCCACCCCATCGCCCCCTCCCTTTGCCCCATCTTATTGACATCTGGACCTAATCCGTATTTGTTACAGGCATAGGCATTGAGGGAATCGGCTGCGTCATTGCGGGGGCATTCGGCTCCGGAAGCGGTACTACGTCATACAGCGAAAACATCGGGGCTATTGGCATTACAAAAGTAAGCATACACTACTTCTTGCCGTGTTACGGTATCTCAACTGACACACTGCATTTTGCTAAACTGCAGAGGTTGTTCACAATGTGTTGTTTAAATGACTATTTCTTAATAAAAGGGAGCATTTAATATATGATCTCTCTCTCTGTCTCTCTCTCTCTCTCTCTCTCTCTCTCTCTCTCTCTCTCTCTCTCTCTCTCCATCTATCTATCTTGCAAGTGACGTCTTTCCAGGTTGCCAGCAGGCGCTTCATACATACAGCGGCCATCACCATGTCACCCCCTTCCACTCTCTCTGTCACACACATATTCTCTCTCTCTTTCTCTTTCCCCCCTCTCTCTCTCTCTGACACAGACACACACCAGACACGTGTTTGCAGGTAGCCAGCAGGCGCGTCATCGAGACAGTGCCATCACCATGTTACTCCCCGTTCCACTCTCTCACACACATTCTCTCTCTCTCTCTCTCTCTCGCTCTCTCTCTCACCACTCACGTGTTTACAGGTGGCCAGCAGGCGCGTCATACAGACCGGGGCCATCATCATGTTTGTGATGGGAATGTTCGGCAAATTCGGCGCCCTCTTCGTCACTATTCCTGACCCAATCATTGGCGGAGTCTTCATCGTTATGTTTGGTCAGTATCTTATATTTTCCAGCTTTAGGTCAACATTTTCGTAACTGACCAGTAAAATCGTGATGTTGACCCAAAATAAGTCAACATCTGCTTTGTTATATGACTTAACTGACGTTTCGATTGGAGATGATTATCGACATTTGCGTTCCGGTCAACATTGAAAAGTGATTGGTTTGGGGAATCGACCAATCAGATTACATCAGTTACCCATATCATGTAAAATTCCAGCCACCGGGTGAACAAAACTTCATGTTACAAGCTCAGTCCATTCCGCAATTGTTTTCTTGCATTGTATAACAGTTTTTTGTAATAAAATTTAACTTTAACGTATTTAAAATCTTTATTTTATAATTGAAATGAAACCTACAGCAACTACAAAAGACAACAGTGACACTCTAAACAGGGACCTGTTTCATTAGACTGGCATAAAACTTGCTGAGCATCTCTCACACAATTCACTTGGCGTACACTTATAAAGATCAATGTCCATTTCAACCTGAGCAATAACATCATGCGCATTTTATCGCCCTCGTTGCGTTGTTGTCCAACAACCAACCTCTAAAGCGGTTCGGTCTGTTATCTATAACACGTTTTTACCCCGCAAACCCACGGGGGATTCCTCAAAAATAGTACTCTTAAGTGAGGGGCTATTTGTTTTTAAATATCCATCCACTCTGTGTTTATACATAACAGATAGATCTGTCAGAGGTCATCTGTTTTATAACACCGCCCTCTTTGTTGATTCTGAATCTTTGTCCAGTATTAGTTTGTTTATTTCCAAGTCGCCCCTCTCTAAAAACCGTCTCTTTGGCCTGGTGGGGGGGGGGGGGGTGGAAACTCATAATCTGTGGTATTCTTCAAAGCCATTTCAATTCCTATTTCCTCCAATATATCGGCACATGCATCGAAAAACATGTCTTGTTTTCTTTTGTTTTGATTCAGGCAGATGAAAAATCTGTAACAGCAGTAAAGCAGTGATAAGGGCTTGTGTATACGTCACAATGGCATTTGTGTTACAGGGATGATAACGGCAGTCGGCATATCTAATCTACAGTTTGTCGATTTGAATTCGTCGAGAAATCTATTTATCATTGGTTTCTCTTTCTTCTTCGGGTTAGCGTTACCAGCCTACTTGAATGATTATCCCGAAACCCTGCGAACAGGTAAGTAAGAGTGGATCTTCTGTGAATGAAGCAGGACACCGTGTGAATGGTGCAGGACACTGTGGATGGTGCAGGATACTGTGTGAATGGCGCAAGACACTGTGTGAATGGTGCCAGATACTATATGAATGGTGCAGGATATTATGTGAATGCTGCAGGGTACCGTGTGAATGTTGCAGGACAGTGTGAATATTGTACGATGCTGTTTGGATTTGCATTTTTCAGTGTGAAGGTTGTGAGATTCCGTGCGATTCTTTACTGGAAATTGAAAAGATGTCGTATGAACATTATAGGAAAGCTGGGCACGGTTTCTGAAGATGATCCAACCTTCAATGCTGTGTCCAGATGTCACCATTTCCCTTCAAACTGAGAAACAGAAACGTTTCAACGATGTTTTCATTTTCTATCGTTTCAGAAATTAAACAACAATTTCGTACCTTAACTTTTTTGTTGACTTCCTAAAATACTACATAGAAACAAACTTATTTGCTAAAACCTTTCCTCCTCCTACTCCTGAATTTACAAAGAAAACAGTAGTTTTTTACAGTACAGATTAGGTTTTTTGTTTAGCATTTAATTGTTTATTTACAGGCAATGACGTGTTTGATCAGATCGTCCTGGTGCTGCTACGGACAAGCATGTTCGTGGGTGGCCTGGCTGGCTTCGTCCTGGACAACACGATACCAGGTAACAAGGGGTGGGTGGGTGGGGGGGGGGGGGAGGCAGCGCATATATAACACCCAGACCCTCTCCCCCCCCCCCCCCCCAAGGTACTGCTACGGACAAGCATGTTTGTGGGCGGCCTAGCCGGCTTCGTACTGGACAACACGATACCCGGTAACGCGGGTGGTGGGTGGGGGGGGGGGGGGGGGCAGCGCCCATAAAACACTCAGACTCACCTAATAGCCAATGCATTGGAATTTACACAACTGGACTGCACTAATTTGAGTTATTATTTTTGTATTATGAAACCGTTCAATGCTAGTTGTATTTAATAACCTTCTTTGGAACTAATAAGACGTTGTAGAATACTCGCAGTCCTCGGGTCTGAAATCAAATGGCATATTGGTGATGTTTTTATATCAGAAATGTACTGTCATTTCTAGGAACGGACGAAGAACGAGGTCTTATAAAATGGAGAAAACAGCTGATCAAGAAACACAAACCTAGCGGTGGCTCTCCACCGGAAGCGGAAGTTAGCAATGTGTACGAGATTCCCTTCGTGTCCAAGTATCTAAAACGCTGGTCGTGGACGCGTTTCCTGCCTTTTCTGCCCACGTTTGACGAGGAGCTATTTACCGTCAAGTCCAAGGCGAAGAAGAAGAGACGGAGGAGGGACAGGAATAGCCCAGCTCCCAGCACCGAGGCCACGCATGTGTGATTCTCATTACGTAGGTGACACCCCCCTCCCTCCCCCCCCCTGCTGGGAGAGGGGCGGGGGGGGGGGGGCGTGGGCGGGTATTTGCCATCATATGTACTACCATATGTGTCCAAAATTATCACGGCGAAAAGGAGGAGTGGGGGCAATTTTGAAGCTAGACATGCTCCGCGTCCAGTCCACGCGGAGTGCCAGTATCGTGTTCTCCCCATAAAGGCAGGAGTAGTGGAGGGGAGTGGAGGTGGGGGGGGGGGGGGGAGGGGCGGGGACTCCACACACACATTATAGGCACACACGTCTCAATGTAGAATTCTCGGTTCTTTTTCCTTCTATAATTGTAATAACGTGCGTTCGCACTGTGCGTCTTCCCTTAAACACTTAACAAACCGAATTTAACACTGCGCGTTCAGTGTATGAATTTACAGCTGTGTCCGCGTTTGGTTTCAAAAGGGGATATTTTCAAACTTGGCACAGCGTTTATGGGTAATTTAAAGAAGTTATGGGCACGCATGGTAACCGATTTGTATGAGTGCCTCCCCCAACTTCTACTCCCCAGAACGTCGTAATCCTAGAAATAAGACCCATTCCCAGGTAATACCAAATGTAGCTACACTGAGTATCGACGATCCTATAAGTCAAATCAGACTTTGGACGCTTCCAATAAAATGCGCAAAAAGTTTCGAATAAAAATAACCGGGTAAAAATTGGAATAAATGATAGAGAGATTTCACCCAAATATCAAATTTCTCTTGCACCAAAGGGCAATCGGGTTTTTAACAACCCGTATGCTATTTCAAAAATGAATTGAAAGTTTTAACAAATAGTTTCAAGTTTCAATTTCTTTTATGGTCAATGTATGAGCTGTTTTTGCAATATTTCTTCTATATTTTTCTATCATTTCTTTAATTTTTTACCCGGTTCCCTCGCAGTCGAAATTCAAAATTCTTAGGCATTTATTCAAAACACCCAAAGTGTGATTTGGCTTATTCGGAGCTTGACCAAATGACAAGTTTTCATCGTTCTCGGTAAATTCAAAGCGCTTTGGTAATACTGGTCCTATTTTGTGGGGGGTGGGGGGGGGGGGGGTCTCGTTTCAGGATTTGTTTTTGAAACAGTTTGACATCTGCAAAAGTATTACTGATTTTTGTTTCGTATATATTGGCAATACTGAGTCATGATAATTCGTCATAATATAGTGTTATATGCGATTGAAGGAACTGTTCCTTATTCTCTAATGTGTTCCTTATTCGACATTGCTGTATCGATATTATTTACTTTACTAAGTGCTACATGAATTATCGGCAATGGATTTCAGGTTCACAATCTTGTTTACACATTCAGTTTGAATCTAACCAAACATACACAGTTTATACGGATACAGTGTAATAAACTCAACCGAATAGATCGTAATGTTTGTCGTTTTTAATTTTACTGCCAAAACCTTAAAGTATTCTTAACAATTATTCTTGTACCCTGTATTTTCAGGCAAAATGCATTTTTTCTTATCAGACTTAAAATCATATTGAAGTTTTTCTCAGTCATTATTACGTGTCACTGTACCTGTTTGTAAACACCTTTTGAAGCTTTTCAATGTTAATTTAAATTTGTTCTATATTTCACCTTGTGTTCACATAATTAATTGCATGGAATGGGACCACGTGTGTATGTTTTATTGCAGATTTAAACAGGCTATATATATATATCATCTTGTATTGTACAATTGATGCCTAATGGGACCAAATGTACATGTTACAAAATGGCAATACGTTTCCAACCTTGTACTTTTTTCAACAGAGATGTAATATTTTGTATGTTAGTTTGTGTGATCTATAGCTTGCCATAGCAGCACCCTAAAACATTCATATCCGTCACTTTTTGGTAATGATCTTATTGGCGAGCTCTACACCTAACGCCAGGCATTAACCGATGCATGTAACTGTATCTCAGTCTTTATCCCCCGTGAAACGGAGGGATATAGGTTTGAGATTGTCCGTCCGCCCGTCCGTCCGTCCGTCCGTCCGTGCGGATATGTCGGTCTTAGGTGGTATCCAAGGGGGTCTTAGGTGGTATTTCTTCTTAGGGGCGATCGCCCCTAAGAAGATTGTTTTACATGTCAAAAATCCATCTAAATCTATATGAATATTCATAACAATAAATGAGCACACTGCTAGTGCATATATTAATCAACACACCAAAACAAAATTTAAAATTTTTGGTTAAAAAAAAAATTATGGCTATTTTAAATTTTACCACCTAAGTCGACGGAAAAAGTGTCCGTCGAAAAATCCCAACATGAATTAAAAAATGTTTGTCCGACTCTTAGGGGCTATTTTGCAAAATTAAATTAAATCATTAAATTTGGTTTAACCAATGTCTAAAAACATTTACATCGACAAAATAATTTCACTAACAATGTAATTAACAAACGATCCAGTACTTTAATTAGTAGCCCCTAAGATCGGACGTTTTAATACCCCCTAAGTCGACGGATAAAAACTGTCCGACTCTTAGGGGCTATTTTGCAAAATTAAATTAATTCATTAAATTTGGTTTAACCAATGTTTAAAAACATTTACATCGACAAAATAATTTCACTAACAATGTAATTAACAAACGATCCAGTACTTTAATTAGTAGCCCCTAAGATCGGACGTTTTAATACCCCCTAAGTCAACGGATAAAAACTGTCCCGATTCTTAGGGGCTATTCTGCAAAATTAAAATATATCATTAAATTTGGTTTAACCAATGCTTAAAAACATTTAGATCGACAAAATAATTTCACAATTAACAAACGATCCAGTATTTTAATTAGTAGCCCCTAAGATCGGACGCTTTAATACACCCTAAGACAACGGATAAAAACTGTCCGAATCTTAGGGTCTCTTTTACAAAATTTAGATTTATAGTCAAATTTGGTCTAAAATTTGTTGAAATGCATTAGTATCCACATAATACTTTGAATACAAACATAGTTAATTATTGATCTGGTATTGAAATTAGTAGCCCCTAAGACTGGACACCTTAATACCCCATAAGTCGATAGATAAAAATTATCCGACTCTTCTGGGCTCATTTGAAACATTCAGTTTTATAGTCAAATTTGGTCTAAAATTGTTGAAATGCATTGGTATCTACAAAAAAGTTTGAATACAAACATAGTTTATTATTGATCTGGTATTGAAATTAGTAGCCCCTAAGACTGGACACCTTAATCTCCCATAGGGCGATGGATAAAAATTATTCGACACTTCGGGGCTCATTTAAAAAATTCAGATTTATAGTCAAATTTAGTCTAAAACTTGTTGAAATGCATTGGTATCTACATAATACTTTGAATACGAACATAGTTAATTATTGACCTAGTATTGAAATTAGTAGCCCCTAAGACTGGACACCTTAATCCCCCATACGTCGATAGATAAAATTATCCGAAAATCAACAGGTCTACATCATTATCCGATAAGGTTGTATTTTATATATCATTTCAGTTGACACGCTGTTTTCAAAAAAAAAAAATTCACAAGATATCCCCTAAGATTGCGGACAGTAATGTAATTTGAAAAATAATGATGAATATTCAAATATTCGTTCATATTCAATGAACATCTATACACAAGACCTTCAGTTTTGAATAAGTTGTAGTAAAATGTCATATAACTAAACTTTCAAACCATTTCTCATACGCAATTTGAAAATTAGATTTATTATCAAAGATGTTTGGATGCTGGCTGGCACAATTCAGTAGTGCCGAAACATTATCTTGTAGCTAACAAAATTTTCATCCGTTCTAAATCTACTAATGCTTCCTCTAAACATTCTTTACAACCTATCCCTAATGTCATGGACAATAATTCCACAAAAAAATAAATTAATGTTTTTCATATTTTATGAGATTTTATGACTATTACAGTCTGAATTAATTATTTTGTAGAAACAGTGAGTAAAAAAACAGGTTTTAGCTATGCTTCATAACAAGACAAGCTTTAGTCTAATTTAAAGAATCGAAAAATGCTCCAAGACCCTCAACAATAATACCCCTTAAGACGACGGACGTTTACATAGTGGTTATTGTTTCAGATACATTTATTCAATATGGTTTTCAGATCAAACATACCTTCATACTGTAGCTAAACTTATGTTTAAATGCCGAACTTATAAGTTCCTATGTTATTATCTCTCTTAGATGAAAACCTGTTCCTTTGATAATTCTTCTCAAAATACCCCCTAAGATCATAGACAGTAGCTCCAAGATGAGCAATAGCCCTTAACACGGCGGAAATTTCTGCAGTGAAAGGTCGATGAACAGCGAGTGTTTCTCTGTTTTGTTTAGAAGAAATATATATAATCTGTCGAAAATCAACAGGTCTACATCATTATCCAATAAGATTGTATTTTACATATCATTTCAGTAGACAAATTGTTTTGAAAAATGTTTTTTCACAAGATACCCCCTAAGATTACGGACAGTAATCTAACTTGAAAAATAATGATGAATATTCAAATATTCGTTCATATTCAATGAACATGTGTACACAAGACCTTCAGCTTTGAATAAGTTGTAGTAAAATGTCATATAACTAAAGTTTCAAACTATTTCTCATACACAATTTGAAAATTAGATTTATTATCAAAGATATTTGGATGCTGGCTGGGACAATTCAGTAGTGCCAAAACATTATCTTGTAGCTAACAAAATTTTCATCCGTTCTAAATCTACTAATGCTTCCTCTAAACATTCTTTACAACCTATCCCAAATGTCATGGACAATAATTCCACAAAAAATAAATCAATATTTTTCATTTTTTGTGAAATTTTATGACTATTGCATTCTGGATTAATTATTTGTAGAAACATTGAATAAAACAACAGTTTTTAGCTATGATTCATAACAAGACAAGCTTTAGTCTAATTTAAAGAATCGACAAAATGCTCCAAGACCCTGAACAATAATACCCCTTAAGACGGCGGACGTTTACATAGTGGTTATTGTTTCAGATACATTTATTCAATATGGTTTTCAGATCAAACATACCTTCATACTGTAGCTAAACTTATGTTTAAATGCCGAGCTTACAAGTTCCTATGTTATTATCTGTCTTAGATGAAAACATGTTCCTTTGATAATTCTTCTCAAAATACCCCCTAAGATCATGGACAGTTGCTTCACTAAATGATACTATAAAAACAAAAGCGTTTTCAATTTGCGACAATAACAACACAAAAACAATCAAAATACAACATGCTGACTCTAAATCTGACAAAATAACACCTGTAAATTATAATTATTAGTACCATATTGTTTAATCTCAATTAAGTTGGCAAACATATGATTTTCAGATCAAGATGAGCAATAGCCCTTAAAACGACGGACATTTCTGCAATTAAAGGTCGATGAACAAGGAATGTTTCTCTGTTTTGTTTAGAAGAAATATATATAATCTGTCGAAAATCAACAGGTCTACATCATTATCCGATAAGGTTGTATTTTATATATCATTTCAGTTGACACGCTGTTTTCAAAAAAAGAAAATTCACAAGATATCCCCTAAGATTGCGGACAGTAATGTAATTTGAAAAATAATGATGAATATTCAAATATTCGTTCATATTCAATGAACATCTATACACAAGACCTTCAGTTTTGAATAAGTTGTAGTAAAATGTCATATAACTAAACTTTCAAACCATTTCTCATACGCAATTTGAAAATTAGATTTATTATCAAAGATGTTTGGATGCTGGCTGGCACAATTCAGTAGTGCCGAAACATTATCTTGTAGCTAACAAAATTTTCATCCGTTCTAAATCTACTAATGCTTCCTCTAAACATTCTTTACAACCTATCCCTAATGTCATGGACAATAATTCCACAAAAAAATAAATTAATGTTTTTCATATTTTATGAGATTTTATGACTATTACAGTCTGAATTAATTATTTTGTAGAAACAGTGAGTAAAAAAACAGGTTTTAGCTATGCTTCATAACAAGACAAGCTTTAGTCTAATTTAAAGAATCGAAAAATGCTCCAAGACCCTCAACAATAATACCCCTTAAGACGACGGACGTTTACATAGTGGTTATTGTTTCAGATACATTTATTCAATATGGTTTTCAGATCAAACATACCTTCATACTGTAGCTAAACTTATGTTTAAATGCCGAACTTATAAGTTCCTATGTTATTATCTCTCTTAGATGAAAACCTGTTCCTTTGATAATTCTTCTCAAAATACCCCCTAAGATCATAGACAGTAGCTCCAAGATGAGCAATAGCCCTTAACACGGCGGAAATTTCTGCAGTGAAAGGTCGATGAACAGCGAGTGTTTCTCTGTTTTGTTTAGAAGAAATATATATAATCTGTCGAAAATCAACAGGTCTACATCATTATCCAATAAGATTGTATTTTACATATCATTTCAGTAGACAAATTGTTTTGAAAAATGTTTTTTCACAAGATACCCCCTAAGATTACGGACAGTAATCTAACTTGAAAAATAATGATGAATATTCAAATATTCGTTCATATTCAATGAACATGTGTACACAAGACCTTCAGCTTTGAATAAGTTGTAGTAAAATGTCATATAACTAAAGTTTCAAACTATTTCTCATACACAATTTGAAAATTAGATTTATTATCAAAGATATTTGGATGCTGGCTGGGACAATTCAGTAGTGCCAAAACATTATCTTGTAGCTAACAAAATTTTCATCCGTTCTAAATCTACTAATGCTTCCTCTAAACATTCTTTACAACCTATCCCAAATGTCATGGACAATAATTCCACAAAAAATAAATCAATATTTTTCATTTTTTGTGAAATTTTATGACTATTGCATTCTGGATTAATTATTTGTAGAAACATTGAATAAAACAACAGTTTTTAGCTATGATTCATAACAAGACAAGCTTTAGTCTAATTTAAAGAATCGACAAAATGCTCCAAGACCCTGAACAATAATACCCCTTAAGACGGCGGACGTTTACATAGTGGTTATTGTTTCAGATACATTTATTCAATATGGTTTTCAGATCAAACATACCTTCATACTGTAGCTAAACTTATGTTTAAATGCCGAGCTTACAAGTTCCTATGTTATTATCTGTCTTAGATGAAAACATGTTCCTTTGATAATTCTTCTCAAAATACCCCCTAAGATCATGGACAGTTGCTTCACTAAATGATACTATAAAAACAAAAGCGTTTTCAATTTGCGACAATAACAACACAAAAACAATCAAAATACAACATGCTGACTCTAAATCTGACAAAATAACACCTGTAAATTATAATTATTAGTACCATATTGTTTAATCTCAATTAAGTTGGCAAACATATGATTTTCAGATCAAGATGAGCAATAGCCCTTAAAACGACGGACATTTCTGCAATTAAAGGTCGATGAACAAGGAATGTTTCTCTGTTTTGTTTAGAAGAAATATATATAATCTGTCGAAAATCAACAGGTCTACATCATTATCCAATAAGATTGTATTTTACATATCATTTCAGTAGACAAATTGTTTTGAAAAATGTTTTTTTCACAAGATACCCCCTAAGATTACGGACAGTAATCTAACTTGAAAAATAATGATGAATATTCAAATATTCGTTCATATTCAATGAACATGTGTACACAAGACCTTCAGCTTTGAATAAGTTGTAGTAAAATGTCATATAACTAAAGTTTCAAAATATTTCTCACACACAATTTGAAAATTAGATTTATTATCAAAGATATTTGGCTGCTGGCTGGCACAATTCAGTAGTGCCAAAACATTATCTTGTAGCTAACAAAATTTTCATCCGTTCTAAATCTACTAATGCTTCCTCTAAACATTCTTTACAACCTATCCCTAATGTCATGGACAATAATTCCACAAAAAATAAATCAATATTTTTCATTTTTTGTGAAATTTTATGACTATTGCATTCTGGATTAATTATTTGTAGAAACATTGAATAAACCAACAGTTTTTAGCTATGATTCATAACAAGACAAGCTTTAGTCTAATTTAAAGAATCGACAAAATGCTCCAAGACCCTGAACAATAATACCCCTTAAGACGGCGGACGTTTACATAGTGGTTATTGTTTCAGATACATTTATTCAATATGGTTTTCAGATCAAACATACCTTCATACTGTAGCTAAACTTATGTTTAAATGCCGAGCTTACAAGTTCCTATGTTATTATCTGTCTTAGATGAAAACATGTTCCTTTGATAATTCTTCTCAAAATACCCCCTAAGATCATGGACAGTTGCTTCACTAAATGATACTATAAAAACAAAAGCGTTTTCAATTTGCGACAATAACAACACAAAAACAATCAAAATGCAACATGCTGACTCTAAATCTGACAAAATAACACCTGTAAATTATAATTATTAGTACCATATTGTTTAATCTCAATTAAGTTGGCAAACATATGATTTTCAGATCAAGATGAGCAATAGCCCTTAAAACGACGGACATTTCTGCAATTAAAGGTCGATGAACAAGGAATGTTTCTCTGTTTTGTTTAGAAGAAATATATATAATCTGTCGAAAATCAACAGGTCTACATCATTATCCAATAAGATTGTATTTTACATATCATTTCAGTAGACAAATTGTTTTGAAAAATGTTTTTTTCACAAGATACCCACTAAGATTACGGACAGTAATCTAACTTGAAAAATAATGATGAATATTCAAATATTCGTTCATATTCATGAACATGTGTACACAAGACCTTCAGCTTTGAATAAGTTGTAGTAAAATGTCATATAACTAAAGTTTCAAAATATTTCTCATACACAATTTGAAAATTAGATTTATTATCAATGATATTTGGATGCTGGCTGGGACAATTCAGTAGTGCCAAAACATTATCTTGTAGCTAACAAAATTTTCATCCGTTCTAAATCTACTAATGCTTCCTCTAAACATTCTTTACAACCTATCCCTAATGTCATGGACAATAATTCCACAAAAAATAAATCAATATTTTTCATTTTTTGTGAAATTTTATGACTATTGCATTCTGGATTAATTATTTGTAGAAACATTGAATAAAACAACAGTTTTTAGCTATGATTCATAACAAGACAAGCTTTAGTCTAATTTAAAGAATCGACAAAATGCTCCAAGACCCTGAACAATAATACCCCTTAAGACGGCGGACGTTTACATAGTGGTTATTGTTTCAGATACATTTATTCAATATGGTTTTCAGATCAAACATACCTTCATACTGTAGCTAAACTTATGTTTAAATGCCGAGCTTACAAGTTCCTATGTTATTATCTGTCTTAGATGAAAACATGTTCCTTTGATAATTCTTCTCAAAATACCCCCTAAGATCATGGACAGTTGCTTCACTAAATGATACTATAAAAACAAAAGCGTTTTCAATTTGCGACAATAACAACACAAAAACAATCAAAATACAACATGCTGACTCTAAATCTGACAAAATAACACCTGTAAATTATAATTATTAGTACCATATTGTTTAATCTCAATTAAGTTGGCAAACATATGATTTTCAGATCAAGATGAGCAATAGCCCTTAAAACGACGGACATTTCTGCAATTAAAGGTCGATGAACAAGGAATGTTTCTCTGTTTTGTTTAGAAGAAATATATATAATCTGTCGAAAATCAACAGGTCTACATCATTATCCAATAAGATTGTATTTTACATATCATTTCAGTAGACAAATTGTTTTGAAAAATGTTTTTTTCACAAGATACCCCCTAAGATTACGGACAGTAATCTAACTTGAAAAATAATGATGAATATTCAAATATTCGTTCATATTCAATGAACATGTGTACACAAGACCTTCAGCTTTGAATAAGTTGTAGTAAAATGTCATATAACTAAAGTTTCAAAATATTTCTCACACACAATTTGAAAATTAGATTTATTATCAAAGATATTTGGCTGCTGGCTGGCACAATTCAGTAGTGCCAAAACATTATCTTGTAGCTAACAAAATTTTCATCCGTTCTAAATCTACTAATGCTTCCTCTAAACATTCTTTACAACCTATCCCTAATGTCATGGACAATAATTCCACAAAAAATAAATCAATATTTTTCATTTTTTGTGAAATTTTATGACTATTGCATTCTGGATTAATTATTTGTAGAAACATTGAATAAACCAACAGTTTTTAGCTATGATTCATAACAAGACAAGCTTTAGTCTAATTTAAAGAATCGACAAAATGCTCCAAGACCCTGAACAATAATACCCCTTAAGACGGCGGACGTTTACATAGTGGTTATTGTTTCAGATACATTTATTCAATATGGTTTTCAGATCAAACATACCTTCATACTGTAGCTAAACTTATGTTTAAATGCCGAGCTTACAAGTTCCTATGTTATTATCTGTCTTAGATGAAAACATGTTCCTTTGATAATTCTTCTCAAAATACCCCCTAAGATCATGGACAGTTGCTTCACTAAATGATACTATAAAAACAAAAGCGTTTTCAATTTGCGACAATAACAACACAAAAACAATCAAAATGCAACATGCTGACTCTAAATCTGACAAAATAACACCTGTAAATTATAATTATTAGTACCATATTGTTTAATCTCAATTAAGTTGGCAAACATATGATTTTCAGGTCAAGATGAGCAACAGCCCTTAAAACGACGGACATTTCTGCAATTAAAGGTCGATGAACAAGGAATGTTTCTCTGTTTTGTTTAGAAGAAATATATATAATCTGTCGAAAATCAACAGGTCTACATCATTATCCAATAAGATTGTATTTTACATATCATTTCAGTAGACAAATTGTTTTGAAAAATGTTTTTTTCACAAGATACCCCCTAAGATTACGGACAGTAATCTAACTTGAAAAATAATGATGAATATTCAAATATTCGTTCATATTCATGAACATGTGTACACAAGACCTTCAGCTTTGAATAAGTTGTAGTAAAATGTCATATAACTAAAGTTTCAAACTATTTCTCATACACAATTTGAAAATTAGATTTATTATCAATGATATTTGGATGCTGGCTGGGACAATTCAGTAGTGCCAAAACATTATCTTGTAGCTAACAAAATTTTCATCCGTTCTAAATCTACTAATGCTTCCTCTAAACATTCTTTACAACCTATCCCTAATGTCATGGACAATAATTCCACAAAAAATAAATCAATATTTTTCATTTTTTGTGAAATTTTATGACTATTGCATTCTGGATTAATTATTTGTAGAAACATTGAATAAAACAACAGTTTTTAGCTATGATTCATAACAAGACAAGCTTTAGTCTAATTTAAAGAATCGACAAAATGCTCCAAGACCCTGAACAATAATACCCCTAAGACGGCGGACGTTTACATAGTGGTTATTGTTTCAGATACATTTATTCAATATGGTTTTCAGATCAAACATACCTTCATACTGTAGCTAAACTTATGTTTAAATGCCGAGCTTACAAGTTCCTATGTTATTATCTGTCTTAGATGAAAACATGTTCCTTTGATAATTCTTCTCAAAATACCCCCTAAGATCATGGACAGTTGCTTCACTAAATGATACTATAAAAACAAAAGCGTTTTCAATTTGCGACAATAACAACACAAAAACAATCAAAATGCAACATGCTGACTCTAAATCTGACAAAATAACACCTGTAAATTATAATTATTAGTACCATATTGTTTAATCTCAATTAAGTTGGCAAACATATGATTTTCAGGTCAAGATGAGCAATAGCCCTTAAAACGACGGACATTTCTGCAATTAAAGGTCGATGAACAAGGAATGTTTCTCTGTTTTGTTTAGAAGAAATATATATAATCTGTCGAAAATCAACAGGTCTACATCATTATCCAATAAGATTGTATTTTACATATCATTTCAGTAGACAAATTGTTTTGAAAAATGTTTTTTTCACAAGATACCCCCTAAGATTACGGACAGTAATCTAACTTGAAAAATAATGATGAATATTCAAATATTCGTTCATATTCAATGAACATGTGTACACAAGACCTTCAGCTTTGAATAAGTTGTAGTAAAATGTCATATAACTAAAGTTTCAAAATATTTCTCACACACAATTTGAAAATTAGATTTATTATCAAAGATATTTGGCTGCTGGCTGGCACAATTCAGTAGTGCCAAAACATTATCTTGTAGCTAACAAAATTTTCATCCGTTCTAAATCTACTAATGCTTCCTCTAAACATTCTTTACAACCTATCCCTAATGTCATGGACAATAATTCCACAAAAAATAAATCAATATTTTTCATTTTTTGTGAAATTTTATGACTATTGCATTCTGGATTAATTATTTGTAGAAACATTGAATAAAACAACAGTTTTTAGCTATGATTCATAACAAGACAAGCTTTAGTCTAATTTAAAGAATCGACAAAATGCTCCAAGACCCTGAACAATAATACCCCTTAAGACGGCGGACGTTTACATAGTGGTTATTGTTTCAGATACATTTATTCAATATGGTTTTCAGATCAAACATACCTTCATACTGTAGCTAAACTTATGTTTAAATGCCGAGCTTACAAGTTCCTATGTTATTATCTGTCTTAGATGAAAACATGTTCCTTTGATAATTCTTCTCAAAATACCCCCTAAGATCATGGACAGTTGCTTCACTAAATGATACCATAAAAACAAAAGCGTTTTCAATTTGCGACAATAACAACACAAAAACAATCAAAATGCAACATGCTGACTCTAAATCTGACAAAATAACACCTGTAAATTATAATTATTAGTACCATATTGTTTAATCTCAATTAAGTTGGCAAACATATGATTTTCAGGTCAAGATGAGCAATAGCCCTTAAAACGACGGACATTTCTGCAATTAAAGGTCGATGAACAAGGAATGTTTCTCTGTTTTGTTTAGAAGAAATATATATAATCTGTCGAAAATCAACAGGTCTACATCATTATCCAATAAGATTGTATTTTACATATCATTTCAGTAGACAAATTGTTTTGAAAAATGTTTTTTTCACAAGATACCCCCTAAGATTACGGACAGTAATCTAACTTGAAAAATAATGATGAATATTCAAATATTCGTTCATATTCAATGAACAATTGTACACAAGACCTTCAGCTTTGAATAAGTTGTAGTAAAATGTCATATAACTAAAGTTTCAAACTATTTCTCATACACAATTTGAAAATTAGATTTATTATCAAAGATATTTGGATGCTGGCTGGGACAATTCAGTAGTGCCAAAACATTATCTTGTAGCTAACAAAATTTTCATCCGTTCTAAATCTACTAATGCTTCCTCTAAACATTCTTTACAACCTATCCCTAATGTCATGGACAATAATTCCACAAAAAATAAATCAATATTTTTCATTTTTTGTGAAATTTTATGACTATTGCATTCTGGATTAATTATTTGTAGAAACATTGAATAAAACAACAGTTTTTAGCTATGATTCATAACAAGACAAGCTTTAGTCTAATTTAAAGAATCGACAAAATGCTCCAAGACCCTGAACAATAATACCCCTTAAGACGGCGGACGTTTACATAGTGGTTATTGTTTCAGATACATTTATTCAATATGGTTTTCAGATCAAACATACCTTCATACTGTAGCTAAACTTATGTTTAAATGCCGAGCTTACAAGTTCCTATGTTATTATCTGTCTTAGATGAAAACATGTTCCTTTGATAATTCTTCTCAAAATACCCCCTAAGATCATGGACAGTTGCTTCACTAAATGATACTATAAAAACAAAAGCGTTTTCAATTTGCGACAATAACAACACAAAAACAATCAAAATGCAACATGCTGACTCTAAATCTGACAAAATAACACCTGTAAATTATAATTATTAGTACCATATTGTTTAATCTCAATTAAGTTGGCAAACATATGATTTTCAGGTCAAGATGAACAATAGCCCTTAAAACGACGGACATTTCTGCAATTAAAGGTCGATGAACAAGGAATGTTTCTCTGTTTTGTTTAGAAGAAATATATATAATCTGTCGAAAATCAACAGGTCTACATCATTATCCAATAAGATTGTATTTTACATATCATTTCAGTAGACAAATTGTTTTGAAAAATGTTTTTTTCACAAGATACCCCCTAAGATTACGGACAGTAATCTAACTTGAAAAATAATGATGAATATTCAAATATTCGTTCATATTCAATGAACATGTGTACACAAGAGCTTCCGCTTTGAATAAGTTGTAGTAAAATGTCATATAACTAAAGTTTCAAAATATTTCTCACACACAATTTGAAAATTAGGTTTATTATCAAAGATATTTGGCTGCTGGCTGGCACAATTCAGTAGTGCCAAAACATTATCTTGTAGCTAACAAAATTTTCATCCGTTCTAAATCTACTAATGCTTCCTCTAAACATTCTTTACAACCTATCCCTAATGTCATGGACAATAATTCCACAAAAAATAAATCAATATTTTTCATTTTTTGTGAAATTTTATGACTATTGCATTCTGGATTAATTATTTGTAGAAACATTGAATAAAACAACAGTTTTTAGCTATGATTCATAACAAGACAAGCTTTAGTCTAATTTAAAGAATCGACAAAATGCTCCAAGACCCTGAACAATAATACCCCTTAAGACGGCGGACGTTTACATAGTGGTTATTGTTTCAGATACATTCATTCAATATGGTTTTCAGATCAAACATACCTTCATACTGTAGCTAAACTTATGTTTAAATGCCGAGCTTACAAGTTCCTATGTTATTATCTGTCTTAGATGAAAACATGTTCCTTTGATAATTCTTCTCAAAATACCCCCTAAGATCATGGACAGTTGCTTCACTAAATGATACTATAAAAACAAAAGCGTTTTCAATTTGCGACAATAACAACACAAAAACAATCAAAATACAACATGCTGACTCTAAATCTGACAAAATAACACCTGTAAATTATAATTATTAGTACCATATTGTTAAATCTCAATTAAGTTGGCAAACATATGATTTTCAGATCAAGATGAGCAATAGCCCTTAAAACGACGGACATTTCTGCAATTAAAGGTCGATGAACAAGGAATGTTTCTCTGTTTTGTTTAGAAGAAATATATATAATCTGTCGAAAATCAACAGGTCTACATCATTATCCAATAAGATTGTATTTTACATATCATTTCAGTAGACAAATTGTTTTGAAAAATTTTTTTTTGACAAGATACCCCCTAAGATTACGGACAGTAATCTAACTTGAAAAATAATGATGAATATTCAAATATTCGTTCATATTCAATGAACATGTGTACACAAGAGCTTCCGCTTTGAATAACTTGTAGTAAAATGTCATATAACTAAAGTTTCAAAATATTTCTCACACACAATTTGAAAATTAGGTTTATTATCAAAGATATTTGGCTGCTGGCTGGCACAATTCAGTAGTGCCAAAACATTATCTTGTAGCTAACAAAATTTTCATCCGTTCTAAATCTACTAATGCTTCCTCTAAACATTCTTTACAACCTATCCCTAATGTCATGGACAATAATTCCACAAAAAATAAATCAATATTTTTCATTTTTTGTGAAATTTTATGACTATTGCATTCTGGATTAATTATTTGTAGAAACATTGAATAAAACAACAGTTTTTAGCTATGATTCATAACAAGACAAGCTTTAGTCTAATTTAAAGAATCGACAAAATGCTCCAAGACCCTCAACAATAATACCCCTTAAGACGGCGGACGTTTACATAGTGGTTATTGTTTCAGATACATTTATTCAATATGGTTTTCAGATCAAACATACCTTCATACTGTAGCTAAACTTATGTTTAAATGCCGAGCTTACAAGTTCCTATGTTATTATCTGTCTTAGATGAAAACATGTTCCTTTGATAATTCTTCTCAAAATACCCCCTAAGATCATGGACAGTTGCTTCACTAAATGATACTATAAAAACAAAAGCGTTTTCAATTTGCAACGATAACAACACAAAAACAATCAAAATGCAACATGCTGACTCTAAATCTGACAAAATAACACCTGTAAATTATAATTATTAGTACCATATTGTTAAATCTCAATTAAGTTGGCAAACATATGATTTTCAGATCAAGATGAGCAATAGCCCTTAAAACGACGGACATTTCTGCAATTAAAGGTCGATGAACAAGGAATGTTTCTCTGTTTTGTTTAGAAGAAATATATATAATCTGTCGAAAATCAACAGGTCTACATCATTATCCAATAAGATTGTATTTTACATATCATTTCAGTAGACAAATTGTTTTGAAAAATTTTTTTTTGACAAGATACCCCCTAAGATTACGGACAGTAATCTAACTTGAAAATAATGATGAATATTCAAATATTCGTTCATATTCAATGAACATGTGTACACAAGACCTTCAGCTTTGAATAAGTTGTAGTAAAATGTCATATAACTAAAGTTTCAAAATATTTCTCACACACAATTTGAAAATTAGATTTATTATCAAAGATATTTGGCTGCTGGCTGGCACAATTCAGTAGTGCCAAAACATTATCTTGTAGCTAACAAAATTTTCATCCGTTCTAAATCTACTAATGCTTCCTCTAAACATTCTTTACAACCTATCCCTAATATCATGGACAATAATTCTACAAAAAATAAATCAATATTTTTCATTTTTTGTGAAATTTTATGACTATTGCATTCTGGATTAATTATTTGTAGAAACATTGAATAAAACAACAGTTTTTAGCTATGATTCATAACAAGACAAGCTTTAGTCTAATTTAAAGAATCGACAAAATGCTCCAAGACCCTCAACAATAATACCCCTTAAGACGGCGGACGTTTACATAGTGGTTATTGTTTCAGATACATTTATTCAATATGGTTTTCAGATCAAACATACCTTCATACTGTAGCTAAACTTATGTTTAAATGCCGAGCTTACAAGTTCCTATGTTATTATCTGTCTTAGATGAAAACATGTTCCTTTGATAATTCTTCTCAAAATACCCCCTAAGATCATGGACAGTTGCTTCACTAAATGATACTATAAAAACAAAAGCGTTTTCAATTTGCGACAATAACAACACAAAAACAATCAAAATGCAACATGCTGACTCTAAATCTGACAAAATAACACCTGTAAATTATAATTATTAGTACCATATTGTTTAATCTCAATTAAGTTGGCAAACATATGATTTTCAGGTCAAGATGAGCAATAGCCCTTAAAACGACGGACATTTCTGCAATTAAAGGTCGATGAACAAGGAATGTTTCTCTGTTTTGTTTAGAAGAAATATATATAATCTGTCGAAAATCAACAGGTCTACATCATTATCCAATAAGATTGTATTTTACATATCATTTCAGTAGACAAATTGTTTTGAAAAATGTTTTTTTCACAAGATACCCCCTAAGATTACGGACAGTAATCTAACTTGAAAAATAATGATGAATATTCAAATATTCGTTCATATTCAATGAACATGTGTACACAAGACCTTCAGCTTTGAATAAGTTGTAGTAAAATGTCATATAACTAAAGTTTCAAAATATTTCTCACACACAATTTGAAAATTAGGTTTATTATCAAAGATATTTGGCTGCTGGCTGGCACAATTCAGTAGTGCCAAAACATTATCTTGTAGCTAACAAAATTTTCATCCGTTCTAAATCTACTAATGCTTCCTCTAAACATTCTTTACAACCTATCCCTAATGTCATGGACAATAATTCCACAAAAAATAAATCAATATTTTTCATTTTTTGTGAAATTTTATGACTATTGCATTCTGGATTAATTATTTGTAGAAACATTGAATAAAACAACAGTTTTTAGCTATGATTCATAACAAGACAAGCTTTAGTCTAATTTAAAGAATCGACAAAATGCTCCAAGACCCTCAACAATAATACCCCTTAAGACGGCGGACGTTTACATAGTGGTTATTGTTTCAGATACATTTATTCAATATGGTTTTCAGATCAAACATACCTTCATACTGTAGCTAAACTTATGTTTAAATGCCGAGCTTACAAGTTCCTATGTTATTATCTGTCTTAGATGAAAACATGTTCCTTTGATAATTCTTCTCAAAATACCCCCTAAGATCATGGACAGTTGCTTCACTAAATGATACTATAAAAACAAAAGCGTTTTCAATTTGCAACGATAACAACACAAAAACAATCAAAATGCAACATGCTGACTCTAAATCTGACAAAATAACACCTGTAAATTATAATTATTAGTACCATATTGTTAAATCTCAATTAAGTTGGCAAACATATGATTTTCAGATCAAGATGAGCAATAGCCCTTAAAACGACGGACATTTCTGCAATTAAAGGTCGATGAACAAGGAATGTTTCTCTGTTTTGTTTAGAAGAAATATATATAATCTGTCGAAAATCAACAGGTCTACATCATTATCCAATAAGATTGTATTTTACATATCATTTCAGTAGACAAATTGTTTTGAAAAATGTTTTTTTCACAAGATACCCCCTAAGATTACGGACAGTAATCTAACTTGAAAAATAATGATGAATATTCAAATATTCGTTCATATTCAATGAACATGTGTACACAAGACCTTCAGCTTTGAATAAGTTGTAGTAAAATGTCATATAACTAAAGTTTCAAAATATTTCTCACACACAATTTGAAAATTAGATTTATTATCAAAGATATTTGGCTGCTGGCTGGCACAATTCAGTAGTGCCAAAACATTATCTTGTAGCTAACAAAATTTTCATCCGTTCTAAATCTACTAATGCTTCCTCTAAACATTCTTTACAACCTATCCCTAATGTCATGGACAATAATTCCACAAAAAATAAATCAATATTTTTCATTTTTTGTGAAATTTTATGACTATTGCATTCTGGATTAATTATTTGTAGAAACATTGAATAAAACAACAGTTTTTAGCTATGATTCATAACAAGACAAGCTTTAGTCTAATTTAAAGAATCGACAAAATGCTCCAAGACCCTCAACAATAATACCCCTTAAGACGGCGGACGTTTACATAGTGGTTATTGTTTCAGATACATTTATTCAATATGGTTTTCAGATCAAACATACCTTCATACTGTAGCTAAACTTATGTTTAAATGCCGAGCTTACAAGTTCCTATGTTATTATCTGTCTTAGATGAAAACATGTTCCTTTGATAATTCTTCTCAAAATACCCCCTAAGATCATGGACAGTTGCTTCACTAAATGATACTATAAAAACAAAAGCGTTTTCAATTTGCAACGATAACAACACAAAAACAATCAAAATGCAACATGCTGACTCTAAATCTGACAAAATAACACCTGTAAATTATAATTATTAGTACCATATTGTTAAATCTCAATTAAGTTGGCAAACATATGATTTTCAGATCAAGATGAGCAATAGCCCTTAAAACGACGGACATTTCTGCAATTAAAGGTCGATGAACAAGGAATGTTTCTCTGTTTTGTTTAGAAGAAATATATATAATCTGTCGAAAATCAACAGGTCTACATCATTATCCAATAAGATTGTATTTTACATATCATTTCAGTAGACAAATTGTTTTGAAAATTTTTTTTTTGACAAGATACCCCCTAAGATTACGGACAGTAATCTAACTTGAAAAATAATGATGAATATTCAAATATTCGTTCATATTCAATGAACATGTGTACACAAGACCTTCCGCTTTGAATAAGTTGTAGTAAAATGTCATATAACTAAAGTTTCAAAATATTTCTCACACACAATTTGAAAATTAGATTTATTATCAAAGATATTTGGCTGCTGGCTGGCACAATTCAGTAGTGCCAAAACATTATCTTGTAGCTAACAAAATTTTCATCCGTTCTAAATCTACTAATGCTTCCTCTAAACATTCTTTACAACCTATCCCTAATGTCATGGACAATAATTCCACAAAAAATAAATCAATATTTTTCATTTTTTGTGAAATTTTATGACTATTGCATTCTGGATTAATTATTTGTAGAAACATTGAATAAAACAACAGTTTTTAGCTATGATTCATAACAAGACAAGCTTTAGTCTAATTTAAAAAATCGACAAAATGCTCCAAGACCCTCAACAATAATACCCCTTAAGACGGCGGACGTTTACATAGTGGTTATTGTTTCAGATATATTTATTCAATATGGTTTTCAGATCAAACATACCTTCATACTGTAGCTAAACTTATGTTTAAATGCCGAGCTTACAAGTTCCTATGTTATTATCTGTCTTAGATGAAAACATGTTCCTTTGATAATTCTTCTCAAAATACCCCCTAAGATCATGGACAGTTGCTTCACTAAATGATACTATAAAAACAAAAGCGTTTTCAATTTGCAACGATAACAACACAAAAACAATCAAAATGCAACATGCTGACTCTAAATCTGACAAAATAACACCTGTAAATTATAATTATCGGTACCATATTGTTTAATCTCAATTAAGTTGGCAAACATATGATTTTCAGATCAAGATGAGCAATAGCCCTTAAAACGACGGACATTTCTGCAATTAAAGGTCGATGAACAAGGAATGTTTCTCTGTTTTGTTTAGAAGAAATATATATAATCTGTCGAAAATCAACAGGTCTACATCATTATCCAATAAGATTGTATTTTACATATCATTTCAGTAGACAAATTGTTTTGAAAAATGTTTTTTTCACAAGATACCTGATGGGTCTTCTATTTTCTCTGCAGAAGTTAGAGCCCTGCAGCTAGCTATGCAAATTGTCAAGATTAGCCGCTACAAAAAATTCATATTGTGCGTGGACTCCATGTCAGTGCTTGAGTCACTAGAAAACTTACAGGTATCCAACCCATTAATTTTGGACTTGATAGAAAAACACGACGAAGTGGTAAAAGCTGGCAAAGAGATAATATTTTGTTGGGTACCGAGCCACGTTGGAATCCCGGGCAACGAGGCAGCCGACAAAGGCGCCAAAGAAGCGTTAAACCAAGACTGCTCAGATTTCCTTATACCGTCATCAGATTTTAAGTGCCATATTTCTAGATATGTCAAAAATCTATGGCAACAATATTGGGATGAACAAACCAACAATAAGCTATACCAAATTAACCCTGTGGTAGGGCGCAAATTGCCCTCCCTAAATGGCCTTCGCGACGATATGCTAATTCACAGATTAAGAATAGGACATTCTTACACTACTCACAAACACCTCTTAAGAGGTGAACCACAACCCGAATGTATAAGTTGTCAGGAACGGTATACAGTAAAACACATCTTGATAGATTGTATAGACTTCAATCACATTCGTCCCCGTTATTATAGAGTTGATTCCATGAGAGAGCTCTTTGAGAAGGTAAATTCCAACAAGGTCCTAGAATTTTTAAAAGAGATTAATAAGTATTCCTATGTGTAGACCACCGTTAAGTCTATTTTTAGTATATTTTTTAGTATATTTAAGACTTTATTTTATAATCATTTTTAATCAATAAAGTATAAATTCGACAAAGTTACCAGGAATGACACAATATGACCTGCAACAGGTTGGCGGTGTCGTTAAACCAATCAAATAACTAACTAACTAACTAACACAAGATACCCCCTAAGATTACGGACAGTAATCTAACTTGAAAAATAATGATGAATATTCAAATATTCGTTCATATTCAATGAACATGTGTACACAAGACCTTCCGCTTTGAATAAGTTGTAGTAAAATGTCATATAACTAAAGTTTCAAAATATTTCTCACACACAATTTGAAAATTAGATTTATTATCAAAGATATTTGGCTGCTGGCTGGCACAATTCAGTAGTGCCAAAACATTATCTTGTAGCTAACAAAATTTTCATCCGTTCTAAATCTACTAATGCTTTCTCTAAACATTCTTTACAACCTATCCCTAATGTCATGGACAATAATTCCACAAAAAATAAATCAATATTTTTCATTTTTGTGAAATTTTATGACTATTGCATTCTGGATTAATTATTTGTAGAAACATTGAATAAAACAACAGTTTTTAGCTATGATTCATAACAAGACAAGCTTTAGTCTTATTTAAAGAATCGACAAAATGCTCCAAGACCCTGAACAATAATACCCCTTAAGACGGCGGACGTTTACATAGTGGTTATTGTTTCAGATACATTTATTCAATATGGTTTTCAGATCAAACATACCTTCATACTGTAGCTAAACTTATGTTTAAATGCCGAGCTTACAAGTTCCTATGTTATTATCTGTCTTAGATGAAAACATGTTCCTTTGATAATTCTTCTCAAAATACCCCCTAAGATCATGGACAGTTGCTTCACTAAAGGATACTATAAAAACAAAAGCGTTTTCAATTTGCAACGATAACAACACAAAAACAATCAAAATGCAACATGCTGACTCTAAATCTGACAAAATAACACCTGTAAATTATAATTATTAGTACCATATTGTTTAATCTCAATTAAGTTGGCAAACATATGATTTTCAGATCAAGATGAGCAATAGCCCTTAAAACGACGGACATTTCTGCAATTAAAGGTCGATGAACAAGGAATGTTTCTCTGTTTTGTTTAGAAGAAATATATATAATCTGTCGAAAATCAACAGGTCTACATCATTATCCAATAAGATTGTATTTTACATATCATTTCAGTAGACAAATTGTTTTGAAAAATGTTTTTTGACAAGATACCCCCTAAGATTACGGACAGTAATCTAACTTGAAAAATAATGATGAATATTCAAATATTCGTTCATATTCAATGAACATGTGTACACAAGACCTTCCGCTTTAAATAAGTTGTAGTAAAATGTCATATAACTAAAGTTTCAAAATATTTCTCACACACAATTTGAAAATTAGATTTATTATCAAAGATATTTGGATGCTGGCTGCCACAATTCAGTAGTGCCAAAACATTATCTTGTAGCTAACAAAATTTTCATCCGTTCTAAATCTACTAATGCTTCCTCTAAACATTCTTCACAACCTATCCCTAATGTCATGGACAATAATTCCACAAAAAATAAATCAATATTTTTCATTTTTTGTGAAATTTTATGACTATTGCATTCTGGATTAATTATTTGTAGAAACATTGAATAAAACAACAGTTTTTAGCTATGATTCATAACAAGACAAGCTTTAGTCTAATTTAAAGAATCGACAAAATGCTCCAAGACCCTGAACAATAATACCCCTTAAGACGGCGGACGTTTACATAGTGGTTATTGTTTCAGATACATTTATTCAATATGGTTTTCAGATCAAACATACCTTCATACTGTAGCTAAACTTATGTTTAAATGCCGAGCTTACAAGTTCCTATGTTATTATCTGTCTTAGATGAAAACATGTTCCTTTGATAATTCTTCTCAAAATACCCCCTAAGATCATGGACAGTTGCTTCACTAAAGGATACTATAAAAACAAAAGCGTTTTCAATTTGCAACGATAACAACACAAAAACAATCAAAATGCAACATGCTGACTCTAAATCTGACAAAATAACACCTGTAAATTATAATTATTAGTACCATATTGTTTAATCTCAATTAAGTTGGCAAACATATGATTTTCAGATCAAGATGAGCAATAGCCCTTAAAACGACGGACATTTCTGCAATTAAAGGTCGATGAACAAGGAATGTTTCTCTGTTTTGTTTAGAAGAAATATATATAATCTGTCGAAAATCAACAGGTCTACATCATTATCCAATAAGATTGTATTTTACATATCATTTCAGTAGACAAATTGTTTTGAAAAATGTTTTTTCACAAGATACCCCCTAAGATTACGGACAGTAATCTAACTTGAAAAATAATGATGAATATTCAAATATTCGTTCATATTCAATGAACATGTGTACACAAGACCTTCAGCTTTGAATAAGTTGTAGTAAAATGTCATATAACTAAAGTTTCAAAATATTTCTCACACACAATTTGAAAATTAGATTTATTATCAAAGATATTTGGATGCTGGCTGGCACAATTCAGTAGTGCCAAAACATTATCTTGTAGCTAACAAAATTTTCATCCGTTCTAAATCTACTAATGCTTTCTCTAAACATTCTTTACAAGCTATCCATAATGTCATGGACAATAATTCCACAAAAAATAAATCAATATTTTTCATTTTTTGTGAAATTTTATGACTATTGCATTCTGGATTAATTATTTGTAGAAACATTGAATAAAACAACAGTTTTTAGCTATGATTCATAACAAGACAAGCTTTAGTCTTATTTAAAGAATCGACAAAATGCTCCAAGACCCTCAACAATAATACCCCTTAAGACGGCGGACGTTTACATAGTGGTTATTGTTTCAGATACATTCATTCAATATGGTTTTCAGATCAAACATACCTTCATACTGTAGCTAAACTTATGTTTAAATGCCGAGCTTACAAGTTCCTATGTTATTATCTGTCTTAGATGAAAACATGTTCCTTTTGATAATTCTTCTCAAAATACCCCCTAAGATCATGGACAGTTGCTTCACTAAAGGATACTATAAAAACAAAAGCGTTTTCAATTTGCAACGATAACAACACAAAAACAATCAAAATGCAACATGCTGACTCTAAATCTGACAAAATAACACCTGTAAATTATAATTATTAGTACCATATTGTTTAATCTCAATTAAGTTGGCAAACATATGATTTTCAGATCAAGATGAGCAATAGCCCTTAAAACGACGGACATTTCTGCAATTAAAGGTCGATGAACAAGGAATGTTTCTCTGTTTTGTTTAGAGGAAATATATATAATCTGTCGAAAATCAACAGGTCTACATCATTATCCAATAAGATTGTATTTTACATATCATTTCAGTAGACAAATTGTTTTGAAAAATGTTTTTTCACAAGATACCCCCTAAGATTACGGACAGTAATCTAACTTGAAAAATAATGATGAATATTCAAATATTCGTTCATATTCAATGAACATGTGTACACAAGACCTTCAGCTTTGAATAAGTTGTAGTAAAATGTCATATAACTAAAGTTTCAAAGTATTTATCACACACAATTTGAAAATTAGATTTATTATCAAAGATATTTGGATGCTGGCTGGCACAATTCAGTAGTGCCGAAACATTATCTTGTAGCTAACAAAGTTTTCATCCGTTTTAAATCTACTAATGCTTCCTCTAAACATTCTTTACAACCTGTCCCTAATGTCATGGACAATAATTCCACAAAAAATAAATCAATATTTTTCATTTGGTTGGTGAAATTTTATGACTATTGCATTCTGGATTAATTATTTTGTAGAAACATTGAGCAAAACAACAGCTTTTACCTATGATTCATAACAAGGCAAGCTTAAGTCTAATTTAAAATATCGACAAAATGATCCAAGACCCTCAACAATAATACCCCTTAAGACGGCGGACGTTTACATAGTGGTTATTGTTTCAGATACATTTATTCAATATGGTTTTCAGATCAAACATACCTTCATACTGTAGCTAAACTTATGTTTAAATGCCGAGCTTACAAGTTCCTATGTTATTATCTGTCTTAGATGAAAACATGTTCCTTTGATAATTCTTCTCAAAATACCCCCTAAGATCATGGACAGTTGCTTCACTAAATGATACTATAAAAACAAAAGCGTTTTCAATTTGCAACGATAACAACACAAAAACAATCAAAATGCAACATGCTGACTCTAAATCTGACAAAATAACACCTGTAAATTATAATTATTAGTACCATATTGTTTAATCTCAATTAAGTTGGCAAACATATGATTTTCAGATCAAGATGAGCAATAGCCCTTAAAACGACGGACATTTCTGCAATTAAAGGTCGATGAACAAGGAATGTTTCTCTGTTTTGTTTAGAAGAAATATATATAATCTGTCGAAAATCAACAGGTCTACATCATTATCCAATAAGATTGTATTTTACATATCATTTCAGTAGACAAATTGTTTTGAAAAATGTTTTTTCACAAGATACCCCCTAAAATTACGGACAGTAATCTATCTTGGAAAATAATGAGGAATATTCAAATATTCGTTCATATTCAATGAACATGTGTACACAAGACCTTCAGCTTTGAATAAGTTGTAGTAAAATGTCATATAACTAAAGTTTCAAAATATTTCTCGCACACAATTTGAAAATTAGATTTATTATCAAAGATATTTGGATGCTGGCTGGCACAATTCAGTAGTGCCAAAACATTATCTTGTAGCTAACAAAGTTTTCATCCGTTTTAAATCTACTAATGCTTCCTCTAAACATTCTTTACAACCTATCCCTAATGTCATGGACAATAATTCCACAAAAAATAAATCAATATTTTTCATTTGGTTGGTGAAATTTTATGACTATTGCATTCTGGATTAATTATTTTGTAGAAACATTGAGTAAAACAACAGCTTTTACCTATGATTCATAACAAGGCAAGCTTAAGTCTAATTTAAAATATCGACAAAATGATCCAGGACCCTCAACAATAATACCCCTTAAGACGGCGGACGTTTACATAGTGGTTATTGTTTCAGATACATTCATTCAATATGGTTTTCAGATCAAACATATCTCCATAGTGTAGCTAAACTTATGTTTATATTCCGAACTTATAAGTTCCTATGTTATTATCTGTCTTAGATGAAAACATGTTCCTTTGATAATTCTTCTCAAAATACCCCCTAAGGTCATGGACAGTTGCTCCACTAAAGGATACTATAAAAACAAAAGCTTTTTCAATTTGCGACAATAACAACACAAAAGCAATCAAAATGCAACATGCTGACTCTAAATCTGACAAAATAACACCTGTAAATTATAATTATTAGTACCATATTGTTTAATCTCAATTAAGTTGACAAACATATGATTTTCAGATCAAGATGAGCAATAGCCCTTAAAACGACGGACATTTCTGCAATTAAAGGTCGATGAACAAGGAATGTTTCTCTGTTTTGTTTAGAAGAAATATATATAATCTGTCGAAAATCAACAGGTCTACATCATTATCCAATAAGATTGTATTTTACATATCATTTCAATAGACAAATTGTTTTGAAAAATGTTTTTTCACAAGATACCCCCTAAGATTACGGACAGTGATCTAACTTGAAAAATAATGATGAATATTCAAATATTCGTTCATATTCAATGAACATGTGTACACAAGACCTTCAGCTTTGAATAAGTTGTAGTAAAATGTCATATAACTAAAGTTTCAAAATATTTCTCGCACACAATTTGAAAATTAGATTTATTATCAAAGATATTTGGATGCTGGCTGGCACAATTCAGCAGTGCCAAAACATTATCTTGTAGCTAACAAAGTTTTCATCCGTTTTAAATCTACTAATGCTTCCTCTAAACATTCTTTACAACCTATCACTAATGTCATGGACAATAATTTCACAAAAAATAAATCAATATTTTTCATTTAGTTGGTGAAATTTTATGACTATTGCATTCTGGATTAATTATTTTGTAGAAACATTGAGTAAAACAACAGCTTTTACCTATGATTCATAACAAGGCAAGCTTAAGTCTAATTTAAAATATCGACAAAATGATCCAAGACCCTCAACAATAATACCCCTTAAGACGGCGGACGTTTACATAGTGGTTATTGTTTCAGATACATTCATTCAATATGGTTTTCAGATCAAACATATCTCCATAGTGGAGCTAAACTTATGTTTATATTCCGAACTTATAAGTTCCTATGTTATTATCTTCTAAGATGAAAACATGTTCCTTTGATAATTCTTCTCAAAATACCCCCTAAGATCATGGACAGTTGCTCCACTAAAGGATACTATAAAAACAAAAGCTTTTTCAATTTGCGACAATAACAACACAAAAGCAATCAAAATGCAACATGCTGACTCTAAATCTGACAAAATAACACCTGTAAATTATAATTATTAGTACCATATTGTTTAATCTCAATTAAGTTGGCAAACATATGATTTTCAGATCAAGATGAGCAATAGCCCTAAAAACGACGGACATTTCTGCAATTAAAGGTCGATGAACAAGGAATGTTTCTCTGTTTTGTTTAGAAGAAATATATATAATCTGTCGAAAATCAACAGGTCTACATCATTATCCAATAAGATTGTATTTTACATATCATTTCAATAGACAAATTGTTTTGAAAAATGTTTTTTCACAAGATACCCCCTAAGATTACGGACAGTGATCTAACTTGAAAAATAATGATGAATATTCAAATATTCGTTCATATTCAATGAACATGTGTACACAAGACCTTCAGCTTTGAATAAGTTGTAGTAAAATGTCATATAACTAAAGTTTCAAAATATTTCTCGCACACAATTTGAAAATTAGATTTATTATCAAAGATATTTGGATGCTGGCTGGCACAATTCAGCAGTGCCAAAACATTATCTTGTAGCTAACAAAGTTTTCATCCGTTTTAAATCTACTAATGCTTCCTCTAAACATTCTTTACAACCTATCCCTAATGTCATGGACAATAATTTCACAAAAAATAAATCAATATTTTTCATTTAGTTGGTGAAATTTTATGACTATTGCATTCTGGATTAATTATTTTGTAGAAACATTGAGTAAAACAACAGCTTTTACCTATGATTCATAACAAGGCAAGCTTAAGTCTAATTTAAAATATCGACAAAATGATCCAAGACCCTCAACAATAATACCCCTTAAGACGGCGGACGTTTACATAGTGGTTATTGTTTCAGATACATTCATTCAATATGGTTTTCAGATCAAACATATCTCCATAGTGGAGCTAAACTTATGTTTATATTCCGAACTTATAAGTTCCTATGTTATTATCTTCTAAGATGAAAACATGTTCCTTTGATAATTCTTCTCAAAATACCCCCTAAGATCATGGACAGTTGCTCCACTAAAGGATACTATAAAAACAAAAGCTTTTTCAATTTGCGACAATAACAACACAAAAACAATCAAAATGCAACATGCTAACTCTAAATCTGACAAAATAACACCTGTAAATTATAATTATTAGTACCATATTGTTTAATCTCAATTAAGTTGGTAAACATATGATTTTCAGATCAAGATGAGCAATAGCCCTTAAAACGACGGACATTTCTGCAATTAAAGGTCGATGAACAAGGAATGTTTCTCTGTTTTGTTTAGAAGAAATATATATAATCTGTCGAAAATCAACAGGTCTACATCATTATCCAATAAGATTGTATTTTACATATCATTTCAGTAGACAAATTGTTTTGAAAAATGTTTTTTCACAAGATACCCCCTAAGATTACGGACAGTAATCTAACTTGAAAAATAATGATGAATATTCATATATTCGTTCATATTCAATGAACATGTGTACACAAGACCTTCAGCTTTGAATAAGTTGTAGTAAAATGTCATATAACTAAAGTTTCAAAATATTTCTCGCACACAATTTGAAAATTAGATTTATTATCAAAGATATTTGGATGCTGGCTGGCACAATTCAGTAGTGCCAAAACATTATCTTGTAGCTAACAAAATTTTCATCCGTTCTAAATCTACTAATGCTTCCTCTAAACATTCTTTACAACCTATCCCTAATGTCATGGACAATAATTCCACAAAAAATAAATCAATATTTTTCATTTTTGTGAAAATTTATGACTATTGCATTCTGGGTTAATTATTTTGTAGAAACATTGAATAAAACAACAGTTTTTAGCTATGATTCATAACAAGACAAGTTTTAGTCTAATTTCAAGAATCGACAAAATGCTCCAAGACCCTCAACAATAATACCCCTTAAGACGGCGGACGTTTGCATAGCGGTTATTGTTTCAGATACATTTATTCAATATGGTTTTCAGATCAAACATACCTCCATACTGTAGCTAAACTTATGTTTAAATGCCGAGCTTACAAGTTCCTATGTTATTATCTGTCTTAGATGAAATCATGTTCCTTTGATAATTCTTCTCAAAATACCCCCTAAGATCATGGACAGTTGCTCCACTAAAGGATACTATAAAAACAAAAGCTTTTTCAATTTGCGACAATAACAACACAAAAACAATCAAAATGCAACATGCTGACTCTAAATCTGACAAAATAACACCTGTAAATTATAAGTATTAGTACCATATTGTTTAATCTCAATTAAGTTGGCAAACATATGATTTTCAGATCAAGATGAGCAATAGCCCTTAAAACGACGGACATTTCTGCAATTAAAGGTCGATGAACAAGGAATGTTTCTCTGTTTTGTTTAGAAGAAATATATATAATCTGTCGAAAATCAACAGGTCTACATCATTATCCAATAAGATTGTATTTTACATATCATTTCAGTAGACAAATTGTTTTGAAAAATGTTTTTTCACAAGATACCCCCTAAGATTACGGACAGTGATCTAACTTGAAAAATAATGATGAATATTCAAATATTCGTTCATATTCAATGAACATGTGTACACAAGACCTTCAGCTTTGAATAAGTTGTAGTAAAATGTTATATAACTAAAGTTTCAAAATATTTCTCACACACAATTTGAAAATTAGATTTATTATCAAAGATATTTGGATGCTGGCTGGCACAATTCAGTAGTGCCAAAACGTTATCTTGTAGCTAACAAAATTTTCATCCGTTCTAAATCTACTAATGCTTCCTCTAAACATTCTTTACAACCTATCCCTAATGTCATGGACAATAATTCCACGAAAAATAAATCAATATTTTTCATTTTTGTGAAAATGTATGACTATTGCATTCTGAATTAACTATTTTGTAGAAGTATTGAGTAAAACAACAGGTTTCATCTATGATTCATAACAAGACAAGCTTTAGTCTAATTTAAAGAATCGACAAAATGCTCCAAGACCCTCAACAATAATACACCTTAAGACGGCGGACGCTTACATAGTGGTTATTGTTTCGGATACATTTATTCAATGTGGTTTTCAGATCAAACATACCTTCATACTGTAGCTAAACTTATGTTTAAATGCCGAGCTTACGGGTTCCTATGTTATTATCTGTCTTAGATGAAAACATGTTCTTTAATAATTCTTCTCAAAATACCCCCTAAGATCATGGACAGTTGCTCCAATTTGCGACAATAGCAACACAAAAATAATCAAAATGCAACATGCTGACTCTAAATCTGACAAAATAACACCTGTAAATTATAATTATTAGTACCATATTGTTTAATCTCAATTAAGTTGGCAAACATATGATTTTCAGATCAAGATGAGCAATAGCCCTTAAAACGACGGACATTTCTGCAATTAAAGGTCGATGAACAAGGAATGTTTCTCTGTTTTGTTTAGAAGAAATATATATAATCTGTCGAAAATCAACAGGTCTACACCATTATCCAATAAGATTGTATTTTATATATCATTTCAGTAGACAAATTGCTTTGAAAAATGTTTTTTCACAAGATACCCCCTAAGATTACGGGCAGTAATCTAACTTGAAAAATAATGATGAATATTCAAATATTCATTCATATTCAATGAACATGTGTACACAAGACCTTCAGCTTTGAATAAGTTGTAGTAAAATGTCATATAACTAAAGTTTCAAAATATTTCTCACACACAATTATAAAATTAGATTTATTATCAAAGATATTTGGATGCTGGCTGGCACAATTCAGTAGTGCCAAAACATTATCTTGTAGCTAACAAAATTTTCATCCGTTCTAAATCTACTAATGCTTCCTCTAAACATTCTTTACAACCTATCCCTAATGTCATGGACAATAATTCCACGAAAAATATATCAATATTTTTCATATTTTATATGATTTTATGACTATTGCATTCTGAATTAACTATTTTGTAGAAGTATTGAGTAAAGCAACAGGTTTCATCTATGATTCATAACAAGACAAGCTTTAGTCTAATTTAAAGAATCGACAAAATGCTCCAAGACCCTCAACAATAATACCCCTTAAGACGGCGGACGCTTACATAGTGGTTATTGTTTCGGATACATTTATTCAATGTGGTTTTCAGATCAAACATACCTTCATACTGTAGCTAAACTTATGTTTAAATGCCGAGCTTACAGGTTCCTATGTTATTATCTGTCTTAGATGAAAACATGTTTCTTTAATAATTCTTCTCAAAATACCCCCTAAGATCATGGACAGTTGCTCCAATTTGCGACAATAGCAACACAAAAACAATCAAAATGCAACATGCTGACTCTAAATCTGACAAAATAACACCTGTAAATTATAATTATTAGTACCATATTTTTTAATCTCAATTAAGTTGGCAAACATATGATTTTCAGATCAAGATGAGCAATAGCCCTTAAAACGACGGACATTTCTGCAATTAAAGGTCGATGAACAAGGAATGTTTCTCTGTTTTGTTTAGAAGAAATATATAATCTGTCGAAAATCAACAGGTCTACACCATTATCGAATAAGATTGTATTTTATATATCATTTCAGTAGACGAATTGCTTTGAAAAATGTTTTTTCACAAGATACCCCCTAAGATTACGGGCAGTAATCTAACTTGAAAAATAATGATGAATATTCAAATATTCATTCATATTCAATGAACATGTGTACACAAGACCTTCAGCTTTGAATAAGTTGTAGTAAAATGTCATATAACTAAAGTTTCAAAATATTTCTCACACACAATTTGAAAATTAGATTTATTATCAAAGATATTTGGATGCTGGCTGGCACAATTCAGTAGTGCCAAAACATTATCTTGTAGCTAACAAAATTTTCATCCGTTCTAAATCTACTAATGCTTCCTCTAAACATTCTTTACAACCTATCCCTAATGTCATGGATAATAATTCCACAAAAAATAAATCAATATTTTTCATTTTTAGTGAAATTTTATGACTATTGCATTCTTGATTAATTATTTTGTAGAAACATTGAATAAAACAACAGTTTTTAGCTATGATTCATAACAAGACAAGCTTTAGTCTAATTTAAAGAATCGATAAAATGCTCCAAGACCCTCAACAATAATACCCCTTAAGACGGCGGACGTTTACATAGTGGTTATTGTTTCAGATACATTTAGTCAATATGGTTTTCAGATCAAACATACCTTCATACTGTAGCTAAACTTATGTTTAAATGCCGAGCTTACAGGTTCCTATGTTATTATCTGTCTTAGATGAAAACATGTTCCTTTGATAATTCTTCTCAAAATACCCCCTAAGATCATGGACAGCTGCTCCACTAAAGGATACTATAAATACAAAAGCTTTTTCAATTTGCGACAATAACAACACAAAAACAATCAAAATGCAACATGCTGACTCTAAATCTGACAAAATAACACCTGTAAATTATAATTATTGGTACCATATTGTTTAATCTCAATTAAGTTGGCAAACATATGAGTTTAAGATCAAGATGAGCAATAGCCCTTAAAACGATGGACATTTCTGCAATTAAAGGTCGTTAAATAACGAATGTTTCTCTGTTTTGTTGAGAAGAAATATCTATAATCTGTCGAAATAATTATAAGTATACAAATATTCGTTCATATTCTATGATCATGTATACACAAGATCTTCAGCTTTGAATAAGTTGTAGTAAAATATCATATCACTAAAGTTTCAAACCATTTCTCATACACAATTTGAAAATTAGATTTATTATCAAAGATATTTGTATGCTGGCTGGCACAACTCAGTAGTGCCAAATGATTATCTTGTAGCTAACAAAATTTTCATCCGTTCAAAATCTACAGATGCTTCCTCTAAACATTCTTTGCAACCTACCCCTAATGTCATGGTCAATAATTCCACAAAAAATTAATCAATATTTTTCATATTTCATGAGATTTTATAACTATTGCTTTCTGAATTAATTATTTTGTAGAAACATTGAGTAAATCAACAGTTTTGAGCCATGATTCTTAACAAGACAAACTTAAGTTTAATTTAAAGAATCGACAAAATGCTCCAAGACCCTCAACAATAATACCCCTTAAGACGGCGGACGTTTACATGGTGGTTATTGTTTCAGATACACTTATTCAATATGGTTTTCAGATCGAACATGCCTTCATGTTGTAAGCTAAACGTGTGTTTAAATGCCGAACTTATAAGTTCCTATGTTATTATCTGTCTTAGATGAAAACATGTTTCTTTGATAATTCGTCTCAAAATATCCCCTAAGATCATGGACAGTTGTTCCATTAAAGGATACTATAAATACAAAAGTTTTTTCAATGTCTGACAATAACAACACAAAAACAGTCAAAATGCAACATGCTGACTCTAAATCTGACAAAACAACACCTGTAAATTATAATTATTAGTACCATATTGTTTAATCTCCATTAAGTTGGCAAACATGATTTTCAGAACAAGAAGAAGTGGTTCTGGATTCGGCGCGAAGCTATCCTTTTCATCATTCCCTTAATGTTTTCGATCGGATTTAAATCCAGACTTTTAGCCGGCCCTACTTTTGCGCCTTTCGACTCGTGCTCTGAAGAATTTGTCGATTATTCTTGCGATAACCAATAGAATTCCACTAAACTGTAAATAACTGTATCAACAGCAGTGTTGCAACTAGGCTCAGAATTTAGACTATCAGCTGGACGGGCTACTCAGCAAAGTTGCCTGTCCGACTGAAAAGTCACCCGTCCGAACTTACAAAAGCGGAAAATAATACTTGGCGCAAAAATGTATGGGTTACCGCAATAACACAATATTATGGTGTCGAAAATTGTCATGCATGTGTGATGTACAATATAAATAAGAGCCATCAGTGATGGCAATACTCCTCGGCCCACGTACAGGTCTGCTTAAGGGTATATTTTGACCGGTAAATGTGTGTATAAAATTTGAGGATGATCGGCCAAGTAGTTTTTCACTTATCGTGTTTGCAAGATTTTTAACGAAAAATTCAAGATGGCAGCCGGCAACCATATTGCATTTTCTGATCGGGCCCAAGACCAATACTAGCCAAGAATTTGACCTGGTAAATGTGTGTATAAAATCTGGTGATGATTGTCCAAGCAGTTTTTCACTTGTCGTGTTAAAAGGAAACATTCAAGATGGCGACTGGCAGCTATTTTGAAATTTCCAATCTGTCCCAAAATCAATATTAGCCAAGGTTTTGACCTGGTAAATATGTAAATAAAATTTTGTGATGATTGGCCAAGTAGTTTTTCACTTACTCTGTTTACAAGATTTTTTATGAAAAATTCAAGATGGTAGCCGGCAGCCATTTTGAATTTTCCTATGAGACCCAAAATCAATACCAGTCGAGATTTTGACCTGATAAATGTGTGTATAAAATTTAGTGATGATCGGCCAAGTACTTTTAATGCTAACGTGCTTACAAAGTTAAAAACAAGATGCGGACATATAAGATAGCCCGATCGGGACCAAAATCAATCCCATCCTAGATCTTTACCTGATTAGTTTCGGCACAAAATGTCTTGATGATCGAATAAGTACTTTTCAGGCTATCGTGTGTACAAAAAGTTACTGTCAAAAAACACGATGGCCGCTCGGTGGGCATTTTAAATTGTTCTATCGGGCCAAAATCAATGCCAGACCAGATATTTACCCGATTAGTTCCTGAACAAAATTTCGTGATGATGGGCTAAGTACTTTTCAAGCGATCGTGTTTAGAAGATTGGCGTAACGGATAGACAGACAGACGGGCAGATGCCACGACGATGACAATACTCCTTCGGCCAATTTTGGCCGAGGGGTAATGTGCAGTGCTCATTATTAACCGCAAAAAATACGGGCCCGAAAGTTTTGGCCTAACGGTCGGGCGGGTAACTGAAAAGTTGCTCCAAATGCAACACTGATCAACAGTATTCATAAAGCGAACAGAATTTTTAAGAAATTCTGTCCGTGTGTTAGGGGCGATCCCTCCTAAGACACGGATAAAATAGCCCCTAAGTCACGGGTATAGCCCCTAAGACCGACATATCCGTATGCCTTTTGAAAAAATGTCCATGTGTTAGGGGCAACCCCCCTAAGATATAGACAAAATAGCCCCTAAGACCGAAATTTACGCCTAACGGTCTTGCGGGGAACTTTGAAACGTTGCCCGTCCGACGGAAAAGTAGCCCGTCTCGGACGGCGGGCGGGCTCCAAATGCAACACTGATCAACAGTATTCATAAAGCGAACAGAATTTTTACGAAATCCTATCCGTGTGTTAGGGGCGATCCCTCCTAAGACATGGACAAAATAGCCGATAAGTCACGGGCAACGCGCGCGTTTTGAAAAATTTTGTCCAAGTGTTAGGTGCGATCCCCCCTAAGATATGGACAAAATAGCCCCTAAGTCACGGGCATAGCCCCTAAGACCGACATATCCGCACGCGTTTTGAAAAATTTTGTCCAAGTGTTAGGTGCGATCCCCCCTAAGATATGGACAAAATAGCCCCTAAGTCACGGGCATAGCCCCTAAGACCGACATATCCGCACGTGTTTTGAAAAAAATTGTCCTTGTGTTAGGGGCGATCCCCCCTAAGATATGGACAAAATAGCCCCTAAGTCACGGGCATAGCCCCTAAGACCGACATATCCGCACGCGTTTTGAAAATTTTTTGTCCATGTGTTAGGGGCGATCCCCCCTAAGATATGGACAAAATAGCCCCTAAGACCGAGATTTACGTCTGTCCGTCTGTCCGTCCGTCCGTCCGTCCCCTCTTCAAGCTAAGGACTTTGTGGACACCACTATTATATCAACGAAGCATAATTCAGCTTTCATATTTAATACAGGCAAAATATAGGGTATAAAGATGTGCAACGTCAAGGTTTCAGTTTGATCGAAGCAAAATTGACAAATTGACAGGCTTTTGAAAATCGTCGAAAATAGACATATGTGCACATGTATAGGACTTTGTGGACACCACTTCTATACCAACGAAGCATAATTCAGCTTTCATATTTCATACAGGCAAAATATAGGGTATAAAGATGTGCAACGTCAAGGTTTCAGTTTGATCGAAGCAAAATTGACAAATTGACAGGCTTTTGAAAATCGTCGAAAATAGACATATGTGCACATGTATAGGACTTTGTGGACACCACTTCTATATCAACGAAGCATAATTCAGCTTTTATATTTCATATAGGCAAAATATAGGGTATAAAGATGTGCAACGTTAAGGTTTCAGTTTGATGGAAGCAAAATTGACAAATTGACAGGCTTTTGAAAATCGTTGAAAATAGACATATGTGCACATGTATAGGACTTTGTGGACACCACTTCTATATCAACGAAGCATAATTCAGCTTTTATATTTCAAATAGGCAAAATATAGGGTATAAAGATGTGCAACGTCAAGGTTTCAGTTTGATCGAAGCAAAATTTACAAATTGACAGGCTTTTGAAAATCGTCGAAAATAGACATATGTGCACATGTATAGGACTTTGTGGACACCACTTCTATATCAACGAAGCATAATTCAGCTTTCATATTTCATACAGGCAAAATATAGGGTATAAAGATGTGCAACGTCAAGGTTTCAGTTTGATCGAAGCAAAATTGACAAATTGACAGGCTTTTGAAAATCGTCGAAAATAGACATATGTGCACATGTATAGGACTTTGTGGACACCACTTCTATATCAACGAAGCATAATTCAGCTTTCATATTTCATACAGGCAAAATATAGGGTATAAAGATGTGCAACGTCAAGGTTTCAGTTTGATCGAAGCAAAATTGACAAATTGACAGGCTTTTGAAAATCGTCGAAAATAGACATATGTGCACATGTATAGGACTTTGTGGACACCACTTCTATATCAACGAAGCATAATTCAGCTTTCATATTTCATACAGGCAAAATATAGTGTATAAAGATGTGCAACGTCAAGGTTTCAGTTTGATCGAAGCAAAATTGACAAATTGACAGGCTTTTGAAAATCGTCGAAAATAGACATATGTGCACATGTATAGGACTTTGTGGACACCACTTCTATATCAACGAAGCATAATTCAGCTTTCATATTTCATACAGGCAAAATATACGGTATAAAGATGTGCAGCGTCAAGGTTTCAGTTTGATCGAAGCAAAATTGACAAATTGACAGGCTTTTGAAAATCGTCGAAAATAGACATATGTGCACATGTATAGGACTTTGTGGACACCACTTCTATATCAACGAAGCATAATTCAGTTTTCATATTTCATATAGGCAAAATATAGGGTATAAAGATGTGCAACGTTAAGGTTTCAGTTTGATGGAAGCAAAATTAACAAATTGACAGGCTTTTGAAAATCGTTGAAAATAGACATATGTGCACATGTATAGGACTTTGTGGACACCACTTCTATATCAACGAAGCATAATTCAGCTTTCATATTTCATATAGGCAAAATATAGGGTATAAAGATGTGCAACGTTAAGGTTTCAGTTTGATGGAAGCAAAATTGACAAATTGACAGGCTTTTGAAAATCGTTGAAAATAGACATATGTGCACATGTATAGGACTTTGTGGACACCACTTCTATATCAACGAAGCATAATTCAGCTTTCATATTTCATATAGGCAACATATAGGGTATAAAGATGTGCAGCGTCAAGGTTTCAGTTTGATCGAAGCAAAATTGACAAAATGACAGGCTTTTAAAAATCGTCATAAATCGACATATATGCAAACGGAGTGGACTTCAAGGAAGGGTGTCCAGCTTAGATATTGCATAGGGGTAATATTTAGGGTTTCACGGGGATATTGCTGCTCTCTGACAGCATCTAGTTTCTACTTGTTTTTAATGCTGAGGTCAAGTTTTGAAATTCGTGTCTTAATTTCTCATAGCTTATAATTATTATTTCAATTGTCAAATAAGACCTCTGCTGGATATACTGAATATCACTGTGTGAATTTAGATATGATTCGTCAGAAAGCTTTACCTGCAATTGACATTTCCTTCATACTTTCACAGTTTAATGCTTTGAGGGTATGCATTTAAAAATTGAAAAGAAAAAGTGGACTCACCGATGTTATAAGAGAAATAAAGACACTGAAAGGTCGCGTACTTTTACTGTAGAAACCATTGGGAAAACCAAGAAATTTTAATCAAAATGCAAAATTCACTCAAAATATCAATTGACAATTGCCTCATTTTTTCCCTGTTTGAAGAACACGTCATACGAAATGTTTTAAGCAAATAAAAATATATTTCATCATATCAATAAGAGAATTATACAATCTTTTTGACAAAATCCCATTGATTCCATAGGTAAATGGTGAAAACAGTGCAATATGATTTTAATGGACAATATATCAACACAGGCCCTTCTAGGAACAAATTATCAATACACCATTCTGGACATGACCCCGTTTGTCTTTGAAACGAAGTTTTCGATCTGGACGGATTTAGCAGTTATTTTTACTGTGTAAGCATGGATTCAAACTCAACGATATTCAGTGTAATGTAATTCAGTCATTTAAAATGAAATCTAAGATTTTTCTTCTTTTCTGGAAACAAAAGTAGGCTGAAAAACTATCAAACAAGAGCATTATAATTAGGCTTGGTGTGCACCGAACAGTTTTACTACAACTTTTTACGATATCATACCCTCTACCCATTTAACGACCATTTGCACGTTAAAGCTATATGTAACTTATACAGGTCTCAAACAATTTAGCAATACCCCTTGAAGGTCTTAATTACACTACAAATGTATCAGAAATATGTTAATTTTTTTACAAAAAGTTGGCAGTTACATTTGGAATGCAGATTTTATTGCATTGATCCTGTTTGATTTTCTTTATGTTGATACTTAGGGCAAAGATGACATTTATAACTTTGCAGAATCAGAATATATAAACAAATGCTTTCACTACAATATATGTTAGCTTATTACTTTAAATTTAAAATTTTTTTTTTCAATCTTAAATTTTGTGATGCTTAAAAACTGGCGTTTATAAAATGATATAATCTAATTTACTGACAAAGATATTTATAAAACTTGAAGAATATTAATAGCTTCGGAACCTTGCCTCGTTTACAGAAACTTGCTTATTGCTGAGTTTATTGTTTGTTTATCGGATACAGAATTGTGTCGTTAAGTAATGTATTTGTGTTTATGCTTGTTAATATAAACAGTTAACTGAACACTTAACTGCTTTTTTGTAAGATGAAAATTATTTTCACTATTTGCAAGATCGCTTTATGCATTTGTTGCATCTTGGCTTCTTGTTTATTCATTGATATGATATTGATGTTATGTGTAATTTCCAGATATCTCCCTTACATCATGATATGGGTAGGGCTGGCTATGATATGGCCATAACTTGCTAAGATGTGTCTATACTTGGTGATGATATGACTGTAACTGGCTAAGATGCGACTATAACTGGCTATGATATTGTTATATCTTTCTGTGGAATGGATTTAACTGGTTATAATACGGCAGTAATTGGTTAGGATGTGGCTTTTAATGTGACTATAACTGGCTATGATAGGGTTATAACTGGCTATACTATACCTAAAACTGGGTATTGTTTCGTCATAACCGGATACGTATGGCTATAACATGCTAGGATATTCCTATAAAAGGCTATGTTATGGCTATAACTGGCTATGGTATGACTAGAGTTGACTATACCTGGGTTTTATTGGGCAGGGATAATGTTTCGAAAATGTTTCTGAAATCAGATAATGTTTCTTGGTTTTTCGATAATGTCTCGAAACATTCTCAAGTGTATCGAGCTTCACATTCAGACAATCTTCCCATAATCCTTTTCTGCGCACCTGCACGCCATTATCGCCCAAAAGTGAAACAGTTTTGCTTTACTTACGTCGATTCAGAACTGACATATGACAACTTACAGCAGAAATACAACTATTTACAATAGCAATTCGCAATTTGGGTTGCTATCTACTAGAGAGAAAAGCACCAAAGCTCCGGCAGCCATTTTTGTTCTCGAAACATTATCTGAAGTGTTTTATTGGGACATTTTCGAAACATTATCTGGATTTATTATTTTTTTCAGATACGTCCAATAAAACACGGTCTATGCTACACCTATATCTGGCTATGGTATGGCTATGGTAAAGCAGATGGCTAAAGTATGGCCATAACTGGCTATATTATGACTATCACTGGTTATCATGGAGAGATTGATAAATTTTATTTCTTCACATGAAAAGTAATATTTTACCCATAATATCGTAGTCAATAAGATTTTATGTACATTTATGTACACAATTACATTAATAATTCTCACATAGTCTAAATAGATATTTGATTGTCTTTTATCGTAACTGGAAATGAATTGGACTGTAAACATATTATAATTGAAAATATCAAAAAAAATTAGTGTAGATTAGTTAGTTCGTTCATAAACATTGGGAAAATGCTTCTATTTTTCAAGATAAGTCTGGTCTATGTCGAAAGTGACAGTGCTTTGTGTACATTTGTGTGCGTGCCTTTTATAAAACCACTTACTAGCTATTTGTTAAAAATTGAAGAAACACGATCAGTGACTAATTATTAGGTATAACATCTTTTAAATAAGAAACCGGTGTTTTATATGATTTTGGTTAGTTTTTTATTCAAAGTTCAGCTGCGCTGTGTTTTTGACAATATCGCATTTTCTGAAATGTACGTGTGTGTGTTACATGTAACTTTATTTTTGTAATGCAGTAGTATCATTCTGAATATTTTTTATATATTTACATCTTAGAATTTCCACTTTTGTACAAGAGTACGTATTTTTGCATGGAATATATCAATCACATCGCTTCGTTGGGCGTGTGATTAGAGGTCCGTTGTTTTCATTTGAGACGCTTACACTCCGTCTCCTTTTTTGTGGGAAACGCGGAGCACTTAAATAAAAATGACATTTTTACGAAATTAACACCCAAAATTACCCAATTTCCCATGTTTTGTACACGAATGGCAACACGTATGATGCAAGTACACGATCCCCCTTTTGTGGGAAAGATGATAGACCAAGAGCGCTTTTTCAGTGACTCACATTTTTGTTTACATTTTGACTAATCTTTTCAGATACATTCTTTTACATTATTGTACCTGACAAATGTGTGGTTATGCGAATATGACACCTCTTCAGAATGTTCTCGTGCATTCTTTTGTGCACAGAAAGTACTTTCAGCAACGTTCGTACATGTATGGCTATGACGAAAGCAAATGACGCAGCACGCATAGCCATAGCGAAGTACTTGAATGATTGACATGACTGAAGAAGGCGTTTTACCCAAAGTAATTCCTCGGATGTACAAAACTGAGTACCCCCTTCTTACCGTATCTAAACTACTTATTGATATCTAACATATTTGATGGGCGCGTTTTTCGATTTGAAGCCTTTGAAACGTATAAAGGCAGCACGATTGTGTATACAAATCGCTATTAATATACCACACCGGCTCACATATTAATAATTAAGGTCCGTTTGTATCACTCACTGACTTGCCTCATTTACTCATTTACTTCTCTTTGTTGAGCAAAACCAAACAATCTATATTCAGATACCTTTGACTGTACCGTTATATAAATAACGCACAGATATTACGCCTCTTAGCGTAAACCAGCCTCTGTCTGTACATTTCCTTGTTTATATCATGTTTCCCCGTTCCCATATTAAGACGAAAAGAGCCTTATTTGATATGTATGCATGGGGCACCTTTGAATAGCTAAGCTTGAGTAATGTTGAGCAAATTGTAAAAAGTGCAAGACACCGACTGTGTTTTACAATTACAAGATATTGACTAATTTCGAGTCAACCCGAAGCATTACTGACCGGAAACAGCTACTTAATAATGTCTTCATGTTCTCTCCAAATAGGTCAATAAATATTTTGTTAGATGACTTATCTTTCCGGTCAACATTGATAAATTTTTGACTTGCAAATTAGAAATTAATATTGAAAACGATAAGTAATACGTCATCACTTACGTTGTTCTTTCAGTTAAAGATCAATTAAACACAGAACATATTTGCTTATTCACTTTAAGACACAGAGATTCGTCGGTGAAAATAATCACATGAAGGATATGTCCCGACAATAAAAACTATGTATGATACAATGAGGTTTTTCCAAACAAAATCAAAACAAAATAAAATCAAAGTACAGTCGTATATGAAGATGTATCCTATCAAGTTCAAAATAGTTCAAATAACTAGATATAAGAAAATAACCAAAGTGATAGTCAAATCTGGATGTCGTGCTATTTGATAGCACGTAATGACTGCACAGCATCATATATTTAAACATAGAAAGAGCCCATTTAAAACAGTGCGTCAGTGCATCAAATATGTTTTAGAACCAAAGTTTAGTAAAGATTTCTCAACTTTTTGAAAGTTATTTTCAGAGCTTACATTGTGTACATGCTTTAAACCAAAATATATTGTAAAAATAACCTTGTAAAGCATTTTGAGCCAACATTAATTCAAATGATTTATAACAAAACAATACGACGTTCTTAAGTTTTTAAAAACGTTCTAAAATCCTTTAAAATGTTTTAAAATCTTTAAAACATTCAAAAATCTTAAAAAACATTCTGTAATCTTTACAAACATTCTAAAATCTTCTAAACCGTAGAAAAATGGTATTGAGAAACAGCTTTAAAATAGTGATGTCACACTAAAGAAAAGGTGCTGGGCATGTAGTTATTCATTTAAAACCGCAAAACTCTTAAACTTTTTATGAAAAACCAGTATTAATTTAAAAAAATACAACCAAAATGCACCGGGATCCTTTCACCGAGTCACATGAAAATGTAACAAAAAGGTCACCATAACTCATTATTGTTGAATGTTGACAAATGGCATATTACGTATTTACAAAATAAACATATATCTGTGCCAGTTATTTACATCTAGTCAAATATCTCAGTGAATGCACCAGTTATATTATTTTACTATTTGCAAATTCTATATGTATGCCTTTTCATGGTTTTGATGGTCATGTTGAAAAGTGGGGTTATCCGCACCCATTTCCTTTCCATTAGGCATCTCATCCAGGCCGAAATCTTCAGACTTCAAAAAATCATAATTACATTTTTCTTAGTTACATTTATGTGATGGTTACGAAAATATTCTATACCATTATTTTCTACATAATTTATTCCATGCCCACAATCTGGTCATTACTATTCCAAATATGTTATTAAAATTGACTGTTATGAGCATGAAAAGAATGGCAATACGTTCTGAAGTTGTTATTCGCTGATCCTATATATAGTACATTATATATATATAAGTATATTGCATGAAGGAAATATTGACAACAAGGGTCTTAAGCTATTATATACAAAATAATACTTGAAAAACATAAATAAAAATATGGATGATCTATCTACAGGACCAGTTGTATGTCCAGTGTGTCTTGTGCACAGCACCAGAGTGATGTGTGCTGCTAAAGTATCAATTTTCTTATGTCTTCAAAATGTCGCTTCTGTGTCCAGCTCTTACCACATATGCGTGCACAGTCCTGCTGCTCTGTCCAGCACTTACCACATATCTGTTTGCAAAGTCCCGCTGCTCCGTCCAGCACTTACCAAATATCTGTCTGCAAAGTCTCACTGCTCTGTCCAGCACTCACCATATATCTGTCTGCAAAGTCCCGCTGCTCTGTCCAGCACTTACCACATATCTGTCTGCAAAAGTCTCGCTGCTCTGTCCAGCACTCACCACATATCTGTCTGCAAAGTCTCGCTGCTCTGTTCAGCACTCACCACATATCTGTCTGCAAAGTCTCACTGCTCTGTCCAGCACTCACCACATATCTGTCTGCAAAGTCTCGCTGCTCATCTTCATCATGCTCGACATTACAGCGCACCCAGTGTAAGAACCTGTGAGGCACACATGGGCACCGCCGGCCACAGTCGTATACCTGCTTGCCCTTCACGCCTCGCTCTTTTACACCATAGCCTTTAACATACAGGCATTGTGGCAATAATAAAACAAGGCCTATACTTTGAAATGAACGGGACAACAGGCATTCAACAATATAATATTTCTTTATCGATTCATTTACTTTTTTGTTCTTGTTGTATTTTCTCACAACATACATCTAGAAAATTCTGGAAATTATATTAAAAATACATTAAATTACATTAGATAAAAATTAATGCAGTAATATTGTGTAAACACATTTTTAAATGTATAAAAATGAATACTATGACGAATACTAATGGAATGATACCATATAAAATATTAGATATACAGAAAAAAATATGCTGTGATGAATACTAATGTAATAATATAAGATTTAGAAAACTTTTATAGTGCCAAAATCTCAAGAAAGCTTCGGCGGTAATTCGCTTTTCATAAATAAACAATTGCCTACTCTGTCACTTACACTAAATAAATTATTTACCCACTGTGTCACTAACCATAAATTAGTAATTAACCTTTCTGTCACTTGGCATAAATAAATATTTTTTTAAATACTTAAGGGTCCTGGGTTAAAAAAGCACAATAATATGTAACTCCTTAACAAATAATACCCGATTTGAAGCGCGACCGAATATGAAATTAAATGGTAGCCGAATATAAAATTAAATATTTAACCTCAGGAGCTGAACAAAGCTGCTCTGTTAAAGACTAAGAGTAAAAACTTTCCATTCGGAAATTGTGGGGTTAATCACGGATTCCACCGCCTCGCCCAAAAATGGACTGTTGATAGAAATATCAAGGAAGATATAATTTACAGGAGTTCATCATTAAACCTCATTAACGAACCAAAATTACGCTTTAAAATAACACTTGACATGCCATATTTACATGTGACTTGTGTAAATGGAAGGAAATAAAACAACATTCATAATTATTGCTGCTTGGGAGGAAAAGATACCCCCAGTTCATGAGCTTTTTGGAAGTTCATCTACCTAACAATGGATAGAAAATATTTTCAATTCAGTTTGAACTCGAACTACAGTAAACATTTCAACTAATGAATTCATACTTGGTGTTGAGGATTCAGCATTCAGTTCAATATTTATGATTACTAAGTACTTTTGTTTCATTCCCAGGGACAACTCGAATGTGCTCCTCTCGAAAATTGTAATGCAAAAAATTTATAAAAGAATTCATAGAGAAAAAATCTATGTTGGATTCTAAACATCTAAACAAGTAGCGAACCTTTAGTGGGTATGAATAGTGAACTTTACGTAAGTGAACCATTAAAATACTAAATCTTCTATAATATTGTTGTATTATTGTCGTGTCGGAAGTGGATCTGTATTGAACATAGGGTGAGAGTACACAGTACATGTTTCTCTCCTTTTTCATTTTCTTTTTCTCACGTTTTCAAATGGGAAGGGGCTTGAAAACTTTATTCAGAAAGAAATATCATACAGAACACTACCTAGAATAAAAATATCAGTGCCGTAACTATCCTCATAAATAAACAAATAGATTTTTAAGTAATTGTATTAGAATGAAGAGAAAGAGAACTTTTGATAGGAATAAAAAACTGTATCATAAAAGAGAAAAAATCATTTCGCTTAAATGGTAAATAATAGGGTTATTATTGGGCACAACAATTGCTGGCAATAGAGAAGATAATGTTGTGTTTGATGTAGAATAATAAAGTCGACTATCCAGTGATAAAAACAAAGAACATGCATGTCGGACAAATAAAAACAAAATAAATAAACACCAGCACTTACTATCATAAATTTCCACCCTATGTCTTCAATAAATAATTACCCATTTTGTCACTTACCACAAATAAGCAATTACCCACTCCGCCACTTACCATAAACACACAATTACCCACTCCGTCACTAATCATAAACAGACAATTACCCACTCCGTCACTTACCATAAACAGACAATTACCCACTCCGCCACTTACCATAAACACCCAATTACTCACTCCGTCACTTACCATAAATAGGCAATTACCCACTCCGCCACTTACCATAAACACCCAATTACTCACTCCGTCACTTACCATAAATAGGCAATTAGCCAGTCCGTCACTTACCATAAACAGACAATTACCCACTCCGTCACTTACCATAAACACGCAATTACCCACTCCGTCACTTACCATAAACACACAATTACCCACTCCGCCACTAACCATAAACAGGCAATTAGCCAGTCCGTCACTTACCATAAGCAGACAATTACCCACTCCGTCACTTACCATAAATAAGCAATTACCCACTCCGTCACTTACCATAAATGCCATCCACAATACCACTGACGAAGAGACCGACGACGATGCACATGGACGTGTTGATGAGGCCGTACCACGCATAGGAGACACTGTAGAAATCCTCCAGCTCGTGTCTGAGTGCAACAAGTTCACACTGAATTATATGGCAGTTCCGTTGTTTTCAGGTAGTTAATGTCTTATTCTAAGTAAAATTAATTTCCACGAGTAGAGTAATAAAAAGGTTTTTTGGGGCGGGGGGCGGGGGGGCTGGGGGGGGGGGTGGTCGTTGGTCTATTCCATGTTTTACACTTTCTAAAAGTCAATTCCGGCTGCTTTGTTTCTTGCTTTGTAGTGTTTCTGTGTGCGGATATTTTTATTGTTTCTGCTTGTAAACACCCCGCCAAAAACCGACCCACTCAAACCCCAAAACCCTCGACCCCCTCCCCGGATCCACACCACACCACCACACCCCACACCCCACCCCTCCCCACGACCACCCCGGATCCACACCACATCACCACACCCCCACACCCTCCTTTCCGGTCCGGCTCCACACCACATCACCACACCCCACACCACACCCCATATCTACACCCCTCTTTCCCCACCCCGGATCCACACCACACCAACACACCCCATATCCCCACCCCTCTTTCCCCGCCAAGGACCCACACCACACCACCACACCCATATCCCCATCTCTCTTTCGCCCCCCGGATCCACACCACACCACCACACCCCATATCCCAACCCCTCTTTCCCCGCCCCGGCTCCACACCACACCACCACACCCCATATCCCCACCCCTCCTTCCCCGCCCCGGATTCATACTACACCACCACACCCCATATCCCCACCCCTCCTTCCCCGCCCCGGCTCCACACCCCATATCCCCAACCCTCCTTCCCCGCCCCGGCTCCACACCTCACCACCACACCCCATATCCCCACCCCTCCTTCCCCGCCCCGGCTCCACACCACACCACCACACCCCATATCCCCACCCCTCCTTCCCCGCCCGGATCAATACCACACCACCACACCCCATATCCCCACCCCTCCTCCCCCCCCCGGCTCCACACCACACCACCACACCCCATACCCCCACCCCTCCTTCCCCGCCCCGGCTCCACACCCCACCACCACATCCCATATCCCCACCCCTCCTTCCCCGTCCCGGCATCACACCACACTCCCACCCTCTCCTGCCCCGCTTCACACCACTTTGGTCTTCAGTCTTTACTGTTTCTCCCAGTAATTTCAACAGTTTAATTGAGTTTGTATAAGCAATTGCGATTTTGTCGTACACTTGCGAATGCGGTCTAGTTGTATAATTACGCCTTTAACCCAAAACCAAAAATCACGAACTCAAAATAGAACGTACGGTTTTTCTGTCGTGGGACCTCTGGGCTGTGGCGCCAAAGTGGTGAGGCCATGCACAGCTGTCGTCTGCTCATACGTCATCATATCGGTGACGTTCATGTCTGGCATGGGGTCATTTGGACCATCCGCCCCAGGTGGCTTCGTGCAAAGCCCTAGACAAAAGGGCCAATTACATGAATTCAAATTTAATGGAATTTTAACGAAGCCATATACTCATTTTAAGACATAGTTTTGATGACGTCTGTAATGCCTGTTCATTAAAGTCCCAGAAAATAACCGTTCGAATTCTCCACTCTTGTTTGAACACTAATTTTTGTGAAAACATTGACTTTCATTTAAGAAATGGCCTTAAGGAAACACTCTACGACAGTGTAATGCTGGGCATTATATATATATATATATATATATACATACATACATACATATATATATATATATATATATATATATATATATATATATATATATATATATATATATATATATATATGTGTGTGTGTGTGTGTGTGTGTGTGTGTGTGTTACAGGGAATCTGTGTAATTAGGGATTTCATGAAATCCCTAGTAGATTCGTGTAATAATTTGCTTATTCAATTTCGATGTTTTTATTGAGAATTTTCATGTTTGCAATGTAGTATTTAACCGAAATTAATAGTAGATTTTGAATTAAAATACTCAAAGCACTCGATTGCCAAACTGTCATTCATGTAATACTTCAGTACCTGAATTTAGCGACATTTTTTTTTGTCTTATGTAACTTATGCCACATTTCCTGCCAAATTCTGTTATTTTGGATGGTAATGTTATAAATTCCAATTCCTTTCGATGTGAAAAGGGATACACAGTTTTGGAGAACCACTAAACAGCCTTCCTGAATGGATAATTTTTCAAAATAGTTTTATAATCAATATGAGCTTATTCATTACACGAATTACCGAGGGATTTCATGAAATCCCTAATTACACAGATTCCCTGTTGCATATATATATATATATATATATATATATATATATATATATATATATATATATATATATATATATATATATATATATATATATATATATATATATAACTGTTACCTAGGGGCATGATTGGCGTTGGTCCTCGGCCGTACAGAATACCGCCCACAGATAACCACAAGGAGAAGATGAGGCTGACCAGCAAACCGCACAGCGCACCCTGTCACGTGACAATAAGAGCAAGAGATCATTTATAATATATGGACAAAAAAAAACAGCATGCGCGAGAGGTCATCCACATAAACCTCGGACGCTACAAAAAAAAGTGGGTCATCTGCAAAGACTATATTACATTTATGAAGTCACGTAGGTTTGTGAATGCCTCCTCCATCCATCCGGGACCTCCGCGTATTGGCCTGACACGCAGCAGGACAGGATCACCAGCAAATCCAAACCTCAGATAGGATCACCAGCAAATCCAAACCTCAGATAGGATTACCAATCAATCCAAACCTCAGATACGATCACAAGTCAATCTTCGCATTAGATAGGATCCTCACTCAATAATCCACATCTTGAACAGGATCATCAATCAATCCACATCTCAGATAGGATGGCCTATCAGTCCATACCTTAGATAGGATCAGTAATCAATCCATACCTGAAATAGGATCACCGATCAATCCACACCTCAGATTGGACCACTTATTTTTTAATGGCCACCGTTAAAGTTGGGAAAACTCCACAAGCAGGAACAAGCCAGAAATTGGGCTACGTAAAACTGTCCCCCTAGTGGCTTTATCTGCTGTATTTTATAATTGCCCTCTGAAGCTATTGTTTTTAGATAAAGGAACTGGAGCATTTTATAATATTAAGATTTCCGAATAACAATTTAATCATTCCAAGAATAATTTCGCTACTTAGATCAAATTATGAAATTTAAAAAAAAATGATTAGCATTTTAAAAACTCCAGGAACGTATTTTTGCTTAAACATTAATGGCTTTACTAGCTCACAGCTCTTATTCTTCTGCAACAGATGTTGCAAGGGAGGGTGGCAAACGATTTTATAAAAGAAAGAATGAGAGAGAGAGACAGAGAGAGACAGAGAGAGAGGGAGAGAGAGAGAGAGAAAGGGAGAGGAGAGAGAGGGAGAGAGAGAGAGAGAGAGAGAGAGAGAGAGAGAGAGAGAGAGAAGGGGAGAGATGAACCAGTGGGAGAGAGAGAGAGAGAGAGAGAGAGAGAGAGAGAGAGAGAGAGAGAGAGAGAGAGAGAGAGAGAGAGAGAGAGACAGAGACAGAGACAGAGACAGAGACAGAGAGAGGGAGAGAGAGGATCAATGACTATGTAACTCACTGATGAGTTTGCACAGGGGAAGAAAATGGCGAGAATGAATAAACCAAATAGCGGAGCGCCGACGACACCCCAGATAGTGGTGGGCAGCTGTATAAGCTCGTCGCCAAAATGCGGCACGGCGTACGACAGCGCGATTGTCAGTAAGCCGAAGAACAGCGCTGAAAATATGCAGATGACATGATCGATTTATTAATAGATTACATTGTATTTATTTACTGTTTATTTATTTAATATTTATATATATATATTTTGAAGTTTTCGTTACACTTTTTTCACATCCATGAACAACAGAAAGTGATACTGTCGTGTGTGTGTGTGTGTTTTTTTTTAAAAGCAAAGCAAGTAAAAACGCTGGTGTAATATTACAAGGGTAAAAAAACATGCTCAAAAAGAAAGAAAACAAAAAGAAAGAAAAAAAAACTATAGCAACACACACACAATGCCTTGGATATTCGAGTAGCGGTGAGGTCACTGAGTGGCTTGTTTTTCGTCCGAATGGCGTGGAAAGGCTTCACAAAATCCTCAAGTATCACGGCTGCCAGGGAGTTCACGGCAGAGGAGATGGAACTAAAACACACACACAGAGTACATTAGTCATAGATACGCAGCCCTGAGAAGAAAACACGGCGATTACCTTAGCTTGTTCCTGATATGGAGCCTTCAGAATTGCAAACGGTCTTTCATTTTTAGCTTTGAGAACTTATAAATATAAAACATTTAAAGATAGCTGTATTTTCATTAACCCCATAGATCCACCAGCACAGGCAGCGCCCATAAATACGCTCCTCCCCTTCCTCCCTCTTCCCCCTCCCCCTCCCCCTCTCCACCCCCCTCCCCCTCCCCCCACCCCTTGCGGTTACATCACCTTAAAGCGGCGGCGAATACCGCGGCCACGTAGAGTCCGGGTAAACCATGGTACTCTCCCATGAGCTCCATCAACAACAGCGGAAACAGCTGAAATGTATCACCGACACTCACCTATTTATCTTGCAATTTAAACTAAGGATTTATATATATATAAACTCGGGAGTCCTGCAATCGAATGTTTTGGGATGTCAAACAATTATTGTGGACTTTCTTCGAACTCACAAGATTCGGTTTGAATATTATATATATGGAACCAGTGAGCTTGCGTAAAAGATGTACATCCTAAAGAAACTACGGCAATATTTTTGGTAGTCTGTCTGTAGTTAACCGACTGTCCGTGCGTTTGTCTTATCGCAACTCATTCCGTTCTTAAGTCAAGCCATTTTGAACATTGTTTTCATAATTCACACCTCACTGACATACAATTAACGAATAACTTGTTTAACCAATTAAAGCCAATGCTACTTCTGCGCCTACGTCATATTTTTATTTTGCTTCAATATTAGACTGTTGGTTCAGTTGAAGTATTAAAAATGAAAAAAAAAGTGCATACTTGATCTCCTTTTTCAACGCGTCCTGAAATTCTCGGATCACAGTTACGGAAGAAGGCATACATCACGAGACCGCACAAGCCGACCAGCATGATCATGACGAGTACCGCCGCCAGGCCTACGTACAGCGATCTGAAAACGCCATACACGTATACATGACTGCCGGGCCTACGTACAGACACACATACACGCAGAAGCACATGCCAGCATGTCGGTGTTGCATGCTAAAAATGCCTCCAGTATCGCTCTCCATCGTGTGCCGCCCTAACGTGTGGGCTAAATTTTACCCATATAAATGCATATATTTTAGCTCAATAAATTGTATCACTTATGTTCTTGGAATCATTTCTCATGATGATCATCATCATGATGATGATCATCATCATGATCATCATGATGATCATCATCATGATGATCATCATCATCATCATCATCATCATCATCATCATCATCATCATCATCATCATCATCATCATCATCACCATCATCATCATCATCATCATCATCATCATCATCATCATCATCATCATGATCATCATCATCATGATCATGATCATGATCATGATCATCATCATGATCATGATCATCATCATGATCATCATCATCATCATCATCATGATCATGATCATCATCATGATCATGATCATCATCATGATCATCATCATCATCATGATCATGATCATCATCATGATCATCATCATCATCATGATCATCATCATCATCATCATCATCATCATCTAGTGCTCAAACAAGCAGTGACCCCAAAGTGAATAAGAATTGATTGCTTAGTTTATGTTTAAAAATCTCTCGCTCCCTCTCTCTTTCCTCTCGCTTTTTCTTTTTTTTTTTCTCTTTTTTTTTTGCTATCGCTATAGTTCGGTTGAAAGAAAATAGTTTATTTCAATGCGTTGAACCTCGTACTTCGTAAAGCACCAACAGGTATAAACAATACGTGTACTAGTACCTGGTGTACTTAAGACACTTACATTTGTGCGTGGAGAGTACTCTTCACTGCATAGTACCTCTGTATAATCATTTGATTGGATCCCAGCAACGGTAACCATAGAAACACATGGCCTATACACTGCGTCCAGATCGAGTGCCGAACAGTCGCGTCCCCCGAGGTTCTGAACACACAGAAGCATTAGACAGTCACAGAAGGTTTACAGAAAACATTGTTTAATTAATTGTTTGAAGCAGGACATAAGTGTCTACACTGAAAAGTATACACCACTCCACTAAAGTCCTAGCTCTGTTAGGTCTGACGGAAGGCTGTTTTTCTTCTTATTAATTGGATTGAAATTGAAATTGCAAACGGGTTAAAAAGATCAGTCTTAGGTTGTCCCTGATTCTGGACTGGTCTCTGCAGTGTGTCCTGGTGTCCGTATGAGCGACAGAAAAATCAACTTGATTTCATTTTCACAAATACTGGAGGATGTTTTAGCTTATAGCTGCTTTTTTATGAAACTAAAATTTTCAACTGAGAATTCTTCATTTACGTTGTATTTATGGATCGCGGCTTTTATCTTTACTAAGGCAGTTACTTTTTTAATGATTTCCTTATTACCATTGAAAAATGTAATACTAAAAATAGCACATAGTTTACAAACATGTCATAGTTCACTCGGTTATCTTCTTTGGCGATTTTCCACACCTCGATGCCGCCGCCCACCTCCTGGATTCCCATGATGGCGATGGCGAGTGTCCCGACGATCATGATGACCATCTGTACCGTGTCTGTCCATACCACGGCCTTCAGCCCTCCCTGTGCACAACAACAACATCAACATAACAACAACAACAACAACAACAATCAACAACAACAAACATGAGACATGGCTGATGCCCCGACGATCATAATGACCATCTGTACCGTGTCTGTCCAGACCACGGCCTTCAGCCCTCCCTGTGCACAACAACAACATCAACATAACAACAACAACAACAACAACAATCAACAACAACAAACATGAGACATGGCTGATGCCCCAACGATCATAATGACCATCTGTACCGTGTCTGTCCAGACCACGGCCTTCAGACCTCCCTGTGCAAAAAAAAAAAAAAAATGAAAAAAAGAAAGGAAAAATCTGTGTATTTGATGCCTTGTACTTGTACCTATTGCGTATAAACCTGAAACACTATCAAAAATGTAAATAAATAAAATAATAATAAATTTCGGCTGAGGCTGCCGGAGAGTCTTGGAGTTGGTTATAATCAGTATCATTTTGTCAGTGAAAGCCAAGAGCTGATGTCTCTTTAGCTAGAATTTGACTGGTATTTGGCTAGCATTTGGCCAGCATTTGGCTAGCATTTGGCCAGTATTTAACTAGCATTTGACCAGCAGTTTGCCAGTATTTGAAAGGTATTTGGCAAGCATTTGGTCAGCATTTGGCTGACATTTGGACAGTATTTTACCAGTTTTTGGAAAGCATTTGGTCAGCATTTGGTCAGCATTTGGCTAGCGTTGGCTAACATTTGACTAGCATTTGGCCAGTATTTGTCCAGCATTTAGCTAGCATTTAGCTAGCTTTTGGCTAGCATCCGTCACGGCTCACCACCCAAATCTTCGGCGATTTTTGGAGGTGCTGAAGAAGGAACACGGAGTCACAAATGTCCAACTGGGGCA